>CM067370.1:159132066-159452066 GCA_034401795.1 Chaetoderma sp. LZ-2023a | reverse complement strand
CATATGACGTCATAATCAACGCCACGACGTGTATGCTGACATCATGAATGATTCGATTATGCCGGTTTTTAACGCTTAATAGCTCGATACGTTGTACGAATTGTATGTTTTAAGAAACACACTGTTGAATATTTTGGAGTATATAAAGCCTCTGAGCTTTGAAAATTTTGTGAAACATTTCAAGGAAAGCATTAGCTGTATATCTATGCTTGAGTTACACACGTGTACGACACATCTGGATATAGTGTGTATTTTTGTAATGGAGGAATCCTGTTTTAGCTGTGCCTCGCCCATATTTAGCTAATCTCCACTTCGTCTGTGTTGGGATCGATCGATCCCTGAACTCCCTGACTATCAATTTCCAGAAAACTATACAGGTTATCTGTGGAATATTTTGAAACTACTTTGACTGGGCATAGGCATGCAGCAACAGTGCCCAGTCAAATTAGTTTCAAAATATTCAACAGTATGTTTATTAAATAGTAAACACATACAATTCATACAGCAATGCTTAACCTGTCATCAATTAAGCCTTTAATTGTCAAATTTGATTAAAATTTTTTAAATATTTTCTTATTAAATGTCCATTTACAGGCCAAGAGAATACAATCTTTGACAATTTATTACTGTAATGACTCGCTCGGTTATTGAGACAGTCATTCCAGCGGTAAATTAAAAGAAATTATATTCTCTTCGCCTGTAAATGGACATTCCACAGGACCATAGCAGAGGTCAGTTTTGGCCGGTATGACCATTATAGGGTTAAGTATTTGTGATGAGTTTAGCTACATCATTCACGACATAATTGATTATGACCTCATCCTACATGTCACATAGTTGATTATGATGTCATATTACTGATCGATAAACCTGAATCCTCCACTGGTCTATTTCATGTCTTGTTTCAGTTTAAAGAGCGTGACTTTCTGGAAGGAATCTTCAAATTCTGGAGAAATCCTGATGTGAAATTATTTGATGCACATACATGCTGGTTAGTATTGTCATTATAATAATATATACACTATAACTTGTCTTTAACGCTTTGACCTTCAAATTTGTTTTAAAAAATTCAAATTTTAAATAGAAAATGTCCATTTGCAGACCAAGAGAAAACTATTTTTGAAAATTTACCACTGGATTGACCGGCGCGGTTATCGAGGCAGCCATCCCGAGGGGAAATTTTCAAAAACATGCTCCTGGTCTGCAAATGGACATTACTCAAGGCCAGTGCAGAAGCCATTTCTGGCTGATATGAGTGTTAAATGGTTAAAGGACTCCGTTCAGACAATATGAATGCCTCATTTAGAAACAGGTCTCTTTTATATATAAGAGGGTTAGATGCATTAATGTTTCCTTGATTTGAGAACTTTGTCCCGTCCATTCTTAGCTAAGCTCTGTCCTCTTTGTACGCATGAATGACGTAGCTAAATTCATCACGGACACTTAATTGTGGTCGGACTAAGCCTTGTACAAATTGTATGTCTTTACTATTTAATAAACATGCTGTTGAATATTTTGAAAGTAATTTAACTGGACGCTGTTGCTGCACCCATTCAGATTAGTTTCAAATTATTCAACAGCGTACATGTATAGTCTTCTGGGAATTGAGATTCAGAGAGTACAGGGATCAATTGTTCCCAACATGGGCAAAGTGTGGGTGGAGCATAGCTAAAACTGGATTCTTCCATTGGAAAGGAAGCTGATAACTATTTGTACCAAACCAGTTCATTAAAATATAAGGTCAATGATCGTCAATAAGGTCAATGATGATCAATAAGGTCAATGATGATCAATAAGGTCAATGATGATCAATAAGGTCAATGATGATCAATAAGGTCAATGATGATCAATAAGGTCAATGATGATCAATAAGGTCAATGATGGTCAATAAGGTCAATGATGATCAATAAGGTCAATGATGATCAATACGGTCAATGATGGTAAATGATGATCAATACGGTCAATGATGATCAATAAAGTCAATGATGATCAATAAGGTCAATGATGATCAATAAGGTCAATGATGGTAAATAAGGTCAATGATGATCAATAAGGTCAATGATGGTCAATAAGGTCAATGATGACCAATAAGGTCAATGATGATCAATGATGATCAATACAGTCAATGATGATCAATAAGGTCAATGATGATCAATAAGGTAAATGATGATCAATACGGTCAATGATAATCAATATGGTCAATGACGATCAATAAGGTCAATGATGGTCAGTAATGTCAATAAGGTCAATGATGGTCAATAAGGTCAATGATGTTAAGCACCAGAAAGTAACTTTACTGCACACAGACACTGGTACTCTAACAAAACTGATTGTTATAAATATTGACTGAAGGGAGATAAATCTTGTTGATTTTGCAAGGAAGAAGACAACAACATCGAGAGTTGTATAACCTTTACCTTTTGATAGCAAAATTTACTGTTCCATAACCCTTACCATCCTAATGTCAGTATTCTTTCTTTTTCCATGTCAATAGCAAAGAAACTGGTGTACATTTTTCAACAAGTTTTACGACAGCACCATCTCCCACAAAATTTGTTGAAATATGATCACCAGTTCATCTTTTAATTTAATTTGAAAAAATAAAATTTTTGCATCAGAGTGCTAAGGGGTAAACTGACCACTATAAAAGATCTTTAAAGTGTGCTGGTGTTCTTATTTTCGCTGATGGTGGGGACATTTTGTTTTTTTCTATTACCCATCATACAGTTCTCATCCAATCATGCGAAAAATTCACACGTCTGTTCTAGAGACAAGTAAGTTCTGTCATAGTAACGAAGCCTAATTTTCAGCTCACTGCCCTTGTTGGGCTTTAGAGGGGTGCCCCATCCTTAAATTAAAAAATAGATAAACATGTGCTGTAGTTTTCTTGAAAGTCAGATATTCATTTGATTTCGTTAAAATGTGATTTTTTTATTGACAGGGATTTACGAATGCGTCAACTTCTTGGCTCACGCTACGATAGTGGACGCAATGCATTTGATTGGGATTATCATATGAAACTGGCAGAAAGAGGGGTGAGCATTCGCTTAATTACCTATTTCAAAGTAGCAAGACAGTACAGCTCAGATATAGTTTAAATTTTTCTCAAATAAAATAAAACGTGCTGTTGAATATTTTGAACATAACTCGATTGGGAGCAGCAATGAATCCAATTGTGTTCAAACTATTCAATAGAACATTTCCTACATCCTGTTAAAAAATGCACTAATTAACATACGTTATGTCCGCTTTTGGTTTATTAACTTGTTAACTTGTTTATGAGATGTACATTACGAATTGGGAGCAGCAATGAATCCAATTATGTTCAAACTATTCAATAGAACATTTCCTACATCCTGTTAAAAAATGCACTAATTAACATACGTTATGTCTGTTTTTGGTTTATTAACTTGTTAACTTGTTTATGAGATGTACGTTACGAATTCTAAAAGTGTAAGATTTCATTGCTATTCAGTTTTGGTGACAGACCAGCTACGAAATACAGAAATGCTGTTTGGGAAATGAAGCATGTTACGTTAAAAAGAATATTTCATAAATTAATATCTAGGTAATTGTGAGCGGATGAATACAGAGACAAGCCAATTTTATGCTGGCCCATGGCAACCATTGCTAGTTATGCACCATCCGCTTTTTACATGTATTGGACTCGATTTGAAACTTTGAAACCTGAATTCCCAGAATCTAAATTTCAAGATAACTATGCTGGTAGCAGGGGTAGAGTTTAAGGATTTTTTCTACTAACTCAGGTGGGATAGTGCATCATTGATTTTACTATCCCGCAGCAAATTTCACTAACCCAATGTTTGTAAGGTCAAAGCTAATCACTTCTTTAATTCATTCACCAAGGGATCCATATAAAACTCATTTACAAGGCAACCATACAGAGAAGCTGTTGAATATTTTGAAATTAATTTGTCTGGAAAGCCGTTGCTGCCTAAGGCAGCAATGACTTTCCGGACAAATTAATTTCAAAATATTCACTAAAGCGTTGACGGTAGCAGAAAATCTGTTATTTTGTCAATATTTGGTGGGTACTGAACATTAATACTGTTTTTTCATATTCCCTCTTTTGAGAGCATTGCTAACCCAGACGGGTTAGTGCATGTGTAGTTTTACTAACCCATATGAAATAATAGGTTAGTTTTAAAATTGAGCCCTGCTAGTAAGTTGTTGAATATTTTGAAACTAATTTGACTGGAGGTTCAAAATATTCAACAGAATGTTTAATACATTGTAAATTCATCAAAGACATGATTCGTACACTTGGTGACAGACTTTTCGATATTCATGATGGAGCTACGTAATTCTGTTGTGACGTCGGCTAACATGTGATATATCCAATTATGACATCAGAACTGACAGTTCGGGTCTCTATTGAATAGGACATTTATACAATTTCTGATCACATTGCCTTGTGGCAGCCCGGAAAATTGACGAATCCGGTTTATCAATCAATCATATGATGTCATAATCAACAGTGTCACATGTAGGTTGAAGTCATAATCAATTATGTCATGAACTAATGAATAACGTGATCTAGTTCGTCATAAATGCTTAATAGTCTGTAAAGTTTATACAAATTGTATGTCTTTATTTAGGGAGCAACAGCGCCCAGTGAAATTAGTTTCAAACTATTTAACAGCTTACCTGTATAGTTTTCTGCAAATTGAGATTCTGAGAGTGCAGGGATCAATTAATCCCAATATGGGCAAAGTGTTGGTTGAGCTTAGCTAGAGATGGGCGGGGCATAGCTAAAACTCGATTCATTCATTTTATTGGTCTCACTTAGTGAGTGTTTATTTATAGCTCACTCTCTGTTACATACAAAAACATTACCAGCACTCGTCTACTCTGTTAAACAATTTGCACTTCACTAGTTACCCGCAGATAAGCACTTGTCAGTACAAAATCAAATTCTGAAAGCATTTTGGCTTTCAACTTACTGAGTATATTTCATATCTCTAATGAATTATTAAATGATCTTCATAGTTTGTTCACAAGAACAAAATTTTGACAAGTGACCAATGTTCTTTTGTAGGCAGATATCATAAATAAGCATGAATACATCAATTGGCGACAGAATGGCGTGGCGTACGAAGTTCGTGATGGAACGTATGATGTGCCTAACAAAACATTGGCCTCTGGCGCTGTGTTTAAACATGTGAGTCTCAATATGCTCCTGTTTTATGACTAAGACTTGTGGTAGGCTTGTTACATTGGTAAGATTGATCGATATTAAATAGGATTCAAAGCTTGATGCTTTCAAGATGGATTAAATATTTGTGATCAGATTTCCGATATTTAACACTTGACGTGACCCATAATGGGGGATGATGAGTGATAAATATGTGATACTTTTATGCAAATGTTTGTCATGATATAACACGCTATTGTCTAGTGCTCATAAATATCCCTGTATATTTAAGAGCACTAGACAATAGCGTGCTATATTATAATGACAAACATTTGCATAAAAGTTTCACATATTTATCACTCATCATCCCCCATTATGGGTCACGTCAACACAAGGCCATATTAGCCCAGTAACCTGCATTATCAGGGATCCTTCTCCACAAATTCCATGCCATGTTTTGCTCATATCCTCCGACAAAAAGTAGCATTTGAATCTTTCATTTAACCATTTAATGGCCAACATTTTACATGAAAATATAAGTTTTTGTTCAGGAAATCTCCATTTGCAGCCCAAGAGAAGACTATTTTTGAAAATTTACCGTCAATGACTGGCTTGATATTCCAGTCATAAAGTTTAAAAAAAATATTCTTATCTTGGCCTGCAAATGAACATTCCTCAAGCCCACTAACAGAGGCTGGTTTTCGCCGCCTTGGCCATTCAAGGGTTAATAATGACATGTATGCTTGATAATGACAGACAGCATCTCTAAAGAAGATTGTAGAATTGTCGTGAAAATGTAAGATAAAAATACGAATTCTGGTCTGTTTTTGCTCTAGAATCAAACATTAGTCAATCAAATATTAGTCAGCGGTGGATTACTGTATGTTGCAGCAGGTATTAATAAGATCACCGTTGCTAATTAATGTCTCAAATTATGATGACGATCATCATAACAGAGGAATCCAATCTGTCACTCAAGTATATGACGTCATGATCAATACATCACATATAGGCTGCCATGGCTGATGTCAAAATCACAATGCATAATGAATGGCATATCTAGTTCCGTCATGGGCATTTAAGTCTGTCAAGTGTGCGAATTCTATGACTAATGGATTTACTATTTACTATTTACTAAACATTCTGTTGAATATTTTGAAACTATTTCGACTGGTGCTGTTGCTGCCATATACAGCTTACCTATATAATCACCTTGAAAATGGTATTCTGGGAATTCATGGTTCAAAGTATATAACTCAATCCCAACACGTGCAAAACATGCTTAATGAGAAATGGGTGGGGCAAACCTAGAAATGGATTCCTATATTAATTATTAATCCATAATTGTCTCGCTAAATGATGCAATTTGTATATAATTTTGCACACAGGGTGGTGAAAGATTTGCAAGGCGGGGCTTCTGGGGTGATATCATTGTTAGTCCATTTGTGTCACTGGCAACTGAGTGTGAGGAGAAAAGCTTCTTCAAGAAGACCAATGGTGTCTATATGAAGGTAGGATTTATGGTGATACATCTGGGTTTTTTCTGTCTGAATATCACTGATTCTATACATGGGTTCAGTTTTGCAATGTGAATCTCACCCATATATAGATACCGCTACTATTGGGTCAAATCATCTGTAATTAATGATTCAACATGATTTTGGTTTATTAAAATTGAAATTTTATTTTCATACAGAAATGGCAAAATTTGTTTGAAGCTTTTTGAGCACAGCTTGCGATTCAAATATTTGGTATCTGGCATCTTAGTACAGTATCTTTCTTATATAAAACAAGTTTTCAAAAATTTTAAGTTTAATATAGGGTTGCGCAATATACCAATACCGTATTAAAAACCGATATCATGCATTGGCAGTTTCAAAACCGCTAATAAAATATACCGGTAAATATTGAAAAACTGAATATGAACACTTTCGTTTTTTTGTATCATCATTGTTAAAAATGAAAGATACTAACCAGCAACAATTGTGAAAAGTGCAATGAGTAATAATTGATGACTAAGACATGTTTTTCTGAGAAATATCTATAGTATTTAGGCCGCTTCCACTGATCATTTAATTCCCATTTTCTTATTTCCCGTTTTCTTATTGGCTAGCATGACAAAAATTTATCCAATCACTATTTGAAGAATAATGTTTCTTCCTACAAATGAACATTGTTTATCTAATCATGTCGTAGCTGACAATTTGCCACAATGAATGGCTATACACGCATGACGTTATATACACCTGTGCAAAAGTTAAGCACCACCCTATTTTTACGCACATGCGAGGGTATATTCATGTGCTATGAAGAAAGCAATAGCATAAACATTTATGTACCCATCCATCTTAGTGCAAGAGGTAATAATGCAACTAGAGGAATGCTGATTATGATGGTGGGGAAACACTGTATGTTTTTGTTTGAACTTGAAAACGAGGCCTGAATATGGTTACGTTGACACAACTGACAACTATTGCCCTACAGTTGACACACGTGGCTAGATTGTCATTAATGGTGTCTGAAAACGAAGTTTAACATCTGTGCATGAGTTTGAGACTGTCATTATTAATACCGGGTATATCCACCTTGTGCCTGGATGACGGCCTGGACACGACGTCTCATGGTGGTCACCAACCGACTGATACGCCATTGTGGTATTCGTTGCCATTCAAGATGGAGTGCGTCTGTTAATTCCTGTAGGTTCTGCACAGGAGGATCCCTCCTTCTCACCATGTTTCCCAGAATGTCCCAGATATGCTCAATAGGGTTCATGTCAGGGCTCCTTGCTGGCCATGGTAGGATTTCGATGGCATTCTGGCGGAGGTATTCATGCACAGCTCTAGCACGATGTGGTCGGGCGTTGTCATCCATGAATATAGGGTGGGTTCCAGGTGCATGATTTACAAAATGAGGGACCACAACTCTATCCAGTATGGAATCTTGATATCTTTGTCCATTTAGTGTTCCAGGTACAGTCAACAGATCCAGCTTACAATCAAATGAGATGCACCCCCATATCATAACGGAACCTCCACCAAATGGAACTTCTTCCATGATGTTACGTTGGTCGTACGCCGTGCGTCTGGACCTCCATACACGAGTTCGACCATCTGTGGCATTAAGCAGGAACCGACTTTCATCGGACCAGTGTACCCGTCTCCAGGATCTCATGTTCCAGTGTCTTCTTTCGTTGCACCACCTCAGATGCTCCTCTTTGTGGTGTGCAGTGAGGAGAGGACGTCTGACAGGTCTCCTAGCTTTCATGCCAGCAGCATACAGTCTCCTTTTGACGGTAGACATTGACACTCTATTGCGCGTTTCCCATTGCTGGCTGAGCACTCTGCTGTTGGTGAATGGAGATCTCCTAACAAGGCGTGCTAGGGCTCGATCATCACGGGCAGTAGTCTTCTTCGGTCTTCCAGATCTAGGCCTGTCCTTCACCTCGTTAGTTTGCCCATGTTTTGCAATCAAACGACTGATTACAGAATGGTTAATGTTCAGCTGTCTGCCAATCTCTCTGCATGACATACCAGTGGTATGCATGCCTATGATTTGCCATTTCACACGATCACTTAACCTTCGTCTTGCCATAGCGGTTCACAATCAAGAGCTAATTCTCTCTGTACAAATAAACCACGGTCATGAACACAAGATTCCTAATCTTGTCGCCTAAATCTGTATGTAATGTTCTACACCTCAAACTGGACTTTTACATAACTGAACACGTGTGCTGTTTCCCGCCACGTACGGACATCAAGCGGCGTGAAGTCATGCATGCATGTTCATTTCGTAGTTGGAATTATGTCAGCTAACGCGGGGACAAAATGTATGGCAGCCTAGTTGTACCATCATGTTTCTACGTTCTATTGTTTTTGCTGGTGCTTAACTTTTGCACAGGTGTATATATCTAACACACACTTGATAGACTGTTGAAAGGGGGAATATCTTTTTGACTTTGTTGCTCCATTGTATCTAAAACACTCTTCACCCAGCATGTGACTTTAAGAGGTAATAATAACAACCTGGTTACGTGATCGATCTTAAGAATTCCGACATATATTGTTTGAACTATTTACGTAAGAGTTTGCTCGAAGATGCACATTCATGTTCCCGCAGTGATGGGCACCCGGGTATTTTAAGCATATGTGTAAGGCGGAAAGAATCTGTACCGGGAAATAGTGTTCTATATTCATGATATTGATGATCGTTTTAGAGAATGGATTTCAAGTTTTTCTTGACTATATGTCAATTTAGTCAAAAAGACAGAACAGAGGTCGAACAGAAATCACCCATAAAACCAATATTCGGTTAAAACCGATATGAAAAGTTGTATGTGGCTGTAAGGCAAACTGTGCAGCCCTAGTTTAATAGCAACTTCTAATTGTGTAATTATAACTTCTATGATAATATTAACCCCTCTTATGTCAACAGCGTCAAAACATCAAAGCACTCAAAATGCTACTTATATCAATGGATGAATCCCGTTTAACTATACCCCGCCCATCTGTAGCTAAGCTCCACCCACACTTTGACCGTGTTAGGATCGATCGATCCTTGCACCTTCTGAATCTCATTTTCCAGAAAACTATGTGTCAGCTATAGCAGGTTAGCTGTTGAATATTATAATATTGCAGACGTTATCAGCTGCTGAGGGAGGAGATCTTGGCTTCTCCCACCTCCATTCAAGAAAAGCTGTAGGGGCCTGTGGATGTACTGTGGAAGACCGCAGATTTCATCTCGAGAGCTGCTCTCCAAGTTTGATTCCAGCAAATGAAAGGAAGAAGCTGTTGACTATTTTAAAACTAATTTGACGATGTGCTTGTGCTGCCTATGGCAGTAACAGCGCCCCGCCAGTTCAAAATAGTTACAAAATATCAAACTGCATGCTTCTTAAATAGTAATGACATACAATTCGTACAACAATGCTTAATCCATCATCAATTAAGTACTTGTGATGAACTTAACTACGTAATTCATGATGTCATTGATTATGATGTCATTCTACACGTCGCATAGTTGATTATGACATCATGATTGATGGATAAACTGGAAAGGTACTTTTGGTAGAGATTTTTCAACAGAAATATGTCTGCTCAGTGAATATCCATTGGTGAGCCACTAGAGAAGAATATTTTTGTAAATGTCCCACTAGAATTTACAAAACAGCTTTCAGTTGTCCTGCAAATGGATATTTCTTGTGACCAGTGCGGGATTAATCGTCGAGAAAAATCCAAATTTGTGCAAAATCCGTGTCCAGTGCAACCCAAGAGAGAAATATTTTTTTAATATGTCACTGCAATGACTGGGTCTGTAATCATGATGGTTATTTTTGTTCATTGCTGCAATATAAAGACTAATCTTTCAATATTTTGAAATTAAATGTGCAAATGTGCAACCCTTACAACTTCAAATTAAATTAAAATGTTAATTTTTCAACAAATTTGCTGGGAGATGATGCTGTCGTAGACAGCTACATCTTCCACCAAAATTGATGAAATATGGACACAAGTTTCTTTGATATTGACACAGTAGATTATAAAATATCGACATCAGAGTGGTAATGGTTAGAGGTGTTGAGCCTTAAGGCAATAACGATTTCCATCAAGTTTAATTTCAAAATATTCAACAGTTTTCGAGCACACTAGCATAGAATTTTCATGTTCTGAGACTTTTCACTTCAAGAGTATACTTACCTCCCTAATACTTTTGATATTGCTAAATATTGGCTTTCACTCAATAAACACTCAGATTTAAAACAGTTAGGTGCCCCTACTGGGCAGGGAGTCAGAGCGTAGTCTGGCGGATGGCAGCCCCACCACCGCGCATGCGCAGACTAGCACTTCCTCTTTGCTAGATTATTGGCAAAGAGAACACACATGTTTTTTGAGTCATAAGCTTTTCTTGCTCTTTAACGTTTTTATTGGTGTTATTTTGGAAGTGATAAGACCTGATTTGGATGGCGGGAGGATACACTTCGCCACAGGAGGACGTTGGACCTTTAAATCAGGTGACTTCTAGTAAAATTAGCGAGTTTTCTTCCCGGTGTATTGTGTTTCCGGGACTCGCGTTTACCGTGATAAGCGCCTTAGTTAGTTGGTTTAGGTCAACTCGGTGCTACCTAGGACTAATTTCTCTTTCTGTTTCTGTCCACAGGTCTGGATGACGCTAGGTTGTGACGTCACAGTACCAGAGAATTAGTATTCTCTCCACCATGGTTCCATTTCCTACTAACACTGTTAGGTTATCTAACCAAATGAAAAATTATGCCCAGTGAGTTGGAGGCCTGGTATAAAGGTCTTCTCACTTTGCCCTCTTGTTCCAATTCCTTCCCCATGAGGTGGAGAGAGTTAAGAGGCGTGCTGATGGTGGAGTTTCCGGTTCGTTACGTTGGATGGTTTGTCTATACAAAGTGTCAGGTATCTAGTTATTGATAATGTGGTGATGTTAATTATTGTAAACAATCAAAGGGAGATAATTAACATTTTTGCCAGTAAAGAGTTATCTATATGTATCTGATGGTTGTGTAGTCAACTTATCCATTCAGCATACAATTCGTCTTTGCACTTGGATGTTTTGTTGGGATCGAATTTTTCCTGTCACGGGATTAATGACGTCATAATCAGCTGGCTATGTATTTATTAGCAATTCAAGCGCTAGGCTGGTTTTTGATGTATATTGATCTTTATGATCGTTTTTCCTTCTCCTTGAGTTGGATTGAGTTTCTAAGCTTAACTAGTTGCTCATACTCCTTGTCCTTTGCCCTGTTTCAGGGACCGGGTTGCGCGTCCTGTGGACGTTTTATGCATGTGAAGTTCTGGCCGCATCTGTGTTATCGATGTAGCCCTTGTGGTCCATTGATTAATTGTGACATATGTAAGCACTGGGGGGGCGAGTTAATGTCCGAATTCTTGTGCTGCTTACAGGCGACGGACAAGGTGGTAGTGGAGGAGAAGAAGAAGAAGCGGAAACGAGAGGTTGTAAGTAAGAAGGGTAAGGGGAAGGTCTCGTCCGCGGTGGATATGGAGACCTTCCGGACCGAGATGTTGGGAGAGATGAAGAGGACAATAAAAGATTTGGTTCCAGGGTTGCTTCGTGGCATGCTTCCTGGACCAGATCCTTTATTGTCCTCATCATCGGCTTCGGAGCAGGTAATCCCCGCCTCTGGATCGATTTTCCTTAGTCCGCTTCCGTTGTCCGACGATTCAGAGGTGGCCCCATTAGAGGGGGCGTTCCACGGCCCTGGCAGCAGGCTTATTGCCGCGCCGATAGGGGACCGTGGACGGTTGTCGCTGGAACCCGCTGGCTGCTTATCAGTCCAGGGGTATCCGCACGCCGCGGTGGCCAGTACCTCCTATGGCACCGTTCCTGGTCAGCCCGGGTTAGCTCTCTTTGCTGACCCGGGGTCTAATCTTTCTGACCAGGGTGATGAGGATTACCTGCTAGGGTCGCCGTCTGACGACGCGGACATGGATGAAGACGTTTGTGCACCCCTCGCGGGGAATACAGGCGCTTTTTTCCACGGTATTACTCACCCTGGAGTAAGGTCCGCGGTTCAGGTGGTGGCCCAGGGCGCTGCTGATGGCCAGCGGTACCGCATACCTCGGCTTGCCGAGAGTGTAGCTGGTGCTGGCCGGGCCCGTGGTAGGGCTATATATACCCCGCGCTCTACCGCGGTGCCTGCTCCTGGTCAAACCAGTGATATTCTCATGCCGGTGCTGTCAGGCCCGCATGTTTTCCCTGGCTTGCCAGGTGTATCAGCGTACCCGCCGTCAAGCTCTACTGCTTGCGCTCAGGAGGAAGACGAAGGACCCCGTCTTGTAGAGCGCTCGCAGTTAGCCACGGAGGAGGATTGGTATGACGCTTGCCAGTGGTTGGTGAGCGTTAGGCCTGATCTGCCCGTGGAGCAGTCGGCTAGCCACCGTGTTCACACGCCGTGGTTAGCTGGGAAACCAACTGCTAACGCTATGCCTTCTCTGCCGCTGGCGGAGCATGTCGTTGACATGTTCAAGGCGGCGGAGGCGTCCATTAACACGAGTGGACGTCTCGCGAAGGCCCCTCGCGAGGTGGCCAGGCGTTGTCGCATCGTGCCCCTGGACTACCAGCGGTACGGTGTGGTACCCAAGCCCAGCGTGGATGACCGCGCGGCTTTGGGTGAGGATACGCGGCCAGGATCCCGTTCTGACGCGGGGGTCTTGTGCGCGAACGCGTTGCGTTCGGCGAATACCGCGTTGCGTGATGCGGAGGAGAGTGGGAGGGCTTCGATTGCCGCTCTGTCCCACGTCTCCCAGCTGTTACAGGGGGTAGTAACGGCATCCGCGTCGCGCCAGCCAGGCCCGCTCGCGGTCCAGCGAACCATCCAGGATGGTATTAACCTGGCGCTGGACTGTATGACGCGGGCGGTGACCAGGAGTGTCAGGGCAAGACGCACATTTGCCCTGGACAATCTGTGCCCGTCTCAGGACCTGTATAATAGGCTACTCCGTACGCCTATGACGGGTCCTGGTCTTTTTGGAGGTGAGGGATGTCGCCACCTCCAGGAGACGGTCACCCTGGTGAATAACCAGAGGGCGCTGCGCGAACAGTTTGAGGTACTGCGTCGTGCTAACGTTCGCGCCGCGGCCCCTGCGTATCGTCCCCTGCAGGCTCGAGGTGGTGCTGGCCAAGTCAGAGGCCAGCCGCCGTCGCAGCGCCGGCCTCGGCCGCGTGCGATTCGGCCAGCAGTGAGGGGGGCGCAGGCTCCTCAGCCGCCGTCAGCCAGGCAGCCGCCCGTGCACCGAGGTGCGCGCGGGGCGGGGCGGGTCGCGCGAGGATCTGGGCGTGGTTATCGTTCCTGACAGGGCGCTTACCGCGGTAAGGACCACGCCGGTGTGTATGGCGACGGAGACAGTGCCGCTCTTGCATGCCTTGTGTCCACCGCGGTCCCTAGGTGGACCGGTGGGAGGCCGGCTAGCCGACCACATGCAAGAGTGGGAACGGTTAACTCAGGACCGTTTAGTCTTGCGATGGCTTTCCGTGGGGTATCATCCAGAGTGGATGACAGGCCCGCCGTCGCGACTGTCTCTGGTGCCAGTCTGGACTCCCATTCCGAGAGATCCAGATCAAAGGTTGTGTATCGAGGAGGAGATAAATTCCCTCGTACAAAAAGGAGCTATTCAGCCGGCACAAAGGTGTCCGGGCTTCTATTCAACCCTGTTCTTGGTAACAAAACGCACCGGTGGGTGGAGACCGATTCTCAACCTCAAGCCATTGAACAAGTTCATCGAGACGCCCAGTTTCAAGATGGAAACGGTGCGCTCGGTGTTGGCGGGGTTGGAGAGGGGGATGTGGACGGCGTCGATAGATTTGAAGGACGCTTATTTCCACATCCCCATCCACAGGAGTTTCTGTCGCTTCCTGAGATTTGCATTCCAGGGCAGACAGTGGGAATTCAGGGTGTTGCCCTTCGGAATTTCCACGGCTCCTCGGGTTTTCACCCGTGTGGTTCTTGCGATCACAGCATACCTCCGCAGGAGAAGCATAGCAGTCCACACGTACATAGACGACTGGCTGTTGAAAGCGCACACCCGGGAAAGTTTGTCCGCCAATCTGGAGATTGTTTTGAAAATTCTCACAGACTTGGGCTGGATGATCAATTTCCCAAAATCAGAGCTGACTCCATCCCAGAAGTTTGTTTACCTGGGGATGTTCTTCGATCTGGAGACAGGATATGTTTATCCTACTCAGGAGAGAGTTCAAATACTCATCTCGTTGATTCAGTCAGTGTGCGACAGTCGTCATGTCCTGGCACGGGTTTACTTGAGAATGCTGGGGTTGATGGTTTCGTTGGAACCAGTCATTCCTCAGGCCGCCTTACGCAGGCGGCCGATCCAGTTGTTTCTCATGACACAATGGACCCAGAGTACAGGTTCGCTGGACTCGAATGTGTCAGTGTTGGCGCCTCTGATTCACCACCTGCAATGGTGGTTGAATACAGAGAATCTCTTACCGGGGGTTTTGCTAACCCCTCCCCACCCTCAGGTGACTGTGTATACAGATGCATCGATGGAGGGCTGGGGAGCTTGCCTGGAAGAATCCACGATATCAGGGCTTTGGAATCTGGAACAGTCACAGGAACATATAAATCTACTGGAGCTAAGAGCAGTAGTCCTGGGCCTGGAACATTTCTTACAGAAAGTTCAGGGCAAGATTGTTCTTATTCGTTCAGACAACTCAACAGTTGTGACTTACATAAACCGCCAGGGCGGAACGAAGTCGCCCAGTCTCTGTATGATGACATGGAAACTGCTTTGTTGGTGTCTGGATCACCAGATTACCTTGAAAGCAGTTCATATTCCGGGAAGGTTAAACCTGCTAGCAGACTCATTGAGCCGAAGGATGAGTGTTTTACCCACGGAATGGCAACTAAATCAATGTGTGGCGGATCGTCTGTTCGACCATTGGGGGAAACCCAACATCGATTTGTTCGCAACGAAGAAGAATGCGAAGATGACGACGTACGTCTCTCCGATTCCGGATCCAAGCGCTTTCGCAACAGATGCGTTAGCTATCAGCTGGGGGAGAATGTATGCATACGCATTCCCTCCAGCAATCCTGATTCCAAAAATTCTTCAGAAAATCAGACAAGAGGAATGCCAAGTGCTTCTGATCGCCCCGGATTGGCCAAGCCGATCATGGTATACGGATCTGCTGGACCTTCTGGTCTGCAATCCGGTTCCTCTGCCTCTGATGGAAGATATTATCTTCCAGGGCAAGGCCCTTCACAACAATCCGTCAATGTTCAGATTGACTGCATGGATGTTGTCAAGGAATCTAGAATTAAGGAGGGCTTTTCTGAGCAAGCAGCCATGTTTATGGCCAAAGCCAGGAGGGGGTCAACCTCCAGAGCATATAATTATAAAATCAACAGATTTGCAGAATGATGCTCAAAAAGATGTATTGATCCAATGGATTCATCTATTCAAGTAGTAGCTGATTTCCTCTGTCACCTCTATGATGCCTATAGCCTCAAGCCTAACTCTATTGCTGGTTATAAGTCAGCATTAATGTCTGTTATTCCTTGCTTGGCTAAGAGGGGAAGTGATGAAGTAAATACATTGAATGTATTAATTAAAGGCATGGGCAATCTAAGACCAAGGAATCCTCCTGTGATTCCGTCTTGGAGTTTATCGCTAGTGCTTCAAGTACTAGGTGATAAGCCTTTTGAACCACTTAGTTCCATTTCTATGAAACTATTAACACTGAAGACTGTGTTTTTAATTGCTGCGGCCTCGGCTAGGCGTAGGAGTGAGATTCATGCCTTATCAGCCGAGGATGACCGTTTTGTGGTTTCAGGGGAAGGCCTTAAGCTGCTACCTAGGATTAATTTCTTGGCTAAAAATCAGTCGTTGAAATATCCAGGTCAACCTATTATTTTGCCTGCTTTAACTAGATATGATCCTAATTCTAAAGCATGGTGTCCCGTCCGGGCGCTGCGCCGGTACAAACAACGTACGGCGGCATGGCGCACCGACCAGTCAGCGTTATGGTTGTCATATATTGAACCCCATGGGAGGGCTTCTAAGGACACCATTTCCAGGTGGATTGTGGAATGCATTCAGTTTTGCCATAAATCCGCCACCGGGAAGCAGGTTGACGTGGCCAAGGCTCACAGTGTCCGCGGCGTAGTGACATCCACGGCCCTATTTAATGGGGTCCCTGTGGATGATATTATGTCGGTGGCTCAGTGGCACTGTGAGTCAAGTTTTACAGACCATTATCTCCGTGACACCTCTAATCCTCTCGCCTTGTCGGTTTTGAAAAAATAAATCGGTTTATATTTTTTGAGGTGATTTCCTCATTACTTATATATATCACAATTAATTTATGGAAACACCCACTTTTTTGGGCCTGCATCAGTCTTTACCGATGGGAAGATGATGTCAGCAGCCATTTTCAACAAGGTCAGTCTTGTTCATGTGTTGTCCGTTGTTGATTGTATTGTCACGATTACCCGTTATTAATATGGTGATGGTTTGTGTATTTGTGTGGTTCATTGTTGAGAGTTACGAAAATGGAGCTTTTTCGTCTCTGTCCTGTAGTACATGGCACTTGTACGTAGAGAGCGTATAGGACATTGAGGTCAGTCGACTCTTCCTCCCAGGAAGGAGGGGGGGGAGCGCATATGACATTCGGTCATCTCTCATACATCGGTCGTGTTATCCGATGGTTAGTCAAATCCTGACTGTTTTTTCTTACAGTTTCAGAAGTTTAAGTGCCTTAAACGCAGAAAAGCGTATTGGGATGAGCTGGTCTTTTGACCTCGCCTCCCTCCCGCCAGATTCACTTTCGAATTCTGGCAATATCAAAAGTATTAGGGAGGTAAGTATACTCTTGAAGTGAAATAAACGAAATCTAGGATTTCTTTTTTCACGAGAGAGTTGATACTTACCTCCCTAGATACGGACCCGGCCTCTCCACCCCACAGAGGCTCGGTCTTCAGGCTCTTAATAGTTGCATGTGTGTCAGCCAATAATCTAGTCAGAGGAAGTGCTAGTCTGCGCATGCGCGGTGGTGGGGCTGCCATCCGCCAGACTACGCTCTGACTCCCTGCCCAGTAGGGGCACCTAACTGTTTTAAATCTGAGTGTTTATTGAGTGAAAGCCAATATTTAGCAATATCAAAAGTATTAGGGAGGTAAGTATCAACTCTCTCGTGAAAAAAGAAATCCTAGATTTCGTTTAATTCGGTACATCAATGTAGGCATAAGTGGAATTGACATGCAATCATATCATGGCCATGAAGCATATCGGCCTAGACAGGCTTTTTCCTTACCAGACTATAATATATTCACCTATTCTTGCATCTTATGAGGTGGACTGATGTCTGACTTGGATATATATTGATTGGTCCAAATATGAATGCTGGCTTCCATAAACTGTGGCATACTTTAAAATGTCATGTTTAAAGGACAATTCCGGGATGATAAAAAGTGTGCTTTATTTGAAAGATTATTACATGTTTAATGAAATTGCGCCAGAATAATAACCGGATAGAAATAGCGTAACCAACGATTGCTAGATAAAGTCGGTAAAATTGACAATTTTTCACACATCGGGGGCTGCCATTTTATCGCGTCTAGCGATGTCAGCCCCGCACCACCGCTATTGCTATGACTGGAGGAGCGAGGCCAATAGATAAAATATATTTTAAGGAAGTATACGTAAATGATAATAGCAAACGAGCCGCTGAAGCGATTCCAATGATTCTAGGATCTCTAAATAGATGCCGACCTCGTGATTAATATGATATAATGGAGGTTAATATCGGGCAAGAGGTTCAAAAGACTGGAATATATAAGACAATTATTCATCTAAGATATGATCTGAGAATATGTTATCCTTTTTTGGTAAAATTCAGCAGGAGATAGTTTTTGTCTCGCAGACTCTATCTTTGCATATTGTCATTAAATTGGAGTGTGCTTAAAGCTGAAAGAAATGGCTATTTGCCTGACCAATTATAATTTTGCTCACGTAAATATTGCCAGAGATATTACCAAATGAATTAACATTTTGACATAAAATCTGGGAATTTTCACCGCCGTTCAATATTGCCCGGCAAGCTGTAGTAATTTCCATAATTAAGATATTTTGATGGAATTTTTCCCGTTATGTGATAACATTGTAAAGATTCAGCACAGCAAATTCTGTCATTGTAGCTGTAATACTCATTTTGATATGGGATGATGGATAGAGCGCATCCTGAAATTTTTGTTTGAAATTTTGCTGGCTTAGTTTTTCCCACAGAGGGTATCTTTTGAACCATTAGGCCGATTCTAACATCACTAGCATTGGATAAATCTTCGAATTTGCAGCTACAGGTAGGTATCAGACTTATTACAATTGGTTCTGTGGTTCCGGCAATATTATCATGTCATATGTTTTCTTTGAATATATATTTACACTGCCTGTGACACACGCTATAACGGTATCTTGAGTCAGCTGAGTAATTTGACAATACGCACGTGTCAAGTGTACTACTTCAGTTAACCCTTATCGCATGGTGTAATGCTTAATAGCCTACTTACAGAGATAGTGCCGGGGTACATTTTGAAAAACGTGTTGCTGTCGTGCACAGCAATGACTTACAGCAGCATTGTTACCAAAATGAACACATTCTGATAGGATAGAGAAAATGGAATCTATGCTTGAGCGGTCTAGGGGGTTAACGATTCCCCACCGACATCAGATACTAGAATTACTTGAAAAACTTACTAGCTTAACTGGGCAATGTCCTAACGATTACAAATTAGCACATGTTAGGCCTCCATGCATATACATATTTACTGTACAGCCCTCGTGCTCGGCAAAGATAGAGCTGGTGCAGGGATGATGTCAGGATTTTGTGAAATCTCCCTCTCGTTGCAAGAAAATGGCGCCGCCCGAGAGATAAAATAATCCAATGTTTACGATGGTATAATTAGTTGTATTATTTGTCTATTGTTTTTATTTAGGATCCAATATGTTAGTCATATAATAGTCTTCCAAATAAAGTACACTTTTACCAATCCCGGAATTGTCATTTAAATATCGAGTATCTTTCTTTGAATACGAAGTATAGAACTGAAGAAAATGGTGTCTATTTTTTATGTATATCAAAGCTTATCATCATAATAGGTATTTTAAGATGAATATTGTTTTAAAACACATTTGTACTATGTGTCTATTTTGCAGACTTCCCAGCATATTACTGAATATAATGTAACAGCCATGTTGCATGAATTGACCACACATACACCATATGTCTTACCAAAAGAAGATGCTAAACCAATAGTAGAGGAAACACCAAAGTTACAAGGTATGTCATTGGGGTCCTTCCACACAATTCTGGACACTCATTTATCAATTTGATTTGAATTTCCACCTGTATCTAGTGAATGGGGGATCCCTTTCTATAACTAAGCCACGCCCATTTCAAGCTAAGCTCCATGCCTACTTTTTACGAGTGATGGACTAGATTTATATACTTTGATAACCTGAATTCACTGAATTAAAATTTGAAGGTAATTATATGCAGGTAAGTTGTTGAATATTTTGAAACTAATTTGACTGTGAGCTGTTGCTGCCAATGAATGAAAATATTCAACAAAACGTTTAGTAAATTGTAAATTCATCAAAGACATAAAATTTGTACACTTTCGTGACCGATTTTGATTGTGATGTCAGCTAACATGTGACATATTTGGTTGTGATGTCGGCTAACATGTGACATATTTGGTTGTGATGTCTGCTAACATGTGACATATTTGGTTGCGATGTCAGCTAACATGTGGCATATTTGGTTGTGATGTCAGCTAAAATGTGGCTTATTTGATTATGACATCAGCTAACATGTGACCTTATTTTGTTGTGACATCAGTTAACATGTGGCTTATTTGGTTGCGATGCCAGTTAACATGTGACATATTTGGCTGTGATGTCAGGTAACATGTGGCATATTTGATTATGATGTTAGCCAACATGTGGCATATTTGATTATGATGTCAGCTAACATGTGTGCATATTTGATTATGATGTCAGCTAATCTGTGACATATTTGGTTATGATATCAGCTAACATGTGACATATTTGATTATGATGTCAGTTAATATGTAACATATTTGATTATGATGTTAGATACTTGAGTGACAGATTGGATCCCACAATTTCTATGAGAATGGAATTACTGGGCTTATTTATTAGCTCACCTGGCCTGTAAGGCCAAGTGAGCTCATGCCGTGGCGACCGTCCGTCGTCCATCAACTTTTTCTTTAAACGACTTCTTCTCAAGAACCACTGGGCCGATTTCAATTATATCTGGCAGGAAGCATTCCTAGGGCATAGAGATTAAAGTTTGTTCAAACGAAGCCGATCGGCCAAAATCCAAGATGGCCGCCGGCCAAAATAGCCAATTTTTAGAAACACTTTATAAAATCTTCTCCGAAACCGCTGGAGGAATTGATTCAAAACTCATAACACATCATCTAGTGCAAGGGTAGACCCAAGTTTGTTCAAGGCAACCTGATTGGATGATTTGCCAGGTGGCCATCTTGGATGACCTAGTTTTCACGAAAACAACTTCTCCCGAACCGCTGAAGGGATAGACCTGAAATTTGGTAAATACACTTAGGGACCAAGGTCCATTCAAGTTTGTTCAAGCGAAGTTCATACGTTAAAAAACATGGCCGCCATCAACCAATCAAAATTTAGCGTTTGTTGGTCATATTGGCTTTTTTGTATTTGATGTATTTCGATTTGATGGCGAAAATTGCTTTATATATGCTTATCAGTGTGGCGAGTTCAAATATGCCACTTTCGAGACTGTCGGATAAACGGTTTGGCTGCCATCTTGGTTTGTTTTCCCGCCATCGGCTCCCATAGTAAAGCAATGGGCCCATAGTAAAGCAATGGGGAGTTTTTTTAACGACTTCTTCTCAAGAACCACTGGGTCAATTTTAATCATATTTTGGAGGAAGCATTCATAGGGAATAGAGATCTAAATTTGTTCAAACGAAGCGGATCGGCCAAAATCCAAGATGGCCGCCAGCCAAAATGGCTGATTTTTAGACACTTTAAAAAATCTTCTCCGAAACCACAAGAGGAATTGATTCAATACTCATAACACATCATCTATGGCAACATTAGCCCCTTGTTTATTCAAGCCAACCTTATTGGCCTATTTGCTTGGCGGCCATCTTGGATGACGTGGTTTTCCCGAAAACGACTTCTCCCCCCGAACCGCTGAAGGGATAGAGCTGAAATTTATTAAATATGCTTAGGGACCAAGGGCCATTCAAATTTGTCCAAAGGAATTCCGTATGTTAAAAAACATGGCCGGCATCGACCAATCAAAATTTAGCATTTGTTGGTCATATTGTGTTTTTTGTATTTGATGTATTTTCACATCAAGAGTATACTTACCTCCCTAATACTTTTGATATTGCTAAATATCGGCATTCACTCAATAAACACTCAGAATAAAAACAGTTAGGTGCCCCTACTGGGCAGGTAGACAGAGGGTAGTCCGGCGGATGCCAGCCCCACCACCGCGCATGCGCCGACTACTACTTCCTCTTTGCTAATTTATTGGCAGAGAGACACATGTTTTGTGCTTTGTAGACTTTTCAAGTGTTCAACGCGACTTAATAAGCTTTGAGAGTGATTTGTATTAGATTGTATTCACCCTGCAGATGTCAGAGAAAGTGGTTTCGCCAGAGGAGGGCGCCGGATCTCTATATCAGGTGATTTCTAATATATTCTAGCAAGTTTTTCCCCGGTGTAATGTGTTTCCGGGACTCGCGTTTACTGTGATAAGCGCCTGGTTTAGTTGTTTTATTTCAACAGGTTGCTATATAAGACTAATCTCTCTCTGTGTTTATGTCCACAGGTCTGTGTGAGGATATGTATGGACATCACAGCATCTCGACAGAGTACAAAACCAGGCACTGCGCATCATCACTGGTGGAATGAGATCAACACCAATAGCAAAAATGGAGCAGACAGCAGGCATTCCCCCACTTAGCAAAGGAAGGGAATGCAAAGCACTGATCCAAGCTGCAAAGTTCAAATCATTCAATAACCACCCGATGAAGATCAGGCAAGCACAGCTGTCATCAGGAAGACTTAAAAGATCAAGTTTTGTGAAAGAGACAAAAGCACTTCAAAGGAAACACCAAGAGATGTTGCCAGCACAAATAGAAGATCCAAACCACACCCTTGATCCTCCACCCTGGGAAAACAAACTAGAGAGCATAGCTATTCGCACCACAGTACCTCATCTCACAACCAAAAATGAACACAGTGATGTGAGCAAGAAGGCCCTGACCCTAGCCATGCTGGAAGAAATGTACCCTCAGGAGACATGGATAAGGATCTACACAGATGGATCAGCCAAAGATGCAATTAGGAGCGGAGGTGCCGGACTGCACATACAGTATCCAAACGGACAACATGAGTCAGCTGCAATACCGACAGGCAAACACTGCACAAACTACAGAGCTGAAGTCGAAGCACTGGTTCATGCAGCTAATACCATCAGCAGAACAGCAGACCCTATTGCACAGATTGTCTTTTTATCTGATGCCCGCTCCGTCCTTGAGGCTATCACCAAAGGTAAGCTGCCACAACTTGAAGAAGCACTACAAACCATCAAATGCTTTCAGATAGCACTGCAGTGGATCCCCTCACACTGTGGAGTCCAAGGAAATGAGGAAGCAGACAAGATGGCAAAGGTGGGTGCAGAAGAGAATCAGACAGAAAACATGGTTACCCATACAGAGATGAAGACTATCATTAAGTCCCTCTATAGAACACCTCAATCAGAAGATGCCTACCATCATCTCTCGAGGCCAGAGCAAGTGACCATTTTTCGTCTCAGAACTGGACACAACAGACTAAACCAACACATGTACAGGCGGTTCCACCTTACGACATCGCCCGCTTGTCCTTGTGGAGAAGCAGAACAGACCACAGAGCACATACTTCAATGTTGCAGTACGTATCAGCTGCTGAGAGAAGAGATCTGGCCTTTGTCAACCTCTATTCTTGAAAAGCTGTATGGGCCTGTGGAAGAACTGCAGAAAACCACAGATTTCATCTTGAGAACGGCTCTCCAAGTGTGATACCAGCGATCGAAAAGAAGAAGAAGACAGCATCTGAGGTTTGGTTTCTCTCCACCAAAGTTCCATTTCCTACTAATACTGTTAGGTTATCTAACCAAGATTTTATGTCCAGTGAGTCGGAGGCCTAGTATAAAGGTCTTCTCACTTTGCCCTCTTGATCCAATTCCTTCCCCTATGAGGTGGAGAGAGTTAAGAGGCGTGCAGTTGGTGGAGTGCTCCAGTTCATCACGTTGGATGGTTTGTTTATACAAGGTATCAGGTATCTAAGTAATGATATGAGGTGGAGTTAATTATGTAAACAAAATTAACTGTTCTGCCATGGTTATCGTTGTAGTATCTGATGGTTGTGTAGTGTGATTAACCATTCTACCATGTTCTGGTTATGTATACAATTCGTCCGCACACCTTGTTATTGGTTCGGATCGATTTATTTCTGTCATGGGATCATGACGTCATAATCAGCCTTGCTATTATTAATATTTAATGTTTTGACCAAAGCTGGTTTTGCTCAATTATTGATCTTTATGATCTTTTCCCTCTCTTTTATTTTGGTTTTGAGTTTCTAACCTTAACAAAATTACTCATTGTCCGCGTCCTTTGTCCTGTTTCAGAGACCTGGTTGTCCGTCCTGTGGTCGGTTTTTGAAGGATCGTTTCGTGCCTCACCTTTGCTTTGGTTGTAGTCCCTGTGGACCATTGCTTAAGTGTGTTGTATGCAAGCATTGGGGGGGGGGGGGGACTTAATGTCTGACTTTTTGTCGTTGCAGGCTAAGGACAAGGTAGTGGAGGAGGAGAGGAAGACGAAGAGAGAGGTTCTTGGTAAAAGGGGTAAGAGGAAGGCCTCGTCCGCGGTGGACATGGAGGCCTTCCGGACCGAAATGTTGGGAGAGATGAAGAGGACGATAAAGGATTTGGTTCCAGAGTTGCTACGTGGCATGCTTCCTGGACCAAATCCTTTGTCGTCCGCGGCGTCTGCTTCCGGGCAGGAAATCCCCGCCTCTGAATCTCCTTTCCGTAGGCCGGTTCCGTTGTTCGATGATTCAGACGTGGCCCCGTTGATGGGGGCGATCCACGACCCTGGCAGCAGGCTTGGTGCCGCGCCGAGGGGTCGTGGATAGCTGTCGCTGGAACCCGCGGGCTGCTTATCAGTCCAGGGGTATCCGCACGCCGCGGGTGCCAGTACCTCCTATGGCACCTTTCCTGGCCAGTCCGGGTTAGCTCTCTTTGCTGACCCGGAGTCTAATCTTTCTGGCCAGGAGGAGGAAGAGGATTTCCTGTTAAGGTCGCCTTCTGGAGACGTGACCATGGAGTATGACGTCTGTGCACCCCTCGCAGGGAATACAGGTGACATGTTCCATGGCTCTACTCACGCAGGAGTAGAGTTCATGGCGCAGAAGGTGGCCCTGGTGGATGCTGAAGGTCAGCTTTACTGCATACCTCGGCTTGCCGAAAGTATCGCTGGTGTTGGCCGGGGCCGTGGTGGGGCGGTATTTGCCCCGCGCTCTACCACGGCGCCTGCTCCTGGTCTAGCCAGTCAATTGAACATGCCTGTTCTTTCGGGCCCGCATGTGTTGTCTGGCTTGCCGGCGGTATCAGCATATCCGCCGTCAAGCTCTGCTGCTGGCGCTCAGGAGGAAGACGAAGGCCCCCGTCTTGTTGAGCGCTCGCAGCTAGCCACGGAAGAGGATTGGTCAGATGCTTGCTAGTGGCTGGTAAGTGTTAGGCCAGATCTGCCCGTGGAGCAGTCGGCTAGCCAGCGAGACCACCGGCCGTGGTTAGCTGGTAAGGCCACTGCTAGCGCCATGCCATCTCTGGCGCTGGCGGAGCATGTCGTTGACATGTTCGAGGCGGCGGAGACGTCCATTAAGGTGAATGGGCGTCTCGCGAAGGCCCCTCGTGAGGTAGCAAGGCGCTGCCGCATCGTGCCCCTGGACTACCAGAGGTACGGTGTGGTACCCAAGCCCAGCGTGGATGACCGCGCGGCCTTGGGGGAAGATGCGCGGCCAGGCACCCGTTCTGACACGGGAGTCTTGTGTTATCGAACGCGTTGCGTTTGGCCAATGCCACGTTGTGCTATGCGGAGGAGAGTGGGAGGGCTTCGATTGCCGTTCTGTCCCACATCTCACAGCTGTTACAAGGGGCAGTAACGGCGTCCGCATCGCGCCAGCCGAGCCCGGTTACAGTCCAGAGAGCCATCCAGGATGGTATCAACCTGGCTTTGGACTGTATGACGCGGGCGGTGACCAGGAGTGTCCGGGCGCGGCGCACATTTGCCTTGGACAATTTGTGCCCATCCCAGGACCTGTATAATAGGCTACTGCGTACGCCTATGACAGGTCCTGGTCTGTTTGGAGGTGAGGGATGCAGGCACCTCCAGGAGACGGTTACTCTGGTCAACAACCAGTTGCGCGAGCAATTTGAAGTGCTCCGCCGTGCGAGCGTTCGCGCCGCACCCCCTGCGTATCGTCCCCTGCAGGCTCGAGGTGGAGGTGGCCAGGTCAGAGGCCAACCACCAGCGCAGCGTCGGCATAGGCCGCGTGCGATTCGGCCAGCAGCGAGGGGGGCGCAGGCTCCTCAGGCGCAGTCAGCCAGGCAGCCACCCGCACACCGAGGTGCGCGCGGTGCTGGACGTGGCGCGCGAGGATCTGGTCGTGGTAATCGTGCCTGATGGGACGGTTACCGCGGTGAGAACCACTCTGGTGTTTCTGGCGAACGAGACAGTGCCACTCTTGCACTCCTTATGTCCACCTCTCTCCCTAGGTGGACCGGTGGGAGGCCGTTTGGCCAACCACATGCAAGAGTGGGAACGGTTGACTCAGGACCGTTTAGTCTTGCGATGGCTTTCAGTCGGGTATCATCCCGATTGGATGACAGGCCCGCCATCGCGACTGTCTCTAGTGCCAATCTGGACTCCAAATCCGAGAGATCCAGATCAAAGGTTGTGTATCGAGGAGGAAATAGATTCCCTCATACAAAAAGGAGCTATTCAGCCGGCACAAAAGTGTCCGGGCTTCTATTCAACCGTGTTCTTAGTAACAAAAAACACCAGAGGGTGGAGACCAATTCTCAACCTCAAGCCATTGAACAAGTTCATAGAGACGCCCAGTTTCAAGATGGAGACTGTGCGCTCGGTGTTGGCGGGGTTAGAGAGGGGAATGTGGACAGCTTCAATAGATTTAAAGGATGCTTATTTCCACATCCCCATAGCGAGGAGTTTCCGTCGCTTCCTGAGGTTTGCATTCCAGGGCAGACAGTGGGAATTCAGGGTGTTACCCTTCGGAATTTCCACGGCTCCTCTGGTTTTCACCCGTGTGGTTCTTGCGATCACCGCATACCTCCGCAGGAGAAGCATAGCAGTCCACACGTACATAGACGACTGGCTGTTAAAAGCACACACCCAGGAAAGTTTATCGGCCAATCTGGAGATTGTTTTGAAGACTCTCACAGACTTGGGCTGGATAATCAATTTCCAAAAATCAGAGCTGACTCCATCCCAGAAGTTTGTTTACCTGGGGATGTTCTTCGATCTAGAGATAGGATATGTTTATCCTACTCAGGAGAGAGTTCAGAAACTCATCTCAGTAATTCAGTCAGTGTGCGACAGTCGTCATGTCCTGGCACGGGTTTACTTGAGAATGCTGGGGTTGATGGTTTCATTGGAACCGGTCATTCCTCAGGCCGCCTTATGCAGGCGGCTGATCCAGTTATTTCTCATGACACAATGGACCCAGAGTACAGGTTCGCTGGACTCGAACGTGTCAGTGTTGGCGCCTCTGATTCACCACCTGCAATGGTGGTTGAACATGGAGAATCTCTTGGTGGGGGTTATGCTAACCCCTCCCCACCCTCAGATGACTGTGTATACAGATGCATCGATGGAGGGCTGGGGAGCTTGCCTGGAAGAATCCACGATATCAAGGCTTTGGAATCTGGAACAGTCAAGGGAACATATCAATCTACTGGGGCTAAGAGCAGTAGTCCTGAGCCTGGAACATTTCTTACAGAAAGTTCAGGGCAAGATTGTTCTTATTCGTTCAGACAACTCAACAGTTGTGACTTACATAAACCGCCAGGGTGGAACGAAGTCACCCAGTCTCTGTATGATGACACGGAGACTGCTTTGTTGGTGCCGGAATCACAGGACTACCTTGAAAGCAGTTGATATTCCGGGAAGGTTAAACCTGCTAGCAGACTCATTGAGCCGAAGGATGAGGGTTTTACCGACGGAATGGCAACTAAATCAATGTGTGGCGGATCGTCTGCTCGACCATTGGGGAAACCCAACATCGATTTGTTCGCAACGAAGAAGAATGCGAAGATGACGACGTACGTCTCTCCGATTCCAGATCCAAGCGCTTTCGCAACAGATGCGTTAGCTATCAGCTGGGGGAGAATGTATGCATACGCATTCCCTCCAGCAATCCTGATTCCAAAAATCCTTCAGAAAATCAGACAGGAGGAATGCCAAGTGCTTCTGATCGCCCCGGATTGGCCAAGCTGATCATGGTATACGGATCTGCTGGACCTTCTGGTCTGCAATCCGGTTCCTCTACCTCTGATGGACGACATTATCTTCCAGGGCAAGGCCCTTCACAACAATCCGTCAATGTTCAGATTGATTGCGTGGATGTTGTCAAGGAATCTAGAATTAAGGAGGGCTTTTCTGAGCAAGCAGCCATGTTTATGGCCAAAGGCAGGAGGGGGTCAACCTCCAGAGCATATAGCTATAAAATCAACAGATTTGCAGAGTGGTGCTCAAAAAGATGTATTAATCCAATGGATTCATCTATTCAGGTAGTAGCTGATTTCCTCTGTCACCTGTATGATGCCTATAGCCTCAAGCCTAACTCTATTGCTGGTTATAAGTCAGCTTTAATGACTGTTATTCATTGCTTGGCTAAGAGGGGAAGTGATGAAGTAAGTACATTAAATGTATTAATTAAAGGCATGGGCAATCTAAGACCAAGGAATCCCCCTGTGATTCCTTCTTGGAGTTTATCGCTAGTGCTTCAGGTACTAGGTGATAAGCCTTTTGAACCACTTAGTTCCATTTCTATGAAAATGTTAACTCTTAAAACTGTATTTTTAATTGCTGCGGCCTCGGCTAGGCGTAGGAGTGAGATTCATGCCTTATCAGCCGAGGATGACCGTTTTGTGGTTACAGGGGAAGGCCTTAAGTTACTACCTAGGATTAATTTCTTAGCTAAGAATCAGTCTTTGAAATATCCAGGTCAACCTATTTTTTTGCCTGCTTTAACTAGATATGATCCTAATTCTAAAGCATGGTGTCCCGTTTGGGCGCTACTTCGGTACAAACAGCGTACTTCGGAGTAGCGGACCGATCAGTCAGCGTTATGGTTGTCATATATTGAACCCCATGGCAGGGCATCTAAGGACACCATTTCCAGGTGGATTGTAGAGTGTATCCAATTTTGTCACAAATCCGCCACGGGTAAGCAGGTTGACATAGCCAAGGCTCACAGTGTCCGCGGCGTAGTGACTTCCACTGCCCTATTTAATGGGGTCCCTGTGGATGACATTATGTCCGTGGCTCAGTGGCACTGTGAGTCAAGTTTTACAGACCATTATCTCCGTGACACCTCGAATCCGCTCGCCTTGTCGATTTTGAAAAAATAATCGCTTATATGTTTTTGAGGAGGTTTCCTCATTGCTTATATACTTCACAATTAATTAATGGAAACAACCACTTTTTGGGACTGCATCGGTCTTCTCCACTGGGAAGAGGATGACAGCTGCCAAGTTCAACAAGGTCAGTCTTGTTCATGTGTTGTTCATTATTGATTGTATTGTCACGTTACTTTTTGTTATTAATATGGTGATGGTTTGTGTTTTGATGTGGTTCATCATTGAGAGTATACGAAAATGGAGCCTTTTCGTCTCTGTCCTATAGTACCTGGCACTGGTATGTAGAGAGCGTATGGGACATTGAGGTCATTCTAGTCTTCCTCCCAGGAAGGAGGGGGGGGGGGGGGAGCGCATATGACATTCGGTCATCTCATCCATCGGTTGGTGTTAGCCGATGTTCATCAAATCCTGACTGTGTTTTCACACAGTTTCAGACGTTTAAGTGCCTTGAACACGTGAAAGCGTGTAGGGAAGAGCTGGTCTTTTGACCTCGCCTCCCTCCCGCCGAATTCCCTGTCGAATTCTGGCAATATCAAAAGTATTAGGGAGGTAAGTATACTCTTGATGTGAAATAAACGAAATCTAGGATTTCTTTTTTCACGAGAGAGTTGATACTTACCTCCCTAGATACGGACCCGGCCTCTCCACCCCACAGAGGCTCGGTCTTCAGGCTCTTAATAGTTGCATGTGTGTCAGCCAATAAATTAGTAAGAGGAAGTAGTAGTCGGCGCATGCGCGGTGGTGGGGCTGGCATCCGCCGGACTGCCCTCTGTCTACCTGCCCAGTAGGGGCACCTAACTGTTTTTATTATGAGTGTTTATTGAGTGAACGCCGATATTTAGCAATATCAAAAGTATTAGGGAGGTAAGTATCAACTCTCTCGTGAAAAAAGAAATCCTAGATTTCGTTTATTTAATGGCGAAAATTGCTCTATATATGCTTATCAGGGTGGTAAGTTCAAATATGACATTTTCGAGACTGTTGGATAAACAGTTTGACTGCCATCTTGGTTTGTTTTCCTGCCATAGGCTCCCATAGTAAAGCAATGGGCCCATAGTAAAGCAATGGGGAATTCTTTAAACGACTTCTCAAGAACCACTGGGCCGATTTCAATTATATTTGGCAGAATGCAGCCTTAGGGCATAGAGGTCTAAGTTTGTTCAAACGAAGCTGATCGGCCAAAATCCAAGATGGCCACCGGCTAACCCAGCCAATTTTTAGAAATGTCTTTAAAAATCTCTGAAACGGCTTGGGGGTTGATTCAAAACTCATGAAACATCATCTAATGCAGGAGGAGACCCAATTTGATCAAGAGAACCTGATTGGTCCATTGTCTTGGTGGCCATCTTGGATGACCTAGTTTTCGCGAAAACAACTTCGTATCCAGAATCGTTGAACGGATTGGGCCGAAATTTGGGAGATATGATAAGGGACTAAGGGCCATTAAGTTTTGTTCAAAAGTAGTTGATACATAAAGAAACATGGCTTCTGTTTTCTTGTTATAATTCTGCTCAACTCTGTAGGGTTCTACTTATTGTTGATGGCCTTTCTGGTTGAAATGCCTATGATGCAGGTGAGCGATACAGGCCCCTTGGGCCTCTTGTTAGTTTTACTCACATAAACCTTTCTAGTGGGAGTATTGTAGAACATGATACCTGTATATGATTGATATCATACGTTTATTGTTATTGTAGGAATATTATGGGAAGGACACAGGCTTTCAATTTTCTTTGTCATTCTATTATCCATTGTTTCATCTGGTACTGGTTGCAATGTTTGGTTAGCACTGAACAAAAACTTCTGATAGCTATTTTTCTAATTTACAACATGTATCATTGGCACATTTGGGGAAATATGAGCATGCACATTTTATGTTGACTCGCAATTAGTGTGTTTGTCTATCTGTCGGTCTGTCTGTCTGTCTAAAGCTGCCTATGTCACACATATAGTGTGTAACAGTTGTTTTAAAAGATCCAAGTAACTGCTGAGTGATTAATTTAGATTTTTGCCATTTTCAAATTATTTCAGGGCATATCTCAACAATTTGGATATCTTATCAGGAGTGATACCTTAAAAAGTGTAAAATATTCTCAGATTTGTACTGTTGACATTAACTGTTTTGTTATTTTAGAAATTACGGAAGAAGAGGAAGATGAAGAGGTGGTAGAGGAGGTAGAGACCAGTGAACTCTCTGAAGACACAGATCCTGAAATAAATCCACTGGATTTGCCTTATGGTGAGTGTCCTGTAGGATAATTATATGGTACTGGATATGGTAGTATCCTAAATTATGTGTGATTTAGTATATATGACATATATTATGTGAAATATGCGTGCTACAAATGTGTAATTCTTATGAATATTAATAAATGGATCCATTTCTAGCTATTAGGCATGTGTGATTTATTGCTCTGAGTGATCACGATCGATTATTTAAGAATACGATCGATTATTTAAGAATAATTGCGATTGCTCGATTAATCAGCTTGGGTACAAATTACCAAAGACATACCAACAAAAGCAAATTAATGACAAAAGCTGCTGTGGTGTTTAGAGAAGTCCATTTGCAGGCCAAGAGATTACTTTTGAAAATGTAACACTGGAATGCTTGGCTCGATTCTCGTGCCAGTCATTCCGGTGATACATTTTCAAAAATAATCTTTTGGCCTGCAAATGGACATACATTAACTGAGCAAAATGTCAATTTTTATCGTTAAAAAGTAATTAAAAGGTTTGAATTGAAATATTTTGTACAGTGGAAATTATTCAAGATTATTCGATTATTTAATTTTGAATTGTATAAGTTCACGATTAAAAAAATAATCATGATTTTCGATTTAATCACGTAATTGCGTAAGCCTGTTAGATATGCTCGCCCATTTCTAGTTAAAATCTGCCTGCTTTGTATGCATGTTTGAATCAAATTTAGCACTTTGTACCCTGAATTCCCAGGATCATGATTTCATGGTAACTATACAGGTAGGGGTGGGTTGGGGCGAGGTGAGGGTGGCGGTTTACCAGTCGGCATGGTTGATGCTGATTGGATCCATGGTATGTAGCTGGTGGATCGAATAGGATTCACGGTTCTAATGATGGACAGACTTTATCTTCAGGATTGTGTGGGAGTATTTTGATGGGCCGATAGAGCACATCCGCGTGGTCATGGGAAGAAAGCTTAAAGTGTAGTGAAACTTGCGTGTCTCTGTTGTTTTTTATCTCTCTGATGTGTTCCTTGATGTAGATTTGAAATTGAAATTTCTCCAACATATTGTTTTTGGCATTTTTTGTTGGAGAAATTTCAATTTGTAAATGGCATTGCGTGGTGTGCAGTATGGTCTCACTGCCCTGGTATTTCAGGTGTGTGTGTGTGCTGCGGTGTTTGCAGAAATTTTTGTGTGGATCAATTTTGTTTGGAATTGTATGTCCTTGTTTTCCTTTCTACTCTGACCACTGTGTCCTTAAACGTTTCATTGCGTCTGTATCTGAAGAGATTTTTCTTGGAATATATCCTGGCATTTTGGACTACTTTCCACGAGGTTCCTATGTTGTAGGATGATTTTCCTAGCTAGACGTTCCTGATAATCTGTGATGAAGGGAATACGTTCGTTTGTGTCCTGTCTTTGTTTGTGACTGACATTTTTTAACAAATCAGAGCATTGTCATTTAATGGCTGTGTTGTAGCAATCTATCAGGTTGATCAAAAGGTATCCCCTGTTCTGTCCTGTTAGTGGAGAATGGTTTCTTTCGCATGTCTTTCACAATCTTTATCAAATGAGCAAATTGTGCGTAGGCCCATAGGCCAGAATTGGCTATAGGGTTTGGCTTTTTTCGTGCTATCCGGATGTGTGATGTAGGTAGCAATGCATGTCTGTTGGTTTTGTGTAGATGTGAAGAGGTTTTATTGTCTCTGTTGATGTACACCTTGGTACGAAATGCCACAAGCCAGCACCCCCATGCTGGTAATGTTGCCAATGTATACATGTACATGAGTCAACCTACCCTAGGGACATCAATCCCCGCAATGTTTTTTAATGCTATAATTTCCAAATTAATCATGTGTTCATATGGGACATCTCTCCATTGTCCTGTGTTAAAAACTCCTTAAGCTTCCCCATACAATGGGATAACCCTCCGCAATATGTGGAAAACACAAGACAAGCAGCCCACAACCGCATCTGTGTGGGCAGGCCCATATTTGTGCGGTCAACATTGGTCAACTGCGGACAACACAGCCAATGTAGAAACATTTCTACAATGATATCATAGTAACGTAAAAATCCAACTCAGACAACTACGGCCAACTGTGGACAAGCACTGATGATGCAACTGCTTCCATTGTGGTCAGCTGCAGCCAACATCTGACAACAGTTTCATCTGGGGAGTATATAAGGCACAGACCTTTAAGGCCTAGAATGCTGGACTCAATCTACACTAAGATCAGTGTCAGGTGTTAACATCTTTCAAGCTAAATTCATCTGAGAAAGTGAAAATAACTTGACAGGTAACCAGTTGAATATTTTAAACTAATTTAACAGTCAAATTAGTTTCAAAATATTCAAAAGAATATATCTATTAAATTGTTAATTAACCAAAGACATACAAGGGACCTTTCAAGTTTATCCATCCATCATATGATGTCACAATCACCTATGTGATGTGTAACATAATGTCATAATCAATGACATCCTGAATGATGTAGATAAGTATGTCACGAATGCATAATTGGTTACAGACTAAGCGTTGTTGTATGAATTGTATGTCTTTACTATTTAATAAACATGCTGTTGAATATTTTGATACTAATTTGACTTGGCGCTGGTGCTGCTATAGGCAGTAACAGCACCCAGTCAAATTATTTTCACAATAATCACACACCCCCCCCCCCCTTCTTGAAATTGATAGTCTGGAAGTTCATGGATCGATCGATTCAAACACAAGCTAGTTGTGAATAGAGCTTAGCTAGAGATGGGCGGAGTATGGCTAAAACTGGAAAGGTCCATTCTTTTGATTGTGGCATTAGCTAACAAGTGATATTTTTATTATGATGCTAGATACTTGAGTGACTGATCAGATCCCTCCATTTATAGGTCGTCTGTCAATCAATGTATTTCATGATCCAACTGACCAACCAAGATATATTACTGTATTGGAAGGAGAATGATGAGAACATTGCCAGTGATGAATTATTTTATGTTTTAGATATTAGTAGGGCCTACATTTGTACACACAGAATGTTCAAGCTATATAACCCTTTTATCATCAACAAATCCCTGAAAAAGTTAATATTTTAATGATATAAAACTTATTCTGTTGAACGTTTTGAAATTCATTTGACTGGAAGACGTTGCTGCCTAAGGCAGCAAAATCTTCCAGAAGTTTGCTTCAAAATATTCAACAGAATAAGTTTTTCAAAATATTCAACAGTTTTGCCCTGAAAATGAGATATGGGTCATTCTTCGGTGAAAGGGTTAATTATATACTCAAATCAATGTGCCTTTGGTATTACTCTCAGATCAAATTGCTTTCGCAGTATTCAACAGCTTACCTGCTCCTTTAGTTTGAAGTAAGAGATATTGGGATTCTGAAGTGAATTGTTTGTCGTTATATTTTAGATCCAGTAATTATCGACAATGTTAAGATAACATTCCTGCCTATTGGTTCACTACCTGACATTGTCAAGAAGACCAAATACAAGGCCATGTTTGATCTCGTCTATTTCTCGAACAGGTTTGTATCAGCCTAAGCATGATAAATATTTACTACACATGGTGACAATCATAGAGATTATGCTATATAGCTCGTATCCTAATACCTTTACTATGGGACGAGTTGTCCCAATCGATGGTAACCTGAGTAGGCTTGTGCGATTATTACTTTGAGTGATTACGATCGATTATTCTTCAACCTGTTTACAAATTACCCATACATACCGGTAACAATAAAGACATAGCAATGACGAAAGCTGCACTGGTGGTTAGCAATGTACATCTGTAGGCCCAAATAAGACTTTTTTTAAAACGTATCAATGGAATGCCTGGCTCGATGGTCGAGCCAGTCATTCCAGTGATACATTTTCAAAAATAGTCTCTTAGCCTGAAAATGGCCATACATTCGCAGAAAAAATGCCAATGTTCATGACCGATCACATTAAAGAGTAAATTAAGAGGTAGGTTTGGAAATATTGTGTGCAGTATAAATTATTCTCGATTATTCAATTAGTTAATTTTTAGTCATTTAAATTCATGATTTAAAAAATAATCATGATTTTCGATTTAATCGCGTAATCGCGCAAGCCTAGACATGAGTCCAGTAAAACACAACTGCGTGTGTTCAGGTATCACTGACTGACCAGCGTAAATGCAGATGATCAGTAGCTTATTTATGGCCTATCAGGACTCAATTCTCTGTCGGTGATGCAAATTTATATATTTTTATCAGAAATAAAATTGTATTAGCTATGTTTAACCTGACGCTTCGCCTACATAATAGAATTAGAGCAAAAATATATTATTTGGAGAGTTTTAAGTATTGCCAGTTGCAATGAAGATGACTTCTGCTTGCAGACACCAAGCTGAGAGTACGAGTCAAGTCAGTCAAGCCTGTAGAGTTTGCGACATCACTCTATCTCATATGCTTTTCACCTGTTACCTCGCTGCTGCATTGAAATCCATGCGGGAAAGTTCCACAAGACCAAACCCGCCAGTGTCAATACTGAGTATGCCGCTAGAGATAGAATAATTGCCAATGACGTGGAATTCATAGACGAGGAAAAGAAACCCCTTGACGAACTTCTCCCAATAGCTGCAAGCAAACTAAAAATTGAATCTCATTATGAATGAATCCAAAACAGAGTTCACCCACATAACTATCTACAAAGCATGAAACTAAAGAAAATGATGATCCACTCCGTGGCGGCAAACCATGGAGGAAATGTAAAACCCTGAGCTACTTTGCAGTACTGCTGATATTGTTGCACGTGGCGACATAGCTTTCCAGTCCTTCTGAAAGCTATGGATTCGTAGATCAAAGATTCCCTTGATAAAAAGACTACGTCTATACAATGCAACCTGCATATCCTTGATGCTGCAGGACTGTAACAGCTGGGCAGATCCAAAGGCAGCTCTAGACAAACCCGATGCCTGGCTTTTTGCCTGCCACCGCAAACACCTACCCACCATCACCGGACACTGATGGCCAGACAGCATACTTTCCAATGATGCACTATACAAGATGTGTATTACATCGCCGCTGTCTGTAAAAGTTGCCCAGCAAAGATGGTCCATGTTTGACCATATGCTAAGGATGCCAGAAGATACACCAGCACAGCCTTGGAATTTACCCTACTCGGATCCAGCAAATACAAAGCCAGGAAATGACGTCATTGCATAAATCTGATAAGCATGCTACAAGGTGGCCTTAAGAAAGCAGGACTCAGTACACTCAAGTCAAGAATGGACCTGAGGAAGCTAAGGATTTCGGCTGAGGACAACACATCGGGCTAAAACGAAGGACTGATTGCCGCTGTAGGATGTTTCTACTACTACAGCCGCAGAATACAGTAATCATACATACAATACATACATTGAAAATACTGGACTCTGAAATTCCGTCTTTGTGAGGGTCATTTATAAGCTGTCTATGATAGCTATATGTCTGTTCTGACCAATCCTGATCAGTGTTAAAAATGTTTGGAGTCAGTTGGTGATTACAAGTGAAGTCTGTTGATCCATTTTCAGCATGGTACATTTGCTGACTGACGATATTGCAGCTGTATTTGCAGATAAGGCTTCAGTGGTGCTAGAAACAGCCAGGTACAATAATTACACTCATATGCAAGTTAATGTTTTAAATGTATGGTTGAGAATTTATAAGAATTTGCAAGTTATCCACTAGTCTCTTACGCAGACTTCCTCTATGTTTCCCATAGGAGTCTGTCAATAATCATGTACTGTATGGAGGGATCTGATCTGTCACTCAAGTATCTGATGTCATAATCAAATATGTCACTTGTTAATCCTTTAAGCCTCAAAATGGCCAAAGACGGCTTTTGGGGGGTGGTCTTGTGAAGTGTCCATTTGCAGACCAAGAGAAGACTATTTATGAAAATTTATCACTGGAATGACTGGCTCAAAAACCGAAGCCATAAATTCCAGTGAAATTTTTTTTAAAATAGTCCTTTGTTAGTCTGTAAATGGAGTCTTAGAGAAAATTGAATTTTTCCTTAAGAAATTTGATGGTTAAAGGGTTAAGCGATGTCACAATCGAAATATTGTAAGTTTGTCATGAAAATCGAAGTCTTTGATGAATTTACAATTTAGTAAACATGCTGTTGAATATTTTGAAACTAATTTGACTGGGAGCTGTTGCTGCCATCATTAAGCAGCAACATCCCCCAGTCAAATTAGTTTCAAAATATTCAAAAGCTTAATTGTATAGCTACCTTGGAATATAGATTCTGGGAATTCAGGTTTTAAAGTTTCAAATCGATTCAAACATGTGTAAGAAAGTGGGTTGAGCTTAACTAAAATGGGCGGAGCTTAGCTAGAAATGGATGCCTTTATTGCGCTATCTACTTTCAGGTTCATGTTGGAATTAAACAAAGAACAGTTACATCAGTTTGTGGAGCGGATAACAGGCATGGCTCACGCTGCTGGGTGTAAGGTGAGTATTATTTGTCGACATTACATTCAGGCCAATATATGTTCTCTTGATCATATGTTTTTAGCTGTGGCTCGCTGTTTTCATGTCACATTTCTTACAATTCTGACAAAGTTGCAATGGATCGTTCCACTTTTAGCTATGCCCCGTCCATCTCACTCTAAGCTCCACCCACACCACATCTGTGTTGCGATTGATCGATCTCTGAACTCCCTGACTATAAATTTCAAGACAACTATACATGTAAGCCATTGAATATTTTGAAACTAATTTGACTGGATGATGTTGATGCCTATGGCAGGAACAGCGCCTAGTCAAAATAGTTTCAAAATATTCGACAGACTGTTTATTAAATAGTTAAGACATACAATTTGTACGTGTCGGACTATTATGCGTTAAAGACGGACTATATCGAATCAATCATTACGTCTTGATTACAATGTCATCATACATGTCATTTAGTTAATTATGATGTCAGATGATCGATGGATAAACTGGAAATGTGAATTATAGCATGTTGCACTTGTTTAGTGAATATTAATTAAATTCATACTAATCTCATATCAGATGTTGCTACATGATGTGTAGGATGATGTCATAATCAATTATGACATGAATAACGTAGATAAGTTCGTCACTAACGGTTAATTGATGATGGACTAAGGGTTGTTGTACGAATTGTATGCCTTTACTATTTAATAAACATTCTGTTGAATAATTTGAAACTAATTTGACTCGGCGCTATTGCTGTGTTGCCACAGGCAGCGACAGGACCCAGTCAAATTAGTTTCAAAATATTCAACAGCTTACCCATATAGTTTTCTAGAAACTGTGTCAGGGAGTTCGATCCCAACATGGGCGAAGTGTGGGTGGAGCTCAAATTTGTTCAAGAAAATTTAAATTTGCTCATAAAAAATGTCCATTTTCAGCACGAGATGGCTATTTTTGAAAATTTAACACTGGAATGACTGGCTCGGTTATTGAGCCAGTCATTCCAGTCGTAAATTGTCAAAAATAGTCTTCTCTGGGTCTGCAAATAGACATTTCTCAAGATCATTGAACATTTTTGTCTGATATGAGTGATAAAGGGTTACCATGCATATAGCTAGTATAAGATGAGGTCAGTTTGTAAGGCGGGTGGGAGCGTGAGCCATGATAGCTGGACGATAGGGGGAGAAAGTAATCTGGTGCCATGAGCTAATATTAAATAACCCTGTAAGGATCATGGTCGGTTAAGAAAATCACATTTTAAGTCAAATTTATAACTGGAATGACGAGCTTGGTTATCGAGCCAGTCATTCCAGTGGTAAATTTTCAAAAATGGTCTCTTGACATGCAAATGGACATTTCTTGTAACCACTGTCCAGGCGGATTTTGATCAGTGTGACAATTAAATGGTTAATTTGAAATGTTGCAGGCATTTTAGATTTAGAGACTGAAATGAGCCGCATGCCTACCAGTGTGGTGGGAAAGCACAAATGTTTGTAAATCCAGAGCGTGATGGTTGGTTGTATCCATAATCACTATTTTTTAGTGTGTAAGAGGATAAAAATAATCTTGCATGTGCAAAATGTTTTGGAATATTTGTGCTCTTGAACATGTTCCTAATGGACCTTTCCATTGTTAGCTATGCCCCGCCCATCACTAGCTAAGTTCCACCCACACCTCGCCGTGTTGGGATTGATCGAGCCTAGCTATCAATTTCCTGAAAACTATACACGGAAGCTGTTGAATATTTTGTAACTAATTTGACTGGGTGCTGTTGCTGCCAATATTTATTAAATAGTAAAAGCAAACCATTTGTACAACAACGCATAGACCGTCTTCAAATATGCGTTCTTGACGTACTTATCGACGTCATTCATTATGATGTCATTCTACACATCACACAGTTCATTATGACGTCATATGATGGGTTGGTACTCTGGAAAGGTGAATTATTAGTGCTCGTACATACCAATATAAGTATACATGAACTTTATATTTCTTTTATCTCAGGCAACACATGATTGTGATGGAGTGAAGGACTCATTCGCCAAATTTACTTTCACACGCTCTTGATAAGATTTACAAATTAATGAATTTTATACTTTCAAATCGAAACATGATGTTATCTTGTATTTTACCATCATCACTTCGAAAAGTCACCAGGATTCCTGAAATTTTTTCAAGAAAATTAAAATTATCTCATAGAAAAGGTATATTTTAGAAAATTTACCACTGAAATGACTTCTAAATGAGTTCTATTTACCTGCAGATGGACATTCAATAAGCAAATATTTTGATTTTCTTGACCAATCTTGACCATTTAAAGGTTAATAAACATGCTGTTGAATATTTTGAAACTAATTTGACTGACAACTGCATGTCGTCAAATTAGATTCAAAATATTCAATAGCTTACCTGTATAGGTGTTTGGAAATTGAGATTCCGAGAGTGCAGGAATTGATTGATCCCAACACGGGCAAAGGGTGGGTGGAACTTAACTAGAGATGGGCGGGACATGGCAAAAACTGGATTCCTCCATTGTGATTAATGAATTATTCATACACCATGAGACTCACACTACACCGGATTGTGAAGCGGATGAGTCTGGGCACATGTGAATAATTCCTTTAGAAAGTGAAACCATTTATTAATAAGTAATCCAGTTTTAGCTATGCCCCGCCCATCTTTATCTAAGCTCCACCCACACTTCGCCTGTGTTGGGATTGATCAATCCCTGAACCTCGTGACTATCAATTTCCAGAAAACTATACAGGTAAGCTGTTGAATATTTTGAAACTAATATGACTTAATATAAATGTGGCCTGAAAATAGACATTCACTAAATAATGTTTATTAAATAGTAAAAACATACAATTCATAAAACATTGCTTAGTCGGTCATCAATTAAGCGTTCGTGATGAACTTTACTACATCATTCATGCCGTAATTGATTATGACGTCATCCAACACATCACATAGTTGATTATGACATCATATGTTTGATTGAGAAACTGGAATCCTCCATTTACAGTATGCCAAACCGGCCACCTACTTCAATCTCTACCATCCACACAAGTTTCGTGACCAGTTTGATGAGGGTTGAAAGTCTAGGCCTGACATAAACGTCAGTATGTAGTCACCAGGACTATGAGGCATATGTTATATGTATGTATGATTACTGTATTCTGAGGCTGTAGTAGTAGAAACATCCTACAGCTGCAATCAGTCCTTCTTCAATTTTGCCCACTGTGTCTTGTCCTCAGCCGAAATCCTTAGCTTCCTCGGGTCCATTCTTATATAGTTTATATACTGACCTACATTTCATACAAGACATATCTTTAACTCAAAATGCATTCATAAAGATTAGTAAGATTAGGTGGAAACATGTTATCCCTTTAAATTCCAGTCTCTGAATTTTAAGACAATTATACAGGAACGCTGTTGAATGGCAGCAATGGTTTCTAGTCAAATTAGTTTCAAAATATTAAATAGATAGAATATTCCCTAAATCATAAAAGAATTTGTTGCTTCTGTCATGTAAGGGCTAAATGGTTAAATCTGCAGTCCGGCCAAAATCATGGATTAACCCTTTGAACCCCGAGTTCCTGGAATCTAAATTTCAGAGCACTCATACAGGTAAGTATAATAGTAGTTTGATACTAGTTTGACAGGACTTCTTGTTGCTGCCAAGTCAAATTAGTTTCAATATGGTCAACGGAGTAATTGTTAAAATGTAAAGGATTTTGTTATATTGGCTTATGATCTGGCTCAAGCGGCTGAGAAAGTGATTACAATATACCTCTGTTTATGCAACTGTATATAAAATTATCAAACATGATATTCTATGGTATAAATTTTATTTTTCTGTGACAAATAATTGTATTTATTTTTTATTTTGGTTAATATTTGTTGCATAAAAGTAACATTTATATATTTAGTTAACATATAAAATAATTCTCATTATATCGGGCATATTTCTGTTAAATAAATATGGTTTTATACACTATATTATAATTATATGAGTTTATGAGGTATATGATATGATACCAGCATGTGTCCATTTCATGGATGACCAAAATCTGATGTTCTGTTGAATATTTCGAAACTAATGTGAGTGGGAGCTGTTGCTGCCTATGGCAGCAACAGCTCCCAGTCAAATTAGTTTCAAAATATTCAACAGCATTCCTGTATAATTGTTTTGAAATTGAGACATTAGAAATTCCAAGTGTTACAGCAACATGGCATAACCGTTGAAAACTTAAGCCGGCCAAACACATGGTCCTGAGAAATGTTGATTTCCATACCAAGACAAGAATATTCTTTTAAATTCACCACCTGGCTATAGAACCCAGGGATTGGAGTGATTCGTTAGGAAAAATCTGGACATTATAAAGGGGAAATTATCTGTGCGAGCATGAGCCTGAGGCTAGTAGAAATTGACCAGGGCTAGTACAATTTGTAACTGACCAGCCCGATGGTAACAATTTGATATGCCAATCCTTTAATGGTCAAGATAGCCAAAAAAGCCTCTGCAAGTGATCTAAAAAATGTCAATTTGCAGAGCAAGAGAAGACTATTTTTGAAAATTTATCACTAGATTGATTGATTGATAATCGAGCCAGTCATTCATGTAAAACATAGTCTTCCCTTGCTCTGCAAAGAAAATTTGAAGGGCTATAGTAGAATCTTGTAAGCACTAGTCCTGCTATCTAAATATAGTGGCGCATCTCGCTTAAGTTCAAACTATGGAGAGGGTGTCAAATCGTGTGCGAGAGTGTGGTCAGGATCATGAAAAATCTGGAAGACTCCAATCTCTTATTAACCAAACCAGTCATTCCATTGGTAAATTTTCAAAAATAATCTATTGGTCTGCAAGTGGACATTTTAATATCTCATTGCCACATCATAATCTGACTAGAGGCCTGAACAAGTCATCGCGACATTTTGAAAGACTAACATTTACGCTTGTCTGATTATTGCTTTGAGTGATCACGATAGATTATTTTAAAATAATCGTGACTACTCAATTAATCAGCATGGCAACAAAGGCAAAGCTGCATTGGTGTTTAGAAAATGCCCATTTGCAGGCCAAGAGATCATCTTTGAAAACGTATCAATGGAATCCCTGGTTCAAGGCTCGAGTCAGACATTCCATTGATACATTTTCAAAAATAGTCTTCTTGTCCTTGACATGCAAATGCACATGCAGTATCCAAGCTAAATGATAATTTTTGTGACCTAATCGCACTAAACAAGCTAAAAACTATTTTAAAAGTTAGGTTTGTACATATTTTATGTGGCAGAAATTATTCACGATTATTTAATTTTTAATCATATAAATTCATTATTTAACCCTTTAATGGTCATACCGACCTCTGTTACGGTCTTTTGGAATGTCCATTTGCACGCCAAGATAACACAATTTTTGAAAATTTACCACTGGAATAGGTGTTTGATCATTAAAGGATTAAATAATTGCGATATTTGATTTAACCACGTAATCACGCTAGCCGACTAACATTCTACATAATAGATGGATACATTTCTAGTTAAGCTCCTCCCATTTCTAGTTAAACTCCTCCCATTTCTAGTTAAGCTCCTCCCATTTCTAGTTAAGCTCCCCCCATTTCTAGTTAAGCTCCTCTCATTTCTAGTTAAGCTCCTCCCATTTCTAGTTAAGCTCCTCCCATTTCTAATTAAGCTCCCCCCATTTCTAGTTAAGCTCCTCCCATTTCTAGTTAAGCTCCTCCCATTTCTAGTTAAGCTCCTCCCATTTCTAGTTAAGCTCCTCCCATTTCTAGTTAAACTCCTCCCATTTCTAGTTAAGCGCCCCCCATTTCTAGTTAAGCTCCTCCCATTTCTAGTTATGCTCCTCCCATTTCTAGTTACGCTCCTCCCATTTCTAGTTAAGCTCCCCCCATTTCTAGTTAAGCTCCTCCCATTTCTAGTTAAGCTCCTCCCATTTCTAGTTAAGCTCCCCCTTTTCTAGTTAAGCTCCTCCCATTTCTAGTTAAGCTCCTCCCATTTCTAGTTAAGCTCCTCCCATTCCTAGTTAAGCTCCTCCCATTTCTAGTTAAGCTCCTCCCATTTCTAGTTAAGCTCCTCCCTTTTCTAGTTAAGCTCCTCCCATTTCTAGTTAAGCTCCTCCCATTTCTAGTTAAACTCCTCCCATTTCTAGTTAAGCTCCTCCCATTTCTAGGTAAGCTCCACACTTTTTATGCATGAACTCGATTTGAATTTTTGAAGCCTGATTTCATAGAATCTAAAGTCCAACATAAATATACAAGTAATCTGTTGAATATTTTGAAATTAATTTGACATTGCCCACGTCAAATTAGTTTCAAAATATTCAACAGCCAGTTTATTAAATTGTAAATTTGTTACACATACAATTTGTACACTTTTGTGAGACAATTTTCATGACGGAGCTACTTCATTCTGAGACATCAGTAAACATGTGACATATTTGGTTATGACGGCAGATACTTGAGTGACAGATCAGATCCCTCCATTCTGAGATCGGATGCTCAGTGCCATACACCATTCATATGGCTAAATTTATCCTGAAGCATTAAGATTAGAAAATATTTAGCAAAATTCAGTGACGATCGTTTTCTGAGTTGTTGCTGATTTTGCAAATAATTTGAAGGAAAGTTGTTGCTGCTATCAGCAGCAACAATTGTCAGTGAAAGTGCGCTAAAAAAAAAGGTTAGCCATTTCACGATTACAATAGGAAATACACATTTAGAATCAAACTACTATACGCTTACTACACGCTATGCAGGTAGATCAGTTCATCTCGGAGGCCAACAGTACAATGACTAGCATTTAAAGCTCTTGTGTTCCATTAAATATAGACACTTTTGCATGAGATATGAGATGTATGTTCAATTTACCCAGCGTGCAATGCTCCCCAGCATGCAATACCCTGACTCCATAATTGTTGTAATTACTGGACTATTTTCTGCACAAGCCAGGATTTCTCAAACAAAAACCAACCTGCTTGCACGTGCAAATAGTCATTTGTCCTCCAGCTCTGGAAGCGTAAGCATGCACATAGGGCGTATTCACGACAGTACATTTGAGTCTGTATTTCAATACTGTTCAGAGAAAGTGTGTCAATGTCCAGGAGAAAATATGAGAGCATGTAATATACATTGACAGTAATTTGCATGAAAGTTGTTGCTATCAATGAAGGCACCAACATTCAGTGAAATTGTTGTCAAAATAATTAGTATGTTTTGCAATTACCACCTGCTATATATTTGATAAAAACTTTATTGAAGTGTCACTGCAACAGCTTTCAGTCTATGTTTTCTAAAATAATCATCATAAATTTCAGTCAACACTTTCTGCAGATTTGAAGAGCAATTTGACTAAGTTGTTGCTAAGGCACTAACAACGTTATCAAATTGTTGTCCATAGAATCACACAGCGTTCAGTATTACTATCTAAGTAGTGTGAGTATATGGCCAAAATATGCTTTGCCTGCACGAAGGAAATATTTCGCCTAGCTACCGTGTGTACGTTTCTGTTCGAGCAATGCATTTCAAACAAATGCACAAATCTGTCAACGAAACATACACACCGTTTGCTAAGCATTCATTCTTGGCGAGAAAGCGTATATAGGCCAAGACTCACTTTGCCCAAATAGTAATATATTGATTGCACGTGTGTGTTGATAATAATTCGATAACGTTGTTGGTGCCTTAGAAACCAATAACCAACAGTCAAATTGCTATTCAAATCTGTAGCGAGAGTCGACTAAAATTTTAATGATTATTTTAGAATATAGGGACCGAAAGCTGTTGTAGCAACAATGTTCATTCAAATTAGTATCAAATCTGTACCAGGTAGTAATTGCATTACCTAATAATTATTTTGACAATTTTACTGAATGTTGTTGCTGTCATTGATAGCAATAATTTTCATGCAAATTAATGTCAAAATATATATAAGTTTTCTCTAATTTTCTACTGGAAATTGGCCCAGTTGCTCTGAACATCATTGAAATACAGACTGTGGAATGTACTGCCGTGAATATGTCCTACGTACATGTTTACGCTTCCAGAGCTGGAGGACAAATGACTATTTGCATGTGCAGGCGGGTTGGTTTTGTTTGAGAAATCCTGGCCTATACAGACAATAGACTAAACGAATATGGCGTCCAATAGTTACAACGATTCTGGAGTCAGGAAATTGCATGCTGGGTAGCATAGCATGCTAAATTGAACTGAATTGAATTGAAATCAGCCGGCATCTCATATCTTGTGCAGAAGGGTCTATATTTAATGGGACATGAGAACTTTAAGCAATACTGGAATCGTTTTATACTGGACTTGGCGCGACAGCGAGAACAATAGAATCCCAAATAATGGTGGCTCCAAAAATCAAATCAAAATGGCAGCTCAGAAGACGATCGTTACTGAAATTTTCAAATATTTTCCTAATGTTATTGCTTCAGGTTCAGGATAGACTTTAAGACAAGGCATCCTGTGCATAAATATCAGCCACATATTTCATGTCCTCATGACTTCACAATCTGAATGAAAAGCAGAATTGGTTAAATCATTGGCTAATCATTAAAATTTATTAAATTTTCTTGATTGGCAGATATCCTGACTAACTAATTCCAGCATTTCAATTGAAAAGCAAAAATTCCGGCTTAAGATGTTGAATATTTTGAAACTAATATCACTGAAAGCTGTTGGCAGCAACAGCTTCCAGTCAAATTAGGTTCAAAATATTCAACAGCTTTCTTATATTCTTATATAACCATAACCCTATTGTCTCTGGACTGTGGAATTGATAGTATTAACTGGTGATGACTGACTTCAAACATCTACATAAGTGGCACTGAAGTAAAGCTGTGGTTAAAATATTTAATATTTGGCTAACAAAAATGGTATTTGGCTAATCTATTGGCTAGAACATTGCAAAAGTTAGATCTGTCCCTGATTATGTCCACATGTAACACACAAGCTGGTCAAAAATGGCCTATACAGCGGTGCTGAAAAATGTCAATTCGCAGACCAAGAGAATACTATTTTTGAAAATTTACCAATGAAATGACTGGCTAAATGATAATCGAGTCAGTAGTAGAACAACTGTACCGCCTGTAAAATAAGAGATTATAACAGGCGCAGCCTGAACTGAAACCAGTTTTGAACTTGGATCTTAAATGAAAATAATTAGAATTTTTAAATTGGAAATTACAATGACACATATTATCCCATTCCGTACTGGTTTCCATAAAATCAGGTTTTAATGGCATTTTACAAACAGTGGCTATGTAGAATTAGTTAGGCCTGTGTCATACTAAGTAATCGAGAGCCAACGTGAAATATTCCCATAGATGAGTAGGTCATCCAGAGCATGAACGCTCTGACATGGTGTGACATGCTTACCACCTGATTTAACTGTTTCAAACATATTGCACACTTTAGGTCTGAATAGTTAAGGATATTGACATTCCGACACTGAATACTCCGAGAAGAATTTGATAATGTTGTTGCTGCCATAGTCTAAGCCCGTGTTCTTAGTAGAGAGTTAATCATGAATAACGATATACGTCAGGACTACACGCTATCGAAGTATCTCCGATCAGCTCGGAGACCAACAGTACAATGACTAGCATTAGCATTAGGGGAATGGCTTTACACCGAGCATTGGGAAGAAGTGAGAACATTCCAGTGATAAATTTCCAAAAAGAATCTGAACTGCAAAATTAAATGAACAGATATATTTAAAAAAATTGAACAACTAATTTTTGGATTAAAGGGTTAATAGGTGAGAACTTTAACCCTTTAATGGTCAAGCTGGCCAAAACCTGCCTTAGCAGTTAGTTGTCTTGAGAAATGTCCAATTGTCCGTTTGCAGGCTAAGATAAGACAATTTCTGAAAATTTACAACGAATAACCGACTTGATAATCGAGCCAGTTATTCCAGCAGTAAATTTTCAAAAAGTCTTCTCTTGGCCTCAGCAAACAGGGCTGGATTACCCACTAGGCTATTTAGGCTTCAGCCTAGGGCATTGCTCTTAAGAGGGGGGGGGGAGCTCTCGCTTTAAACCAAAACATATTTAACGTTTTATTCCATAGGCTATGTAACATAATGAAGAGACAAACTCGATACCATCTACACTACAGTAATACAGTCGTTTTGATTGATGTCCATTTGCAGTCCAAGAGAAGAGTATTTTTGAAAATCTACCACTAGAATTGCTGACTCGGTAACCGAGTCAGTCATTCCGGTCATAAATTTTCAAAAATATTCTCTTGGCCTGCAAATGAACATTGGCTATGCAAAGATGTGAATCTTACTGTCCATTTAAAACCATGTAGATGGTCAAAACAATTCTACAGTGGTGCTGAGGAATGTCCACTTGCAGGACGACAGAAAACTCTGAAAATTTCACTGGTAAATTTACAAAAATTCTCTTCTTGGCCTTCAAAACTCATAATTCTCTTGAAAAATCTTGACCAATTAATACAAGAATTCTGCGGAATTAAATGTCTCGCCTGTCTGTCACAGTGGCATTGACCTTGTGACCTCCGTGTTATCATGCTGCTTCCTAAAATTATAGGTAACCATGTATTCAAGTTTTGTTCCAATAGGATTAACCAATCCTGAAATATAAACGATTTGCTGAATGGACAAACTTAAGGTTGAAAAAGCAGAGGTCAAATAGCAATATTAGAATGGACTTGACCTTTGACCTGGTGACCTGCATGTCACCATCCTGTAATCTCTTGGCATAAGCAACCATGTACCCAAGTTGTGTTCCATTAGGGTTAAGCAATCCCGAAATAGTGTGATAAAATTTGCTAAGCCAAAAAACTTAACATTGAAAAATAATAGTTTTGTAGAGGTCACAATGACCATGACCTTCAAATTTGTGACTTCAGTGTCAGCCTGCTGCTTCCTAATATTATAGGTAACAATATATCCAAGTTTAGCTCCAATAGGATTAACCAACCCTGAAAGATAAGCCGAGAGGTTTTGCTAAATGCAAAAACTTAATGTTGAAATAACAGAGCTCTGTATCAAGGTCACAGTGACCTTTACCTTTGACCTTGTGACCCCAACATCATCATGCTGCTTCCTATCATTATAGGTAACCATGTATCCAAGTTTAGTTGCAATAAGTTTAACCAATCCTGAAATATAAGCTGAGAAGTTTTGCTAAATGCAGAACCTTAATGTTGACGCCATCGTCGTCGGAAAAGTGATACCTATGTCTCGCTTTTTCTGCTTCGCAGGTGAGACAAAAATAGGCCTCAGATTGCATCTCAGAGCATCTAGATTGAAAAATCGAACCCTTAGTGCTCCAGTCTAGGGACTCGCACCAGCTTAACCCATACCACTCTGTCAAAATTTTAAATTTTCAAATTAAATTAAAAGATTAACTGGTGTTTATTTTTCACCAAATTTGGTGGAAGATGTTGCTGTCTATGACAGCAACGTCGTCCACCAAAATTGGTGAAAAATAAACACCAGTTTCTTTGTTATTGACACAATAAAAGATAGAATATTGACATCAGAGTGGTAAGGGTTAACCCGGCACTGCCTGCAAATAGACATTCATTAAGCAACAACTTAAATTTTCTTGACCATTAATGGCCTAAGGAGTAAATATACAACGTCAGTGAGATTAGCTATAATATGGCTACAGTGTTACAACAGAGGGATGCATTAATTTTGTAATTATTCCACGTCCACTTTTTTTATGTATGTTGGAATCAATTAAAAACGTTGAAACCTCCATTTCCAGAATCTAAATTTTAAGGTAACAATATAGGTAAGCTGTTGAATATTTTGAAACTAATTTGACTGGGACTTGTTGCCGCCTAAATCAAAAATTCACAAAAGACAATTCATACGCTTTCGTAAGCCTTTTCGACGTAATTTTGATCGCGATGTCAGCTAACAAGTGACATTTTAATTATGACGTCAGATAATTGAGTGACAGATCGGATCCCTCCATTAAATATACATATTTCTTAATACAAGAGGCTCGCAGGCCTGTATCGCTCACCTGGCATTATTTGCCATTGTCACACCCGAACAAAACAAGATGACCACTGGATAAACTTACCAATCTAAATTCTGTGAAGACGTTTCTAAAACTCGGCAAAAATCCAAGACGGGTTCCTGTGAACTAACTTGGATCCCTATGCCCTAAGAATGATTCCTGCCATATATACTTGAAATCTGCCAGTGGTTCTCGAGAAGACATTTAAATTTCCCATTGCTTTAGTATGGGAGATTTCGGCGGGAAAAAGATCCAAGATGGACACCAAACCGTTTATCTGACAGTTTCGAAAATGGCAAATTTGAAAACAGAATATTCAAAAACCTATATAAAACCAATTTTGGCTTCAAAATCCAGCAAATAAAAATATCCAATATGGCAGCCAAACACACTACATTTTGACTGGTCCACGGCCATATATTAACTTCCCTTTAGCATAGTTTAATGGCCCTTAGTCCCTAATCATATTTGCCAAATTTCAGCCCAATCCATTCAGCGGTTCTCTAGAAGTTGTTTTGGAAAGAACTAGATCATCCAAGATGGCCACTAAACCATTTGACAAATCAAGTTCTCTTGGTCAAACTTGGTTCAGCTCTTGCCCTAGATGATATTTCATGTTCTGAGTCGATCCTCCACAAGCAGTTTTGGAGACGATTTTTAAAGACGTTTCTAAAAATCGGCCGAAATCTGTGATGGCCACGGCCAAATTGGCTTTGTTTGAACAAAATTGAATCGCTATGCCCTAAGGATGCTTCCTGCCAAATATAATTGAAATCGTCCCAGTGGTTCTTGAGAAGTCCTATAAAGGAAAAGTTGACGGACGGACGATGGACACACAACGGATGGTTGCCTTAGGTCACTTGGCCTTTCAGGCCAGATGAGATAACTAAAATTCCACAGAAATTATATGTCTTGCCTATCATCTTCATTGTGTATCATTTATTACTTAGCACAAAAACATAATGTTGATGATATCGTCATAACAAGGTGATACCTACCTCTAACTTTCTGCTCTGCAGGCAAGATAAAAACTTTGTTCTCATACTAAGTAATTCCTCCTGACTATTAAAATAAATAAAAAGCTTTTAATGTTTAAATGACATATGAGTATTGCTATATACACTGAGTATATCACAGGAATATTATCAGACTTAAAGCTGGTGTGACATGCTAAAATAGTCCATGCTAACTCTCACCAGTAACATAGTGTTAACAATCAATTTCCATTTTCCATAACTATTATGGGACAAGTTGATTCTTTAAACAAATCCAGCACAACCATTTAGCGGTACATGCATTACACGTTATAAAACAATTTTCTGAGCACAGTGATATATCAGCTGGCCAGCAGATCCTGACCGGTAAGCACTATGCGGTGATATGCGATTGTACAAGTGTCGTCTATATTGTTTAGCTGCCGAATGCTTATGCCTACCGGTGAGCTCTGAGAACTATGTACTGAGTGAATCCTTTTATATCGCACCAGGAATGTTAGGCAAGTCGTGTTTAACTCTTTAACACTCATATCAGCCCAAAATGGCTTCTGCAGCGGTCATGAGAATGGTCCATTTGCAAAAATAGTCTTCTTGTTCTGCAAATGGACATTTTCTGAGTAAATTAAAATTTTATTGAACAAATTTGAGGGTTAAAGTATGGATTGGATTACCTGGATTGGGTTACCGAAAATGGAAATTTATTGATAACATTGTTACTGGTAATGGTTAACAATGACTATTTTAATATGTCATGACAGCTTTAACATTGTAACAAGTATATTGATTTATGAATACATCTCAAACAATAACCAGAATTGAAATGGTAATTTCCCAGATCTATTTAATTCAAATTATCTGTTGCATTCCTGATTTGGAATTGATGCCAACCATGACTGAGTGTTCCAAACGGCCTTAGAGAGGGTCCCCAAAATGCCTAGTCATAGATCCATTAACCTTTCACACTCACCCAAAAACACCTTCTACAGTAGTCTTTGGAAATGTCCATTTGCAGACCAAGAGAAGACTGAGATAACTGAATCAGTCATTTCAGTGCTAAATTTTCTAAAATAATCTTAGCAAAATTTTCTTGAAGACGTAGCTTCATAGTAGAATTACCAAACAAAGGACATTATCGGCAGAACTATTTTACTGGTAGGTGTTAGCCCTTAAACACTCATATCAGCCAAAAACGGCTTCTGCAGTGGTCTTGAGAAATGTCCATTTGCAGACCAAGAGAAGACTATTTTTGAAAATTTACCATTGAAATGACTGGCTCAATAACTGATAGTTTTCTCTTGGTCTGCATTTTCTATGAGAATATTTTGATTTTCTTGAACAAATTCAAGGGTTAAAGGGTTAATATTGATTCTCTTTATGCTTGCCCGTTCAGCTTTACTTTTAAGAATTTACCACCGTAATGACTTAGCTGGGTTAGCGAGCCAGACGTTCCAGTTCTAAATTTTTTTAAATAACCTCTTGGCCAACAAATGGCTATTCTTCAAGACCACTGCAGTGCCCAGTTTTGACCGGCTTGGTCATTAACCCTTTCAACAAGAAATATCTGTATAGCATATTCTGTTGAATGTTTTTATATTAAGATGACTGGAAGTTGTTGCTCCCTAAGAAGGGTTCATACAGTCATCGTCAGTTTCCATTCAAGGACTTTCATGGACGCAATGTCAAAATTTTCAAGGGCCTAATACCATGAGGGACATGGGATGGTAAATGAAGGGGTCGGGATTGTATGGGGAATCCACTGACAATGCAACTAATAAGGGGCTCCGAGAGTCTGCTAAAGAACAAATTTTAATTATTACATGCTTTAAGAAGGCAATTCCTTCATTTTGACTGATGATTCAGGACAACACTTTTGTACTAAACAAAAATAATTTGGGTTGGAATATTAAATTCAAGGGCTTTTCAATGCATTTAAGCAATTTTCAAGTACTTTGCAAGGGAATTTTAAAATTCAAGGCTTTTCAAAGCACATGTTAAAATTCAAGTACTTTTCAAGTCTGTATGAACTCTGCTAAGGAAGCAACAGCTTCCAGTCAAAATAATCAACAGCTTTCCTGTTTGTTTGTTTGTAGTGAGATTGAGATACATGGAATTTCTTGGTGAAAGGGTTAAAGTGTAATGATATTATTGCCACAAACAATGCTTTCTAACCAGCAAGCACATTTCTTCATTGCTTTTTCTCGCTTGTAATCTGAAGCTGTTTAGTAAGTGCCTGGCCAATTTTACCACAGTTTGAATCCGGTGCCCGTGACAAGTTTGCCTTCACCTGTCTCACGAGATCACTTAACTTGTCCATACCCAACATATGCTGAAAGCAATGTAAATTATACATCATCCATTATGATAACATTGTACATTAATTCTTAGCTCATCAACCAGTGTGTAATCAAAGACATACACAGTACCTTAACCCTTGACAGGTCAAGACTGGCCTCTGCACTGGTCTTCAGGAATGTCCATTTGCGGGCCAAGAGAAAACTCTCTTTGAAAATTTATCACTGGAATTCCTGACTCGATAACCAAAGCCAGTCATTCCGGTGCTAAAGTCTCAAAAACAGTTTTCTCTTGACTGCAACTTTATTGTCATATCTCAAGACTACTGCAGAGCTCAGTTTGTATGGCTGGACCAGGAAATGCTTACTGGAGCACACTTAGGCTGTGTTCTCACTAGAGAGTTAATTAGCAATAATGCCATACATGACTTATTCCTGATTAAGTCTGTAGTCAGAACATGGCCTAAGATACTGCTAACTATGAGGTTGATACCATAGTGGGATGCAATCTGTCAATCAAGTATCTGACTTTATAGTTAAATATGTCACTAGTTAGACGACGTTACAATGAAAATGATACAGCTCAATCATGAAAACCAAAACATTGTTCAATAGTGGATGAATTGTATGTCTTAGGTGAATAAATATTCTGCTGAAGATTTTGAAACTAATTTGACTGACATGACTAGGAGCTGTTCCTGACATAACAACCGCTCCCAGTCAAATTAGTTTTAAAACGTTTATCAGCTTACCTGTATAGTTACATGATATTTAGATCGTGGGAATTCAGGATTGAAAGCTTCATATCGATTCCAACAAGCGCACAATATCGGTAAAGCTTAGCTAGAAATGGGCGTGGTATAACTAGAAATCGATCCCTCACCACACACCCCCACCCCCTTAGTCTCCATGCCCTGGGAATGGGGCGTGGTGTATCAAAACATGACATCTAAACACCAAAGGTGGTGCTAATCTTCAGATATAACACAAATTAATTCACTACGTATGTGCCTGCCTAGATTTATCATTTTATCTTGAGAAATGCCATTTTATAAGCCAATGAAGCCATAAGACTATTTTTGACAATTTCCAATTACAATGCCTGTCTCTGTAAAAGAGCCAGTAATTTCAATAGTTAATTTTCAAAAATATTATTATCTTGGCTTGCAAATAAATGGAATGATGACATGTTCATGAAGCAAAACTTAAGTATTTTGACATTAATGAAAATCCAGTCTTTGGTTTGTGAATGTCCATTTTGAGGACAAGAAAAGACAACTTTTGAAAATTTACCACTGGAATAACTGGCTAGATAACCGAGCCATTCATTCTAGTAAATTTTCAAAAATAGTCTTCTCGTGGCCTGCATATGACCATTTCTCCAGACCACAGCAGAGGCGAAGGTTGGCTGTGTTTGCCCATCAAAGAGTTAAAGGAGACTAAGGACTCACAGATTCAAATGCTTCATATATAGCCTTGAAAGCTGGCTGTCTGGTGTTACGGAATGTTTCACGACTGCCATGGAGAACCGAAATTCCATTCCTCTCCGCTTGTTTACACACACTCATATACATGCAATGATCTGGCCGAAAATTCCAATCACAGTCACAAATGTACAGCTTATCTGCAAGACAATATTAACCCTTTATAACGCTTGAATTTGGTCACGAAAATTTTAATTTTCTCATAGGAAATTTGCAGGTCAAGAAGAGTATTTTTGAAAATTTACCACTTGAGTGATTGGCTTGATCATCAAGCCAGGCATTCCAGTGATCAATTTTCAAAGAATAGCCTTCTTTTGGCCTGCAAATGGACATTTCTCAGGACACTGAAAAAGCTGTTTTGAGCAGCTTGATTGTTACGGGGTTAAAAGAATTGTTGAGGAGAGAAAGACAGACAGACAGCATATATACAGCCAGGCCATAAACTCATTTGACCTTTCAAGTCAGATAAGCTAAATATACATAATGGCGGTTAGTAATATTGCCAACAAGTTTGTCCCTAGTTAGGATTCCACTAATAGCTCAATGTTCTTCAGGAATAAATAGTAATATATCCGAAAAGCAGTCAAAATATAGCTTAAAGGTATCATAAGCCGATGAAACCTCCAAATTAGGCTAAGAAAAATATCACAGTTCTGCCACAAACTGTCGCTCTGCAATCTTTTAGCAAGTTGTGATGTCAAAATTCCCCTTATTACCGGTGTAGGCAGGTAATACAATTTAGCCGAGCTGTGCTCGTCGAGTCGATAGTTTGCAATGTGCCAGACAAATTGTCTTTATAATAAGCTGAGTGACACTTATTGCTGCCAAATAGTAGCAACATTGCCTTTTTTAAAACCTATTTAGGAGCTACTGTGGCTGTATTAAGAGGCCACTTTTGGTGTTTCCCTTGCTCTCTTAACCATGTAACCTCTGAAATTACAAAATAACTATACAGATACGATGTTGAATAGTTTGAAACAAATTTGACTCTCAGAATATTCTTTAAATAACAAAAATGTGTTCTTTCTGTCTTTAATACCGACTTGACTGTACATGTAATTAATGTTATGTACATATGTGACATTGAATAAATTTCATCAGCCATTGTCAAATCATTCATGGGTCGAAATGTTTTGTCTGTATCCCTGTCATTGATAGGTGAATTTTTCCAGTAACCGGCATAAAGAAAATCTACCGCTTACAAATATACATGTATAAATGAAAATTTCAATTTTTATCTAAAATAAATCTCAGTTGCTAGAATCTCAAGCAGTAATATTAGAAAACACTATAATGTATGAATCACAGTATTAATTCTTTCACTGCAGATGTAGTGCTTTTATTGCACTTTCAAGGAACACGCACAGAGAATAATTTGCCTGGAAGCCATTGCTTTCTAAGGCATCAATGGTTTCCAGTCAAATTATTTTGAAAATATTCTACGGCTTCACGATGTTGGTGCCTTGAAATTGAGGATTCCAGTTTCTCAGTCAATCATATGACGCCATAATCAACTATGGGATGAGTAGGATGACGTAATAATCAATTACCTCATGAATGATGTAGCTAAGTTCATCATGAACGCTTAAATAGATGACGGATTAAGTCTAAAAATTGTTGTACGAATTGTATGTCTTTACTAATTAATAAACGTAGGCAGCAACAGCATCCGGTCAAATTAGTTTCAAAATATTCAACCACTTACCTGTATAGTTTTCTGGAAATTGAGATTCAGAGTGTATAGGAATAGATTAATACCAATGCGGGCAATGCGTGGGTGGAGCTTAGCTAGACATAGGTAGGGAATAGCTCAAATTGGATTCGGTGAAATGGGTGTTGAATAGACAAGGTGGTACTCTGAAACATATACACATGACAGTTAAAACAAGATTCTAACTCTCACACAGGATAGGTAAATCTTTATAAACATTTGGACACCTGCCATTACAACAAACACATGATGTGCGCTTTACCTGGATGAAAATGGAAGATGATATTGATTATATCCTGGTCTCCCCAGACAATGTTTGTCTTATATATATGGTAGTATTTCTCAACAACAGATGTCCAGTTCATCTGCCGCATCCGTGTAAGATTCATGAGCATTACACCCGAGTTTACACCTGAAATTAATGTCAATCAATCAGCATAATGAATAAGCGATTAACCCTTTAATGGTCAAGAAAATTGAGATAACTGGTACTGATTGTTAAATTGTATGCCAAGAAGACTGTTAGAAAATTGTGGAATGACTAGCTCGGTAACCTTGTAAAAGTAATAATTTTAATTATGATGCAGACTGGATGCAACGATAGCATAGAACAAATCTCTAAAGTTTTATTAAGACCTTGATGAATTCAATGTACATTGAAAACCTAACATTTATCTGCACACCATTTGGATCAGTATGTCGAGCCATCCTATGATTTGCATAGGCCACGACAAAAATCATGAGTTTCACGACCATTAACCCTGTAACACTCATATCAGCCAAAAATGCCTTCTACTGTGGTCGTGAGAAATGTTTATTTGCATACCAAGACAAGAGTATCTTTGTAAATATATCACTGGAATAATTGGCTCGACAACCGAGCCAGTTATTCCAGGGGTAAATTTTCAAATATACTCTTCTCTTGGCCTGCAAATGGACATTTTCTATGCGAAAATTGAGATGTTCTTGAATAAATTTGAGTGTTAAAGGGCTACTTGATATGATGAACATTTTGAGGCGCTGTTGGCTTATGCATCAGAGACAAAGCCATATGTAAAAAACATTTTGGTTGTCCTCTCCCGACACTGATGGTTGGAGTATGGTAGGTATAGGTAGGGGAATTGAACATTTTTTTACCTGCTGCAATATACAATGTAGCATTACAAAACTTAATTTTAAAGAACAAAATTTCAAGTTTTTTCTTTGAACTCGAAACAGAAACTATAAAGCAAGCAGTTTCTAAAGGTTATATATCTCCCAATGAACTTACATCAGAAAAAAGTTCACTGGAAACTACAAAAAAGATTTTGAATAGGCAGGTTTTATTTAAGGTCGGTTGAGAAAGGACAACTAAACTATTAGTCCAGGAGCTAAAGCTAGGTCAGAATCGTGATGTAGCACACCCAGTATTCAGAAGGTCTGACACTTGCTGTGGCTTGGGGGACATGTCCCACACATTTTAAGCCCTGTTGTACAAACAAATTGTGGTAGCACTAATTAGTTATCCTGATTTCTTTGCATAGGGGGTCTAGGCTTTGGCTGTATCCACAGTGCACAACGATATAAGCATGATCGTGTCATAACTCAAAGTAATATCGTATTAGATTCACCATATATGATATTTAGACGGATATCGACCTAACATATATCCAACATACATTTTGCATGCATATACCAAAGGCGAGGGTGAAATGTGAAGGTTATATTTTATGTATGTATACTAACGCCATCATAGAATCTGTATATCCAGCTGTACCACTGTTGACAAAGCACCCACTTAGCTGTTATTGGAAAGATGTTTGATGACTCTGGCTTAGAAGATCTCCTCATAGAGGCCAACACATATGGTAGCAGCACGGCTGCTGCTCTACTTAAAGGGAAGTCATATAATCGAGGAGTGAGGGCTCACAAATTGGTTATGGAAGCGCTGCTGCGATTACAATGGCAGTCTTTTTCCAAATGGGTTCAACAAAATGGACAACATGAAGACCACATTACTCCAACAGAATTGGAGAGTCTGGATGAGAAAATTAAGATGTGCCGAAGCAGCACTGACGACTTAGACGCACTGCAAGAAAATTTCAAAGAGGTGTGTATGTACGTGAATAAATTGCAACAGCTGTTCAAATCCTTTAAAGTTGAGTCAAGCTCGAAATCACACCTGATCGCATTTTGGAACTCATATTCATATGGTAGAGCTGCTGCTTGGATTCATAAGAGCTGAGAGAACTGGAGATTGGCAGGCACACCTATCTGCTACTGCTGCTATGGCGCCATATTTCTACAGCATGGACAGAACCAATTATGCAAGATGGCTGCCAATATATCTTGCGGACATGAAGATGCTTCCAAGTACACTTCCCCATGTACATGAACAATTCTTGAATGGAAATCATTCCGTAAGTCGCTCAGACCATCCATTCAATCAAGTGTGGACAGATATGGCCTTAGAGCAATCGATTAATTTGGATTCCAAAAAGCGAGGTGGTATTATTGGAATAACACAAAAGCCAGGAGCTCTGGAGAGGTGGTTTTTAACTAGCCACGAGAGGGCAGCCATAACAACGGTCACAAAGCAAATGTGTGGGTTACAAGATAGTCACATGTTTGGAGTACATAAGGAAATGGGGACTAATCGAATGAACAGGGATGAAACCGATGTGCAGAAGATACTTTCGATGTTCTCATCAGATATAATGACCAATCCCTTTAATATTGCGGAAAACGACGACAGCGAGTGTCTTCCGCTTGTAAACATTGCAACTGGCGTGGTATTGCCTAGTGAAATCGCCAAGAGACTTGTTTCCGCCTGTGACATTGGTAAGGAGATTATGGAAAATTTTGTTCAGGAGCGGCTGGACACTAACACGAGAAGCTTTTGGGACACGTTGCCACTCTTAAAACTTAAAACATTTGCCAGCCTAGCACAGAAGAAAAAACTCAAAACAAATGATGAAAAAATTCACAATGTGAGATCTGACCGCGAACTATTTGGTCGATTAATTATTGCCGCAAGGTCCAGAGATGTTGATTTAAAACTAGTGATGACGTATGAACTGTCTGCTGTTCCACTATCATTGTCACATACGGATGGGACTCTAAGAAAGAATGTGAAAAGTGTTTTGTTAAGTGAACTAGAAAAGGAAGTAAATGTTGATGGACGGCTTCCACCTGTTGACAAGACAGGTGCAACAGCTTATGTAGTAGATGGCATGGCAATTGTGCAAATGGTTAAAACTGGAGGTACGTCTACATTTGGAGAATTGGCTGATAAATACTGGCACATCTTTACAGTTCCACTGAATCAAGAAGACTGCAACAGAGTAGATATAGTTTTTGACAGATATGATAGACCGGAATCTCTCAAAGCGGAAGAGCGGCTAAAACGTGGGTCATCAACAGCATTGGAAGTAAAGATTGCTGGAGAAAATACTCCCGTTCCAAAGCAATGGGCCAAGTACATCAGCAATCCAAGCAACAAAAGTAACCTGGTTGCATTTCTCAGCAAGCGGTGGCGTGATACTGGTCCAAATATGCTATCTGCCGACAATTGCGTCATTCTTGCTGGTGGCTTTAACGATGGAATGGATGTTGTTGTCATTTCAGCGAACAATTCGTCGTATTTGGAAGAACTTCGATCAGATCACGAGGAAGCAGATACGCGTATGATGTTGCACGCGCTACACGCTTCAAAAGACCACATGCGTGTTGTTATACAGTCTCCTGATACAGACGTGGCAGTACTTAGTATATATACGTATCGTTCGCTTCACTGTTCTGAATTATGGTTCCGTACGGGCACAAAGGACAAATTGCGATACATACCAATACATACAGTTGCTCAAGTACTGGGCCCAGCTATCTGTCTGTCTTTGCCTGGGTTTCATTCTCTTACAGGTTGTGATAGCACTAGTGCATTATTTGGAGTCGCTAAGAGAAAAGCATTCAATCTCTTAAAGTCATCTGAATGTCATCAGCTTAGCTTAGCCCAACTCGGCGAACATGTTGACTTATCACCGAATACTGCAATTCTATGTGAGAAATTTGTCTGTGAGTTGTATACCACCAGGGATGTGGGAAAGACAGCTGATGAAACCCGTTATTGGCTCTTTTGTCAAAAGAGACAAAGAAATGAAAATCTTCCACCTACATCGAATAGTCTAAAGCATCACACCGAAAGGGCCAATTTTCAAGCTCTTGTTTGGAGACGTTCATTGCAAGCTGTTCAGAATCTTCCATCTCCAAATGGACATGGCTTGAATATAGTGGATGGTCTACTCAAGCCTGTTCTAATGTCAAAGGATCCTGCTCCATTTGGATTAATTGAACTCACATCATGTAGATGTCAAAAGTCTGCCTGCAAAAGAACAGATCTCTGTCAATGCAAGGCTAACAATCTACTCTGCACTGAAGCATGCCTTTGTATGGGAGGTGAAATGTGTGACAATGTTCAGCATACAATTGTCGAAGATGACTCTGACACGGATGAGTAACATTCTCTCATTTGCTCACGTGATAAATATGTCCTGCCAGCTTGTGTAGACATGCACTGCATGCCAGTTAAAAGTTTAATTATGAAAAATGTAGAAAACATGGTCATTGTTGTAGCTAAGGTATTGCTAGTCACAAGAAGACCTAAGTGCCCCAATATGTACAAAGCCACATACGGGTGTCTTAAACGAGGTGGATTATGTATAAATCTGCGTTATACGATCACTCCTTTCCATTTTGATTAAGATTGTATTGATATAACATGCGCTTAAGTTTGTGAAAAATTTACCATTGTGAAAATGGTTTGAGAGCTACATTCAACACCTATTGTAAATGGGCTTCTCACGGGTTAGTGATACCACAATTTTCTTGTACAACACGGCTCAGAATATACCCAAGACATCGGTCTAGCATAATATAGAGACAAACCTTCTGAATACTGGGTGTGCTACGAAACCATTCTTCTAGACCTCTTTTGAAAATCGGCTCCCGGACTATATTATTTAAGGATGGCCCAATGACTTGGTCTGGATTTTTTGCATGACACTCGCAAATGTATAATATGGCCAAGTTAGGAAATATACACAACTCTTACCCAGCTTTCCATAGTATGGATGGCTAGCGAAGCGGTTGTACCATCCAGTGGATGCATCTTCATGTTCAGGGCTCAGTGAGGCAACTTGAGAGGAATTGAATTTCAGAAAATGATACCAAACATCATCGATGGGTCGCATGAACAGAATGTCACTGTCAACATAGAGCACCGAATCTATATCTGCTAGCCGATCCTAGAAAAGAAAAGATTGGACAGTCGATTGCATACCATTGCACATCCCCAGTTCAAAGTTTCAACATTTTTACTTCACCCACCCCCAGAAAATGTAAATTTATGCTTGCACTTGAACACTTCACAGGCATATATGTCATATGGGTAACTCATAAATCAAATTTTTTGCCTCAAATACAAATAAATATTTCCAAATACCTGAAAAATATTTAAGCTACTTCAAAAATACAAATACTTTTGTATTTGACCCCAGCCCTAGTATGTACTAGGGTCTTGAGAAATGTCCATTTGCAGTCTCAGGGAAGACTATCTCTAAATATTACCACAGGAACGACTGGCTCATTATCAGACCCAGTCATTCCTACATGTCCAATGGTCAGTTTTCAAAAATAGTCGATAACTGAGCCAGTCATTCCAGTAACAAATTTTCAAAAATAATTGTCTCATGGTCTGCAAATGGACATTTTCTTAGAAATTAGATTTATGGGTTCTGTGCTTACTGGAATGAAGAGTCTCTGTGTGGCACACATCCTGTACATAGTTTTCCACTCATCATGCAGTGATATCGGGTAGATAGTATATCGGAATCGTGTCTTGTACATGGGTGGCCAAAATTCCAACTGAAAAAACATGAAGCAAAAAAACTTAGGTTCAACCTTTAATCCTCATATCAACCAAAAACGTCATCGGCAGTGGTCTTGAGAAATGTCCATTTGCAGACTAAGAGAAGACTATTTTCGAAAATTTACAACTGGAATGACTGGCTCGATAACCGAGCCAGTCATTCCAGTGGTAAATTTTCAAAAATAGTCTCTTAGTCTGCAAATCGACATTTTCTATGAGAAAATCAAAATTTTCTTGAACAAATTTGAGGGTTAATCATTTAATAGTCAAGACGCAACCCTAAAAAAAACCAGCCTGTGTAGTGGTCCGGAAATGTCCGTTTGGAGACCAAGAGATTATTTTTTAAGATTTACCACTAGAATGCCTAGATTGAGAAACGAGCCAGTCATTCCAGTGGTATATTTACAAAAATAGTAATTTCTTGGCCTGCAAATGGGCATTCGCTAAGCAAAAATCACATTTTTACCAGCGTCACTAGACGCATGTCTTAATGTGAGCATGGAGTGCTTCTTGTTAGTAAGACATTTTTCAATTCTCAAATCGTACTGGACAGACCTCCAAACTTGGGTGGATGTATACTAATTTTGTGGTCAAAAGCTAGAAGGCAACAGCAATATCTTTCAGAAACATTGTTTTCAAAATGGACACCATGAAAGATTTACAAAAACGTCTCAAAATTAAACTTGCTCTAACTCCTTATACTAAAGCAATGTACCGATTATCTGTCGAATATCTCGGAGTACGAAAAAAAGTGAGGAAAACTGAAATTTTTCGAAATTAGTCGAAAGGGGCATAACTCTATCAAGCAGAAATGTGGTTGCAATGCAACCATGAAGCTTGACTACGACTTTGCAATGAACTATGAAGCTTGACTTCAAACATAAAATAAATATAGAAGGCCTTATAAACAAGAGGCCCAAGGGCCTTTAACATTAACCTAGACCATTAGGATTTGAGCCATTTGCATTTAAATGCCGGTAGACATGATGGATAATTTTAGAAAAAATCCAAGATGGCCATTAAAGAGATTGACCAATCAAAATTGTTGTTTGACACGTTGAAGTCTACCGCCATAGGATCATTCCACCCAAGTTTCGTTGAAATTGGCCCACTAATTAAGTGGTAGCGTTTTAAATGGTTCTGGTAAGTTTTCAAAAAATCCAAATGGCCACCAAAAAATTGACCAATCAAAATTCTGAATAGAAGTTCTAGAGCCTACTACTATAGAATCCCTCCGGCTAAATTTGGATAAAATCCACCAAGCAGTTATGGAGAAAAAGCATTTTGACAATCTCCGATAAATTTTTCATATAATTTATGATTTTCACCAAAATATTTGACCCATTAAAATTCTGAAGAGATGATTTCGAGCCTACCGTGCTAGAGTCTGTCTAGCCAACTAGGGTTGAAATCTTTCAAGCGGTTAATGCTGAGTAGCGTTTAGACAATTTCCGGTAAATTTTTATAAAACTTGACCAATCAAAATTCAGTATATAAGTTCTGAAGCATAGCCCCATAAGGTCCTTCCAGCCAAAGTAAGTTGAAAGCAGTTCATGAGGCGTAGCATATTGACAATTTCAGGTAAGTTTTTCATAAAATCTAACTTTTCAGCAAAAAGCTTGTCCAATCAAAATTCTGTATATAGCTTCTGAAGCACATGCAGCCCCTTATGGTCTTTCCAGCCAAAGTACGTTGAAATCTGCCAAGCGGTTATTTCTGGTCAAAAGCACCCATATATGACAGCTGTTGAGTATCTTGAAACTAATTTGACTGCAGCAACAGCTTCCAACCAAATTACTTACACCATCTTTGAATGCCGGATGCAATTCTTTCTCTGCGAAGATGTGTAGAAAAAGATAGCTATTAGCAAGAATAATAGCAGACTTCAGCATAATAAGGGACTCCTTTAGACGGTCGCCACATGCCACAACACACAAGTGTATAGCAGTCCTACTGTTAGACATAGAGATGGTAGTAACGGATTTAGACTGGATGCTGAAATGGCAAGAAATATGGTACATTACAAATTTTGGAAACATTATAACCCTTTAACCCTCTGGTTAATTTTTTCAAGCCGATAATACGTCCCGTCGCTGCCACAGGGTTAAAACTCATATCATCCAAAAACAGATTCTGTAGTGGTCTTGAAGAATGGTCATTTCCAGACCAAGTCTAGACTATTTTTGAAAATTTACTCCTGGAATGCCTGGCTTGATAATCGAGCCAGTCATTCGAGTGGTAAATTTTCAAAAATAGTCTGGTGTGCAAATTGACATTTCCTAAGAAAAAATTGAAATTTTCTTGAACAAATTCGAGAGTTAAATGGTTACACATCAACATGTATATTATCAATGCCAGGATAACAAATGTGCAAGACATGTATGCAGTCGGCTTGTGCGATTATTGCTTTCACTACTCACGATCGATTATTTACTAATAATCGCGATTACTCAATTAATTAGCTTGGGTACAAATTACACAGATTCTAACAGCAAAAATGCATATCAATGACGAAAGCTGTAATGGTGTTAAGAAAGGTCAATTTGCAAGCCAAGAATTTCGAGCCAGTCATTCCAGTCAAATTAGTTACAAAATTCCAGTGATACATTTTCAAAAACACTTCTCTTGGCCTGCAAATGGACATGCATTCATTGAGCAAAATGTAAATTTCTGTGACCGGTCTCATTAAAGAGTAATTAAAAGTAGGTTTTGAAATATTTCATGCCGTAGAATTATTCACGATTATTCAATTATTTAATCATATAAACTCACGATTTAAAAAATATTCGCGATTTTAGACTTAATCACATAATCGCGCAAGCCTAGTATGCAGTACTGTAAACACTTTGAATTTAATACTACATCAAGGGTCAACTTCGGACGGCTAACCATAGATAACTATAGTTAACTAGACACCGACCGAACTTGAAATAGCGTTAATTTCAGAGCTGAAGGAAAAATTCCAAATGGCTAATAGACATGAATGTGTGCAGATTTTGACTCTTGTGCCAGCAAGCTGGAGCATAGAACAAACTGTGTCTGAATTTAAAACAACAAAATACATGGTGAAGAAAGCCAGATTATTAAAATCAGAAAGAGGGATTCTTGCCTTTCCTCATTCAAAACAAGGCAACATATTATTACAAACTGTAAAAGACCTAGTTTATGATTTCTACCAGGATGATGAATTCTCTAAACTTTGCCCAGGCCAGAAAGATTGTCTCTCTGTAAGAATCGATGAGGAAAAGGTCTCAAAACAAAAACGTCTCTTGTTAGTTAACCTGAAAGAACTGTATGTGGAATTTCACAAAAGACAACCAGAAATAAAAATTGGATTTTCAATGTTTGCATCACTACGACCAAAATGGTGTGTTACTGTAGGTGCTGCTGGAACTCATTCTGTCTGTGTATGTGTCCTACACCAAAATGTCAAATTACATTTAGCTGCGTTACCTGAAAAGCTTGAATATAAGGACTTGTTGTCAAAAATTGTGTGTGATGTTGAAACACGGGAATGCATGTTACACCGATGTCCAAATTGCCCAGCAGATGCTGTAATTCATAACTATATAAATAAAATATTTGATGAAAATAATATAGACGAAGCAGATATGATTCAATTAAGTCAGTGGCAACATACGGATAGATCTACAATTATTACACAACAGGAGTCTAGAGCTTCATTTACAGATCTGTTAAGTAAAAAGCTCAGTGATCTCTGTTCTCATCACTATATCGCTAAAAGTCAGGCTACTTATTTGCGTGATTGCAAAAAACCTCTACCATCAGATACTGCAATTGTATTAATGGACTTCGCAGAAAATTACTCTTGTAATGCAAGATGCTTCCCAAAGCTATTATTGGGACAATAGTCAAGCCACACTACATCCTTTTGCGGTGTATATCAAGGATAATAATGACAAATTTTGTGAGATCTCCTTCTGCATTATCAGTGACTGCTTAAAACATGATGTAATAACTGTTCATTGATTTATTACAAATCTTGTGACTTACGTGGTAAAAAGTTATCCAGGAATAACACATATAAAGTACTTCAGTGATGGCTCAGCTCCCCAGTACAAAAATTGTCGAAATTTAAAAAATCTTTGTCATCATGAGAGTGATTTTGGTATAACAGCTGATTGGAATTTCTTTGCCACAGCTCATGGTAAAGGTCCTTGTGATGGTATCGGTGGCACAGTGAAACGTTTAGCTGCCAGAGCCAGTTCACAAGCCACAACACCTGGACACATCCTTACAGCTGGGCAGTTATACAGCTTTGCTCAAAATAATATCAAAGGAATTAAGTTCTTCTATATGACTACTGAGGCCATAGCATTACATAAAACAAAACTTACCAGTCGTTATGACAATGTTAAGACAATTGCTGGTACACGTTCACATCACTATTTCCAACCTATTTCTACTAGTGAGCTAGTAATGTATCATATCTCCGCAGATGTGGAAAACGGAGTGCAAGGAACAATCATGAATGTCAAGGATGACATCATTCAATCCTCAACCAGTGTTTTAATCACATGTAGCATGCAGCCAGGAAAATATGTAGCGGCAGTATATGACAACAAGTGGGAAATAGGAAATATTGTAGAAATGTGTGATGAATATGATGATGTTAAAATAAACTTTATTAAACAATCTGTTTCGAAACACATTAACATGGCCAGGTAATAAGGACACATGCTGGGTGCCGCTTGACCATGTTCTCTGCATTATTGCTGCACCAGCAGTTCAAGGTAGCAGTGGTAGACAGTATCGAGTAGACAATGTGGATGTTAAAAATATCTTGGCTTCCTATAAAACATTCATGAGATCTAACAAGATAACGCTGTAATAGAACTGTTCCAGCCTGTAAAACCTAATACATGTAAGAAAGAGAGACAACAGCCAGTGTATACAGGTATGTCAAAGCACAGGACCATGAATTCACATTACCAAGAAATTTGTCAATGTAAAAAGATTTTTTGAATGCCTTAAAAATAAAATTGTGACTAATTTGTAGCTCAGAGCTTGTAGTTACATGAAAAAAATATTTTAGTTATGAGCTGCGTTTTTTGAAATATTTTGGCCTGAAAAAAGACAATTTTGACCAAAATAAAAACTGTTGTCTCGAAAATTTAATTTTTTTAAAGATCTGTGCATGCCAAATGTATTTTTTTGTGCATGGCAGTGCATAAAACTCCAATAAATATGCGTGAAGTAATTATATCAATCTAGTTAGAAAAATTAGTGAAATATAACATTTGAAATTCTGCTGAAAAAATTAATTCATATTTTTTGCAAAGTTTGAACAAAAATAAATCATGATTGCATAGGACTAGGATAATTCTGATACCATGTGTGTAATCCCCATCCATTATACTATTGACATACCAAATTTCAAGGCTTTGGTATAAAGACCTGTCTAGTTATGAATTGCCAAAGTTTGGACTTCGTCATTTTTGGAAATTGATGATATGGGGGTGTCCATCTTCAGAGTGGCATATCTTGAAAACTATAAGGAATTAAGACCTCATATTTAGCATGTCTCCGTTACACATCTCAAGGTATTTGTGTACCAAATTTCAGAAAAATCTGAGTCGGTGAGGTGAGATGCTCTGGCTGATTTGACATGGAATGACCCAGTAATGGTAGCAGTAATAGTATTAGTAACAGTAGCAGCATCAGTAACGGTAGTGATAGCGATAGCAGTAGTAGTAGCAGTGACAGTAGCATTAACAGTAGCAGTGGCATAAGCTCTAGCAGCAGTAATTGTCGTATCACTAGTGTTGTTACAGTAAAAAATATTGTAATAATTGTCACTCATCTGTAGTTCTATTGTAATTATTCTTAATATTGCGATCATTTTCTTTGTAATAATGTACAGTAGGTTTATTCCAATGGACCTTTCCATTTTTAGCTATGCCCCGCCCATCACCAGCTAAGCTCCACCCACACCTCATCGTGTTGGGATTGATCGATCCCGGAATGCCCTAGCTATCAATTTCCTGAAAACTATGCAGGGAAGCTGTTGAATATTTTGTAACTAATTTGACTGGGTGCTGTTGCTGCCATAGGCAGCAACAGCACCCAGTCAAATTAGTTTCAAAATATTCAACAGAATATTTATTAAATAGTAAAAGCAAACAATTTGTACAACAACGCATAGATGATAGACCGTCTTCAAATATGCGTTCGTGACGTACTTATCGACGTCATTCATGACATCATTTATTATGATGTCATTGTACACATCACACAGTTCATTATGACGTCATATGATGGGTGGGTACTCTGGAAAGGTGAATTGGGTTCAGGTAGAGTATTCAGTTTCTGTGAGGCTCACACATTCTCATGATGTCACAATTTTGTAGTCAAACAATACGGTAATTATCGGTAACTCTTACCACGTTTCCCCTCAAAACGCACATTAAAATCATGTGAGCAATAAATCAACTTTAGCATGTAAAAAATGGCCAATTCTTTTATTACTTTTTATCATATGCATTTAAATCATTGTATTTTAAATAAAAAACGTAAATCTTTTGTTTCAAATATTGGAAATTCTTCCCCGTCGTCTGTTTTATTTATACCACGTGACCAATGTCACGAAATCCATACTGGACAGGGTGGTTCAAAAGTCAATATCAAAAGTCAATAGCGCAGTGCCTGTTCTTAGCACATTTTTATCAAATCAATGAGTATATGCATAGTATTATTCAATAACTTATACATATTTCCATTTGATGCTTCAGTCATTAAGCCTCACAACTAGCTCCAGTCTGAGGAAACTTTCCACCACCATCACCCGGGGAAAAAACAAGAAAATAACAGTAAAACAGCTCCCCATTCTGACAACTTCGAACGTTCAGCATTTTTTGCTCCATATGGTAGCTGTAGTGTCCAGAAACAGTCATTTGGGAGAGCCCGTGCGCTGTATCGCCGAAACAGGATACCATCATTTTTGTTTGGTTTGAGGTACATCATCGCCTTATGGGGTTGTGTTTTGACATTTCGTTTTGGGGGATTTTCTTCTAACTTGCCGCTGGATAAGGGATAAAGTTACTAACAAGTTAAGCCAATCTATTTTTAAATATAACTGGTATTTATTAAATTATTAGCAATTTCTGCTTAAGCGCCCCGAAACAGGATACACCACGCTACACGTACAAATGTAGCATTCTTGTTGTTGCTGTTGTTGTAGTCATCGTCGCCATTGTCGTTGCCGCCATCGTCGTCATTGTTCTTGTTCGACGTGCTATGATCAAACACTATGCCATGGTTACAAAAATATCATGAAAACTTTGTTAAAGCAATGATGTTCTCCAGCTTGTTTGGGTTGTGTAATGTGGGTCCCGCTGTGAGTGCAGGATAGGCAACCGATGCGCCCATGCGGTCTGTTGTTCCGCGTTTCCATTTGGTAGGGGCGGCCATTGTGAGCAGTTCTCAGTCTCCAAAAGCTGTCGATTGTTAGGTCCATCAATTATGTTCATATGGTACACGTGTTGTTGTTGCCGTTCGTATATCATATGTCCCTGTTCTATTAGTATATTTTCGACAATATTGTTCCCATAAAGGCTGTGTCCTAATATATATTTTCCCACCATGGGGGTTGATTTTGAATTCGGTCGAATGCGTTTGTTATAAACTCAGGTTGTTGTTGCTGCTGCCGAGGTTGTTGTTGTTGTTGTTGCACTGTTGTTGCTGCTTCTGTTGTTGTTGTTGCTGCTTCTGTTGTTGCTGCTGCAGCATCTGTTGTTGTTGTTGTTGCTGCTGCTGCCACTGTCACTGTTGTTGTGGGTGCTGTTGGCGCTGTTGCTGCTGGTGGTATGTGGATGGTGAGCGTGTGTGATGTAGGTCTATTGGTGGTTGTGCTGTTAGCGCCCGATGAACATTACATTGCTGCCGATACCGTTGGTGTTCATGAGTATCAATATTATTTCTCAATGTGTCTTCGCTTGCATTATAAAGTTGATTGTTAATATATAGGCGGTCTCTTACCAGAGAAACCTTAATTCCTCACGCTTAATGGAGTACAATGGTCGCCGTCTAGCTTAAATTTCTGGGGGGAACTGTTCGTGTGCTTGAAACGGTTTATCACGTAACATTCTTATAGCATTATATAGAACGTATTCTTTGTCCTTAAATAAAGTGAATTTCACGACGATTACTTGGTCGACTGTCAGCAGACCTTGGGCGTCTGCCGATACGGTGAGCAAGATCGATCTTAATATCGTACATGATACCGAGTTCATAGACCATAAACTCCCATAGGAAATCTTCCACACTTTCATTAACGTTTTCGAGTTCAGGCATGCATTTGAAAATGAGTTTTTCACGCATAGACCTGTATTGTAAGTCTATCACTCTGTCCATGTATAGTTTTGAATTCGTTTCTATATCTTTGATTCTGTGCTCAATTCTATTCTCAATTTCGTGGGCATCTGCCGGTGTAGTATGCGTAACTGACTCCCCATGAAAAAATGACTCCCGGGGTCAGTTTTACATAGCACTGCCGTATGCAATTTCGTCTCCCCATGAAATAATGACTCCCCATCAAATAATGGTTTGACATCTGAAACTGTATAAATGATAATATTTCTAACGCAAACACGTATATTTTGTGAAACACGTGTTCTTTGTTTAACGCTAAAAATGCAGAAATAGCTTAAAGCACATTAGTAACCAGTTTTCGTAAGTGCTCGGCGAGTAGTAGATCTAGTATCACAGACATTCAGGTCTAATCAAACGATATATATGTTTTATTAATTAACAATTCGCCAAATGTCTAGATTTCAATGCATAGCAATGATTTAGACAGCCCAGACATATTTATCTAAAATTTCAAAAAAAAAATCGTAGCCTATATTAAAGCTGAACCATCACCATTTAATCTAGTTTTATACTGTAACTGATATCATACCATAAGTAACCATATGTTGTTTCTGGACATCCAAAACATCAAATCTCCACCCTCTAGCACTGGGTAGTTACATACCTTCCCATTAATAACTTCCATTGGGGGGGGGGGGCATTATTTCATGGACAATTTAACGCCCATGAAATAATGACCCCCCTCCAAAGTGTGGGAATCGAAACATATATGTACTTTCACAACCCATTAATATGCTAGGGTGACCCAAATATTATGTTTTACACCCAGACACATCTAATCTCCACCCTCTAGCACTGGGTATTTACATATACCTTCCCAGTACATAACTTCCATTGGGGGGGGGGGGCATTATTTCATGGACAATTTAACGCCCATGAAATAATGACCCCCCTCCAAAGTGTGGGAATCGAAACATATATGTACTTTCACAACCCATTAATATGCTAGGGTGACCCAAATATTATGTTTTACACCCAGACACATCTAATCTCCACCCTCTAGCACTGGGTATTTACATATACCTTCCCAGTACATAACTTCCATTGGGGGGGGGGCCATTATTTCATGGACAATTTAACGCCCATGAAATAATGACCCCCCCCCCTCCAAAGTGTGGGAATCGAAACATATATGTACTTTCACAACCCATTAATATGCTAGGGTGACCCAAATATTATGTTTTACACCCAGACACATCTAATCTCCACCCTCTAGCACTGGGTATTTACATATACCTTCCCAGTACATAACTTCCATTGGGGGGGGGGCATTATTTCATGGACAATTTAACGCCCATGAAATAATGACCCCCCTCCAAAGTGTGGGAATCGAAACATATATGTACTTTCACAACCCATTAATATGCTAGGGTGACCCAAATACTATGTTTTACACCCAGACACATCTAATCTCCACCCTCTAGCACTGGGTATTTACATATACCTTCCCAGTACATAACTTCCATTGGGGGGGGGGGGGCATTATTTCATGGACAATTTAACGCCCATGAAATAATGACCCCCCTCCAAAGTGTGGGAATCGAAACATATATGTACTTTCACAACCCATTAATATGCTAGGGTGACCCAAATATTATGTTTTACACCCAGACACATCTAATCTCCACCCTCTAGCACTGGGTATTTACATATACCTTCCCAGTACATAACTTCCATTGGGGGGGGGGCATTATTTCATGGACAATTTAACGCCCATGAAATAATGACCCCCCTCCAAAGTGTGGGAATCGAAACATATATGTACTTTCACAACCCATTAATATGCTAGGGTGACCCAAATATTATGTTTTACACCCAGACACATCTAATCTCCACCCTCTAGCACTGGGTATTTACATATACCTTCCCAGTACATAACTTCCATTGGGGGGCATTATTTCATGGACAATTTAACGCCCATGAAATAATGACCCCCCTCCAAAGTGTGGGAATCGAAACATATATGTACTTTCACAACCCATTAATATGCTAGGGTGACCCAAATATTATGTTTTACACCCAGACACATCTAATCTCCACCCTCTAGCACTGGGTATTTACATATACCTTCCCAGTACATAACTTCCATTGGGGGGGGGGGGGGCATTATTTCATGGACAATTTAACGCCCATGAAATAATGACCCCCCTCCAAAGTGTGGGAATCGAAACATATATGTACTTTCACAACCCATTAATATGCTAGGGTGACCCAAATATTATGTTTTACACCCAGACACATCTAATCTCCACCCTCTAGCACTGGGTATTTACATATACCTTCCCAGTACATAACTTCCATTGGGGGGGGGGGGCATTATTTCATGGACAATTTAACGCCCATGAAATAATGACCCCCCTCCAAAGTGTGGGAATCGAAACTTATATGTACTTTCACAACCCATTAATATGCTAGGGTGACCCAAATATTATGTTTTACACCCAGACACATCTAATTTCCACCCTCTAGCACTGGGTATTTACATATACCTTCCCAGTACATAACTTCCATTGGGGGGGGGGGGGGCATTATTTCATGGACAATTTAACGCCCATGAAATAATGACCCCCCTCCAAAGTGTGGGAATCGAAACATATATGTACTTTCACAACCCATTAATATGCTAGGGTGACCCAAATACTATGTTTTACACCCAGACACATCTAATCTCCACCCTCTAGCACTGGGTATTTACATATACCTTCCCAGTACATAACTTCCATTGGGGGGGCATTATTTCATGGACAATTTAACGCCCATGAAATAATGACCCCCCTCCAAAGTGTGGGAATCGAAACATATATGTACTTTCACAACCCATTAATATGCTAGGGTGACCCAAATATTATGTTTTACACCCAGACACATCTAATCTCCACCCTCTAGCACTGGGTATTTACATATACCTTCCCAGTACATAACTTCCATTGGGGGGGGGGGCATTATTTCATGGACAATTTAACGCCCATGAAATAATGACCCCCTCCAAAGTGTGGGAATCGAAACATATATGTACTTTCACAACCCATTAATATGCTAGGGTGACCCAAATATTATGTTTTACACCCAGACACATCTAATCTCCACCCTCTAGCACTGGGTATTTACATATACCTTCCCAGTACATAACTTCCATTGGGGGGTGGGGACATTATTTCATGGACAATTTAACGCCCATGAAATAATGACCCCCCTCCAAAGTGTGGGAATCGAAACATATATGTACTTTCACAACCCATTAATATGCTAGGGTGACCCAAATATTATGTTTTACACCCAGACACATCTAATCTCCACCCTCTAGCACTGGGTATTTACATATACCTTCCCAGTACATAACTTCCATTGGGGGGCATTATTTCATGGACAATTTAACGCCCATGAAATAATGACCCCCTCCAAAGTGTGGGAATCGAAACATATATGTACTTTCACAACCCATTAATATGCTAGGGTGACCCAAATATTATGTTTTACACCCAGACACATCTAATCTCCACCCTCTAGCACTGGGTATTTACATATACCTTCCCAGTACATAACTTCCATTGGGGGGGGGGGGGGGCATTATTTCATGGACAATTTAACGCCCATGAAATAATGACCCCCCTCCAAAGTGTAGGAATCGAAACATATATGTACTTTCACAACCCATTAATATGCTAGGGTGACCCAAATATTTTGTTTTACACCCAGACACATCTAATCTCCACCCTCTAGCACTGGGTATTTACATATACCTTCCCAGAACATAACTTCCATTGGGGAGAGGAGGTTGATGTAGCACATCGGCGTGTATGTATGTTGTGCCCCACTGGGGCACCTCGAAGAGGACCCATTCTTCATGGTACTGTACCACCCATCTCCCCTCTAGAGAGGGTGAGATTACGTTCTCACCACCTGAGAGCAGCAGTCGGACATTCTTCATGGTTATATCTCCTGTTTAAACCCGTCCTATGGCGTGCTATGGAACCCATATTTGCTCACTCGACTGGTCTTGCTGACCTGGCAGATGTGTACGCAGTTGATGCTGCCAAGGTAGAAGAGAGCTATGGCAAGTCATTCCCCCTACAGTACGAAGCAAACTCAAAGGCATTCTTCCTCCACCCCATTGGTGGTGATGGGGTGGAGCTGCTCACAGACCTCAAGGATGTGTCGAAGGAGCACCTGGGTTGCAACATAGATGGCCATAAGATCGTGTTTCGGTACGATTTCCCGAAGAGGAAGTACATCCTTGAGCCATTGATCGAGGTCTCAGATACAGAGGTGGCAGACATCAACACCCTAAATGACGACCTCAGCTTTCATCTGGTCAAACCATATTCGAGCAATGACACTTGATGGTCTGCTATTGACCATGGCAAAAAAATCTGCAGTTCATGTTTGAGAAGACTGAAGTGTTGTACCGCGCTCGACCTGGTGGTGACTGGCAAACATGGTTGCCACTATATAGGTCTCCCGCAGTCATTGACATAGAGGTTACTCCCCTCTCCACTGTTGTGAAAAGGGATGGGAAACTTCGAAAGCTCTACAATCGGGGCTCATCCTTCCTCACCTACATAGGTGAAGGTTTCTCGCTGACGAGGGTAGGTCACCGGATTAGGGTTACAGGTGGAAAGCTCCTGCTGCGTCGTCCATTCGATGGACCAGAAGAAGCTGTTAACCTCCAGGAGGGCATCCTACGGATAGATGGTGTCACATGTCTCCAAAGCCAAGGGTGCTGTTAAACTGCTTCAGCGAGTCGAACTCACTAGCCCGCAAACGACTCATATAGTCCTAGAGCTACGTTTCTTAGCCGGCTGCAGAGTGAAGCAGCTAGCCCCTGCCTGAGGGGACGAAGATCACTATTGATCCGGATGGAACAGGGCTCAATCTGGCACAGATATTTCTCAAGGGATTCACTCTGTTCCGTTTAACTCTTCATGTATAGCCATGATCATGATTCTCATCATACTGCTCGTGCTGGCCTCTACAGCAGTGGCACAGGGCGCTGAGACTGCCATGATATTGAATGACAAGTGGGCCCACTTCCAGGATGACCCCCAGTACAATCCTTGGGTCGACCCCTTGCGGAGAAACATTTACGACCACTTTCACCCACGTGAAGAGATCGAGTCTGTCTGCCACTTCTATGGTGTGGAGAGGGTAGGACGTGGTTGTCTGCTGGAGACACCTGCTCAGCACCAGATTCTCTGCGTAACATGTGAACATGCCAGAGTATGCCGTGGTGCAAATGCTAAGCACTTTAGCATCCTACCAGGTGAGCGTTGTCAAGGTAGATGGAAGACACTATGTGTGGTCCCATCATGCCGATGCGACTCTGGCAGAGGCTACGTGTTTGTCTGAGTCTACATAGAGTGCAATAGCCGTCCCGTATGTTTACTTTGTTTACACCGGAGAGAGGGTGGTGGGAGCCGTGGATCACAGCGGGGCAGGGCCCAGCATTTAGACTGGCTTTAGGTACCACCTTTTTCTGTGAGCCGTCCCATTTAGAGACATGGGGCATTGTATGTATTTGTGTGGCCGACGTCTCAGATTCCTATGCCCCAGGGATTGAGAGGGCGGTGGGGGCCATGGATCGCCGAACAGCGGCCACTGGAGGGAGGTGGTATCATTTTAATCCCGACCCTACTACTGCTGCAAGCAAACTAAAAATTGAGAATCTCTGAATGAATCCAAAACAGAGGTCACCCACATATACCTATTTACAAAGCATGAAACTAAAGAAAATGACGATCCACTTTGTGGCAGCGAACTATGGAGGAAAAGCAAAATCCTGGGATCCCTGCTTTGCAGTACTACTGACATTATTGCACGCTGCGTCATGAGGAACATAGCTTTCCAGTCCTTCTGAAAGCTATGGGTTCATAGATCAAAGATGCCCTTGATTAAAAAGCTACATTTATACAATGCAACCTGTGTATCCTTGATGCTGTATAACTGTAACAACTGGGCAGCTCTAGACAAAGTCGATGCCTGCCACCACAAACACCTATGCATACTTTCCAACGATGCACTATACAAGATGTGTAATACGTTGTCGCTGTCTATAGAAGTATCCTAGCAAAGATTGTCCATATTTGACCATGTGCTAAGGATGCCAGAAGAGACACCAGCACCGAGAGCCTTGGAATTCTCACTACTCGGAGCCAGCAAATACAAAGTCAGGAGAGGACATCATTGCATAAATCTGCTAAGCATACTACGGGTGACCTCAAGAAAGCAGGACTCGCTACCCTCAAGTCAAGAATGGACCTGAGGAAGCTAAGGATTAATGGCCGAGGACAAGACACAGTGGGCAAAAACGAGGAAGGACTGATTACAGCTGTAGGATGTTTTTACTACTACAGCCACAGAATACAGTAATCATACATACATTCCACAAAGGTATATTGCTGGATGCCTCGATGCACACACTTATTACACTGGTCTTTCACACCCCTTCTTTATAGCTGTCTTCTGTATAGATATCAAAGATTATATCCACGGGCAGGTGGTGATCATGCACCAGACAGATGAGGGAAGAATTTTCCATGCATGAAATCAGAAAATGTTTTGCCCCTACCCGGTGGCAGGTAATGGACAAGTGCTTCCCCATCTATTAACAGCACATTGATAGTTTGATTCTGTAATATTGGGGTGGGGTTTGCAGACTTCTCAAGAACAATGACAATGTCATTTTTCATGTTTGATCAGAGATTCCCATTTTACTGAGAAATGCATCTGGTTTTCATGTGAGAACAATTTGTCGGAATTTCCATCCACGTACTTCACTGGCCACATATATTTGGGATAGCTGTAAACAAGTGTCTTGGAGTGCCTTCTCCTGTGTTGTTTTGAATTGTCTGGTGGTTGTAGGGGAAATGAGATGTAGCTTGTTCATCTCGGTTAGCTGGAATATGGGTTTAGTATGTGCCATCAGACTATCATTGACATACGTCTCGTACTGCTCCAAGCCTGCTTCTTGTATTCATACAACTGCTGCTTCTAGGAGGACCTTCATTATGTGTCAGCGGCAGATAACCTTGCCATCGACTGCAAAGCAATTGCACATAGCAGTGATCACTTGCTCCAATGATCTGATATCTTTGATAAGCTTTTTTGGAACACCTTTGTTTGCGCATGATGTGGCTTTAGGGTTGTCTGTCCTGTAGCGCTGGTGCAATCGATGGATGCCTCGAAATCGGTAATGATGCGCACGACCTCTGGTGAAGCAAGACTACCGCTTGAGAGCTTCAGCATCGTGTGTCTGCCTGATTACACTACCACCTCCTTGATTGTTATGTTGTTCTGCTTATGAGCCTGATCAACTGTCAAGTTAGAAAATCGCTGATCAGTTTTCTTGACTATGAAGTGCCATTGTCAAACTCAGATGCTACCTCAAGATGCAGCTTTGATAGTGTGACAGTGTCGTGGATGTGGACTGGCACCCATCTAGCATAGTGGCATTATGAACCAGGGCGTAAAGTCCAGGCAGGCTTGATTTGTAAATGGTGAACTTCACCTCTCTGATTGAACACCAAAGTAAGGGTCTCCAGACTGCAGACATCTTTGCAGTCCAGGTGTCAATGTAATCATGGGTATCCTCAGGTGCAAGTGATAGTCGATACTCGGCATACAGAGTAGCAGTCACTTCATGGGCATAACGAGTTCGCACGGGTTGTGGTACTTCAGTTCTTGGACTATCAGATCCCCACCACTCAACCTCACTTCTAATACTTTAGGATATTCCTTTAGTCGACGATCCAGCTCTTTTGTCATCACCTGTCTAAATGCATTTTCAGCATTTGTTTCTGTTGTGCAATTAAGAAAAACTTAGTGGGATATGTCTCATATTTGCTGCGTGTATATTTAGCGTGCTTCTTGGTGGCCTGCTGTACTCATTTGATCTTGAATTTCTTTATCATGGCTTTGCATGATGAATGCCATTTTGTTTCATGACGCAATAAAGTCGAGGTCATACCGGCTCCTTGATCCAGAACACCTAAATTTAGGTATTGAAAAGGCAGTGGAGCAAGACCGCAGTCATTTTCCATATTGTCAGATTTTGTGTTATTGGCTAGACAGCACAATAACCCTCCAACTCTATCGTCTTGACAGAATACACATTTTGGCCAATCCATATCGAATCAGTATTGCGGTCCTTTTGAAGTTGGCATATGTGGATCTTGTTGATACGAATAGTGGGTGTCTGCCTTGCATCCTCCCGAAAAAGAAAAGAACATGGAGTAACTTTTATGTGTAACTTAATTATTAAGTGGGAAGGCTATGATAATGCCTTTTATGTCTAGAAACATTTCAAATGGGTGGTGAAAGAATATATTTGGAATGAACGCAATTTCAAAAATTTAAGTGGACCATGAAGTCCTGTCTGAAACTTACATATCCATAATTAAGATACCTGTACGAATTAATGGATGGTAGGGATTGACCTTGAACTTTGCTGATGGATTTGACCATAAAACCGATTCCATTGAATTGCTCACCCAAAGAACTATCATGACAGAACCCAAGTCTGTCTTAATTGGCCTTCCTACCGAAAATTAGGATTTTAGTGATTAACCTTGACCTTGCCTTGTTAACATGACGACTGAAGGTCACGAAACAATGTCATTTGATTGGCCATCTCAAGAACTCTCATGGTAGACAACAAGTTTTTCTTAATCGGCTAAGTCTATGCAAAGATATACATATTTTAGACAAGACATCATTTTGAGGTGGTGACCATCTTGAATTTATTTGGATTTGTGTCGTTCCAAACACATTTTTCGTTGCTTCCCATCTGAAAAGTTTCTATATATATATATATATATATATATATATATATATATATATATATACACCTGTGCAAAAGTTAAGCACCACCCTATTTTTACGCACATGCGAGGGTATATTCATTTGCTATGAAGAAAGCAATAGCATAAACATTTATGTACCCATCCATCTTAGTGCAAGAGGTAATAATGCAACTAGAGGAATGCTGATTATGATGGTGGGGAAACACTGTATGTTTTTGTTTGAACTTGAAAACGAGGCCTGAATATGGTTACGTTGACACAACTGACAACTATTGCCCTACAGTTGACACACGTGGCTAGATTGTCATTAATGGTGTCTGAAAACGAAGTTTAACATCTGTGCACGAGTTTGAGACTGTCATTATTAATACCGGGTATATCCACCTTGTGCCTGGATGACGGCCTGGACACGACATCTCATGCTGGTCACCAACCGACTGATACACCATTGTGGTATTCGTTGCCATTCAAGATGGAGTGCGTCTGTTAATTCCTGTAGGTTCTGCACAGGAGGATCCCTCCTTCTCACCATGTTTCCCAGAATGTCCCAGATATGCTCAATAGGGTTCATGTCAGGGCTCCTTGCTGGCCATGGTAGGGTTTCGATGGCATTCTGGCGGAGGTATTCATGCACAGCTCTAGCACGATGTGGTCGGGCGTTGTCATCCATGAATATAGGGTGGGTTCCAGGTGCATGATTTACAAAATGAGGGACCACAACTCTATCCAGTATGGAGTCTTGATATCTTTGTCCATTTAGTGTTCCAGGTACAGTCAACAGATCCAGCTTACAATCAAATGAGATGCACCCCCATATCATAACGGAACCTCCACCAAATGAAACTTCTTCCATGATGTTACGTTGGTCGTACGCCGTGCGTCTGGACCTCCATACACGAGTTCGACCATCTGTGGCATGAAGCAGGAACCGACTTTCATCGGACCAGTGTACCCGTCTCCAGGATCTCATGTTCCAGTGTCTTCTTTCGTTGCACCACCTCAGACGCTCCTCTTTGTGGTGTGCAGTGAGGAGAGGACGTCTGACAGGTCTCCTAGCTTTCATGCCAGCAGCATACAGTCTCCTTTTGACGGTAGACATTGACACTATTGCGCGTTTCCCATTGCTGGCTGAGCACTCTGCTGTTGGTGAATGGAGATCTCCTAACAAGGCGTACTAGGGCTCGATCATCACGGGCAGTAGTCTTCTTCGGTCTTCCAGATCTAGGCCTGTCCTTCACCTCGTTAGTTTGCCCATGTTTTGCAATCAAACGACTGATTACAGTATGGTTAATGTTCAGCTGTCTGCCAATCTCTCTGCATGACATACCAGTGGTATGCATGCCTATGATTTGCCATTTCACACGATCACTTAACCTTCGTCTTGCCATAGCGGTTCACAATCAAGAGCTAATTCTCTCTGTACAAATAAACCACGGCCATGAACACAAAATTCCTAATCTTGTCGCCTAAATCTGTATGTAATGTTCTACACCTCAAACTGGACTTTTACATAACTGAACACGTGTGCTGTTTCCCGCCACGCACGGACATCAAGCGGCGTGAAGTCATGCATGCATGTGCATTTCGTACTTGGAATTATGTCAGCTAACGCGGGGACAAAAAGTATGGCAGCCTAGTTGTACCATCATGTTTCTACGTTCTATTGTTTTTGCTGGTGCTTAACTTTTGCACAGGTGTATATATAGACGAACATATTTGCCAATTTTGGCAGACTTCCAAAATAGCACAATCTTAGCATCTTAGCACCCCACTACACCGCAAATACCTAAACACAATCACCGGACATGGATGGCAATACAGCATAATTTCAAACAATATACCATACAAGATGCGTGATACATCTCCACTGCCCATAAGTCACTCACAGGCCATTACTAACACCAAGTAAAACAGTGGAAGATGAGAAAGCACTCAAAGTGCTGCAAAATGGACGTGCATCAGGTCCTGAGCAATGGACTATTGAAAAACGCAAATGACATTATGTCAAAACCAATCACGAACCTAATCAATTCAGCTTTTATGCACCCATCGATGCTGTAGGCCACTGTACCCACATCGCGTTACACAAGCCCAAGAAACCATCTCGCCTTCAACTCGGCCATTGTGCCCCTCCACAGCATACGGAAAATCCTCTCCAATGATACTCTATGCCGTATCCGAGACAAGATCGATAACCTGATCATGTTAAAGTGCCTTTAAACGTGGCCGCAGGTGCACAGACATTGTATGGGCTCAATGCATGCGTGTGTCAGTAGTCATGTTCAAACACTGGGATTTCTCCAAAATGGCCATCGATATGTCACAAGCCTTCGACATAATTAAACTCTCAAAGATCCTAGATGTCCTACGTCAGGCCAGTTGCAATGAATATGCTACTAGTGAGACTACTACTTGCAAACAGCAAGCTGAAAGTATGAGTCAAGTCAGTCACGTCTGTAGAGTTTGAGACATTAATCACCTCCTCACAGGGAGATGGTCTATCCCATGTGCTCTTCACCTGTTACCTTGCTGCTGCATTGAAATCTGTGAAGGAAACTTCCACAAGACCAAACCCCCCAGTGTCCTTGATGAACTTCCAATAACTGCAAGCAAACTAAAAATTGAGAATCTCTGAATGACTTCAAAGCAGAGTTCACCCACATATATCTATCTACAAAGCATGAATCTAAAATGATGATCCACTTCGTGGCGGCGATCCATGGAGGAAAAGTAATACCCTGGACTCGCTGCTTTGTAGTACTGATGACATTGTTGCATGCTGCGTCATGGGGAAAATAGTTTTCCAGTCCTTCTGGAAGCTATGGATTTGTAGATCAAAGATGCCCTTGACAAAATGACTATGTTTATACAACGCAACTTGCGTATTGTTGATGCTGTATAACTGCAATAACTGGGAAGCTCCAAAGGCAGCTCTAGACAAATTTGCTGTGTCACCGTAAACACCTATGCATCCTAACTGGACACCGATGGTCAGACAGCATAATTTCCAATGATACACTATATAGGATGTGTATTGCATTGCCACTGTCCGTAAAAGTGGCCCAGCAAAGATGTGCTAAGGATGCGAGAAGACACGCCTGCACAGAGAGCCTTGGAATTCTACCTACTAGGAGCCAACAAAAATAAAGCCAGGAGAGGATGTCATTGCATAAATCTCTTAAGTGTGCTACGAGGTGACCTCAAGAAATCTGTACTCATTAAACTCAAATCAAGAATGGACCTGAGGAAGATAAATATTTTAGCTGAGGACAAGCCATTGATCAAAATCAAAGTACTGACGGTAATAATACCTACATACAGTGACGCTAATCGCCTGACCCAAAGGTCATTGTGTGATGCCGTGTCCTTAAAAGAAAGCATGTGTCCATATTTGAGACCAGTATGTTTAACCAAGCATGAGATATAAACAGAAAAGTTGAGCTAAATAGACAATGGACACTATAAACTATGGTCTGGACAAAAATTCTCTGTAATGTTCAGTGAACCATGAAAAGCAAGTCAAAGGCATGTTCAGTGAACACCAAGCTGAAAGTATGAGTCAAGTCAGTGAAGTCTGTAGAGTTTGAGACATCAATCGGCTCCCCACAGGGAGATGATCTATCCCAGATGATCACTACATAGTAGGTCACAACGTTTTATATGCAACACACCTTTAGCATATAATACATCCATACACCAGGTTTAGTTTCAGTATGCCATAAACTCTTGAAATTATAGCCAGGACTAACATGTTCTGTACTGTTCATCGAATCAGGAAAAGTAGGTCAAATGTAGGTCACACTGACCTACTTTTCAAACACTGCATACCTCCCTAAGATGCATCCACATATCACCTTTAGTTCCTGTATACCTAAAACCTCTGACACTACAGCCAGGACAAAAATCTTCGATAATATTCAATGAACTGTGGAAAGGTCAAAAGTAGGTCACGCTACATAGTTTGACACACTCCGCATCTGCTCCATAAGATGCATCCACATACCAAGTTTCGTACATATAAAGGTCTTGAAACTATGGCCCGGACAAGCTTGTACACTGTAATGTCCAGCAAACCATGAAAAGTAGGTTATTCTGACCTACTTTTCATACAATGCACACCTCCCTAAGATGCATCGACATGTCATGTTTAGTTCCCGTATACCAAAAACTACAGCCTGGATAAAGATTTTCGGTAATATTCAATGAACCGTGAAAAGTAGGTCAAAAGTAGGTCATGCTGACCTACTTTTTACACAGTTCGCATCTTCTCCATAAGATGCATCCACATACCAAGTTTCATAATTGTACATATGTCTTTAAAAATATGGCCCATGACAAGCTTGTAGACTGTAATGTTCAGTGAACCATGAAAAGGTCAAAAGTAGGTAGTGCTGACCAGGGCTGGGGTCAAATACAAACGTATTTGTATTTGAAGTAATTTAAATACATTTCTCAGGTATTTGAAAGTGTTTGTATTTGAAAAGTATTTAAGGCAAAAGTATTTGTATTTAAATATATTGTCAATGTATTTGAGTATTTTCAAATACCTTTCAAAATACTTCTGTCTATTTCTGATAAATTCTTTACATTCAATTGTACATGCACAGTGCAAATTAAAATTTAATATAAATTTCTCATATCTGCTGTAACTCTGCATGACATATTCTGCTGAATATTTTATGATTAATTTAACTGGATAGTCGTTGCCTTAAGAAGCAACAACCTCCAGTGAAATCTTTGTCAAAATAGTAAATAGTATGGTTTGAAATGTAGTTGCTAGTGCTTCAGCATTAAAAATATGACCCAATAATAGTATAATGATATTTTTATTATAAAAACATAAGACTACATCTCATTAGGAATAAACAATTAATCTTTTTATAAATAGTTACAAATTGCCTTGAAATTATTTTTAAAATTATTTTTCATACACTTCATACATGTCATCATCAATTTTCTGTTTTTAAAGAAAATGGGAGTGAAATCTTAAGAATATTTTGAAAATAACATAGCTTAACCCTTTAACACCAAAATCAGCCAAAACCAGCTTCTGCTGTGGTCTTGAGGAAATGTAAATTTTCAGACCAAGAGAAGACTATTTTTGAAAATTTACCACTGGAAAAACTGGCTTGATAACCGAGCCAGTTATTCCAGTGGTAAATTTTCAAAAATAGTCTTCTCTTGGTCTGCAAAAGAAGATTGAATTGTCATTCCAGTGGCAAATTTTCAAAAATTGTCTTCTCTTGGTCTGCCAATGAAGATTGAAGTTTTCTTGAACAAATTCGGGGGATAAAGAGGTAAAGTGTTGTGGTCATAGGCAGCAACAACTTTCAGTCAAATGGTTTTCAAAATATTCACATGATGTTCTCTGTTTTATGTGCTCCGCATTATCAATGCATATAGAATGAAATGAGCTTTGGTTCCTGTCTGGCCTTTGCTTGCTGTTACATGATAATTCCCTAAACCTAACACACATATCAGCCAGAAACAGCTTATGCAGTGGTCTTGAGAAACGTCCATTTGCAGAGCAAGAGAACTCTTTTTGAAAACTTAGCACCGGAATGACTGCCTCGATAACTGAGCCAGTCAATCCAGTCGTAAAATTTCAAAAATAGCATTATCTTGTTCTACAAATGGACATCTGCTAATGAAATTGAAATTTTCTGAACAAATTCGAGGGTCAAAGGGTTAAACCAATGTATAGCACTGTACTGCTGCTCTAACTGAATCTTCCTGACTGAGTCTTGTATAGCTGGTTTAATTCTCAAATTCTTATCAGTAATAGAATGGGCAATTATCTCCTTTCAAAACAAGCTAGGCAGAGCTGGTCAGGTTATAACAACACCTCCATTATACTAGCTTGCAGGACTCATGCCAGAGTCTTCTTCACCATGAATTTTATATTCAAATCATTCATTTAGATGTGGTGGGTGTGTGGGTTTAATTATCCTTTCTTGTACTTATGTTAAAGGATTAAAATTTGCAGAAGAAATGATCATGTTGATGTTGGAAATAGTGTTGCTTTCTTAGACAGCAGCAGCCTACAAGCATTGCTTTCAGTAGGAGGACCAGTTATCAAGTGAAAAGGAATGAAACTTAGGATTCTGAAATTTCAGAAACATACAATTAAATTAAGTTCTGAATATTTTGGGTATAATTTGAATACAAGTGTTTCCAAAAAACAACTGAATCAGATAGTATTAACACATCTAAATAAATAAATAAATAAAATAAATAAATCCTGCTATCCCATCCATACCGAAATTTTAAAAACCTTGTTTCAAAGGTAATAAATATATCCCAGTCCACTGGAATGACTAGCTTGCTTACAAAGCCAGTTATTCCAGTGGTAAAGTTTCAATAATAGTCTGCTCTTGGCCTGTAAATGGGCAATACTCAAGAGCAATGCAGAGACCAGTTTCGGTTGGCTTGACCATTAAAGGATTAACTGAATAAACCTGTGATAGATTGTGAGTAAGAAACTTATTTAGCTGGTCTAAATCTCAAGTGTCTTATCAGTAATGGATTAGGCAATTATTTCCTTTTAAAGCAACCTAGGTAGAGCTGGTCAGGTATTAACAACACCTCCATTGTACTAGCTTGCATGACTCTATTGCAGAGTGTTAACCATTTTCATCATGAATTTTATATTCATTGCATTCATTTAGATGGCGGTTAATTATTCCTTTTCATAATGATGTTAAAAGTTTAATTGTAGAAGTAATACTGGTGTACATTTTGGAAATAGTATTGCTTTTCTTCGACAGCAGCGGGATACAGCAACACTGGTTTTCAAATTAAATAAAGATCGGAATATCTTTGGCAAGAATTTGAATGCAAGTTTTTAAATGAGATAGTCTTACGAATAATCAGCAAGGATCTAAATAAATAAACAAAATTATTAAATAAACCTTGTTTAATGTTATTCCATTTCTGTCTAAACTTTAACCCTTTCACCGATGAATTTCCCATTTCGCATTTCGGTATATAGAAAAACTGATGAATATTTTGAAATAAATTTTCCCAGTCAAATGAATTTCAAAATAGTCAACAGAATACGTTTTATGCTGTAAAGAATTTACTTTTTTCAGGGATTTTCTCGGTGCAAGGGTTAGAAAACCGAGTTTCAAAGGTAATATACATGAAATTAATGAGTATTTAAAAAATAATTTGACTGGCTGTGTTATAGTCATAGGCAGCAACAACTGTTAAATTGTTTTAAAAATAATCACATGATTTTGTATCAATATGTATTCTCTATACTCTCCCCTAGGAATTGCAATTTTGCAACTACAATTTTCAGTTATACAAAACACCACAACCATGAAAGCCTTGCCAGAAAAGCAACATTTGTGTTTATTTTGTGGGCCGTGATCCTATGACAATGAGTATGTTACATGTAGCATGATTAAGTGTCTAACAGCGTCGGTTTGAGATATAGTGGGAAGGGAATAGGCCTCGAGAACATTGCCATACATGTACATCAGGAAAGTATAATTTCATCAAACTTAAATTCGATATTGAAATATTTACATGGCTGTTTATGTGCATTTAAACGTGGAAAGCTAAGTTTATCTGCTATTTTGAATTTGATATAAATTTGCATTAACCATTCAGGATGCTGGTTGACTAACTTTACTAGCCAGTTTAATATTTCAACTTTGGCTGCGATTTAGTCAACTATATTTAACTATTGTTAACCCGTGGAACTTGACCATAGATATGGTATACAAATAATTTCATCCACAAATATGTCAAAAATAAGATACTGATATCATAGATGTTTTCCTTACATAATATTTCCATTCATAAAATGATACTTGTTTCATTTTGCACCCTTAGTTGAGTATCTATAAGTATCTGTGCTCATGTAAATTTGAAGGTCTGGCTGTCCATCACTAGAGTTACATCTGTACCATACTTTGGTCTTCTATAAGACATGTAAGAAGTATTTGACAAGTATTTTAAATACTTCCCTAAGTATTGGTATCTGTATTTAAATACTTTGCAAAAAACAAGTATTTGTATTTTAAGAATTCCAAAGTATTTGTATTTAAAATACTTTTGAAAGTATTTGACCCCAGCCCTGAGGCTGACCTACTTTTGCACAGCACACATCATCTACATAAGATGCATCCACATACTGAGTTTCATGATTGTACATATAAGTCTTGAAGCTATAGGTCGGACAAGCTGGTAGTTCCCCCAAAATTTTTCTGGGAACAAAAATTTTTATGTTGGAAAACAGACCCAGGCATTTACGAAGGTCACAGTGACCTTAACTTTTGACCCTACGGTCATTGTGTGATGTCATGTCATTATAAGAAAGTATGTGACCAAGTTTGGGTCCAGTATTATTAACCAAACATGAGATACAACAAGAACGACAATCAGAGATTGCTAATATAAAAGGCTGGACGATGCGACACCACCATCACCAATGACATGCAGGGTACCACAATAGCGCGTTTTACTTCGTAAAGTCGACCTAATAATCACTGTGGCATAGCTAATGATTACGTTGATTGACAATCAAAACTGCAGGTCATCAGTTGGTAACTTACGGATGGTATTGGGCAGCCAATCTGAATGAAGATTACAAAAAACGTTGGATGAAATATAAAATTTAATGTTCAACCATGAACAGGCAGTAAAGAATTGTAGAGAAATGGCATATATATATATATATATATATATATATATATATATATATATATATATATATATATATATATATATATATATATATATATATATATATAACTAGTAACAAAGCAGGCATGCATTCACACAGATAAAGGGATGGATTGAACTAATTATTGGAGATCTAAATGTATCAGGCTGTGTTCTCACTAGAGATTTAACCAGCGTGTATGCCGTTACTCCCGATTAACTCGCCAGTAAGAACACGCCGTAAGTTCCAAAATTAAATGGAATTCTGTACTATGAAAAAATATTCACAGATTTAACTAACTAGACAAATCCAAGATGGAGACATGGTTATGATGGTAGAAAGCAGAAGGACATTTTTTTTCAAACCGTACTCCATATTTCTTAACACTAGGTTCAATTGGAATCGCCAGTTTTTTTCTCTTTTTGTACAGTTGTTTTGGTCAACAAGAATTCTGCGGAATTAAATGTCCCACCTGTCTCCTGTTTGTCACAGCGAACGTGAGTTCTGACCTGTGTGACATCAATGTTATCATGCTGCTTCCTAACATTATAGGTAACCATGTACTTAGACTTGCACAATTATTCAATTTAGTATATATTTTAATCTGCCTGCTGTAGGAAAATGGTAGGACTTGAGTCAATTGTCATTGCATTGTCCTTTACCACCACACTTGTGTGAATTAGCTGGAGCATAATTGTTATGCAGTGCTGCATTAAGATATTTCATCCGCTTCATTTGAAATGTTAATATATAGTCTGTGTTTACTTTGAAAACAATCAATGCTAACATATATGAGCAGTGCTACAGTTTAAAAACATATTCATCATGTTTAAAATTCAGCTCATTTTACACAAGGTTGATTAATCCTTTGTTAGACAACTTAGTCAGCTTTTAATGGTAACAAAATGAAATGGCTACCTACTTTTGTTCAACTGATCTTAACCACATTCTTCCTGTGAAAGAAGTTTTCAAATAACCCCATTATGAAACATACTGAATATTTTGAAAACAATTGGACTAAAATTTATTGCATGCTGATGTAGTAATTATTTTCAGTCAAAATGTTTTCAAAGATTAACGTAGAACTTTCTAAAGTTGTATTGCTAAGATAGAAACGACAAAGTAACAATGTTTCTCAAACATACACCAATATATATATATATATATATATATATATATATATATATATATATATATATATATATATATATATATATATATATATATATATATATATTACTCTCTCTCTAAAAAGTTAACTTTTTGATATTGGGTGGATAAGCGTTAAGTATCAATTAATTGAATAATCGCAATTATAACCAGAAATATGGTTGCAATGCAACCATGATGCTCGACTTTACAACTATGCAACAAACTTTGACGCTTGACTTCAAACATAAAATAAATATAGAAGGCGCTATCAACAAGAAGCCCAAGGGCCTGTAACACTAACCTGGACCATTAGGATTTCAACCATTTGCATTTAAATACCGGTGGACATGATGGATAATTTACGAAAAAAATCCAAGATGGCCACCAAAGAAATTGACTAATCAAAATTCTTGTTTGATATGTTGAAGCCAACCACCATAGGATCATTCCACCTGTTTCATTGAAATTGACCCACTAATTAAGAGGTAGTGTTTTAAATGGTTCTTGAAAGTTTTAAACAAGAGGACCAAGGGCCTGTAACACTCGCCTGGACTATTAACATTTGAACCATTTGCATTTAAATAGACATGGATAATTTTCGGCAAATTCAAGATGACCACCAAAAATATTGACCAATACAGATTCTCATTTGAGATTTTGAAGCCTACCGTCACAGGATTGTTCGACCCAAGTTTTGTTAAAATTGGACTATTGATTAAGGAATACCATTTTTAAATGGTTCCAGATAATTTCCAGAAAATCAGACGGCCACCAAAACATTGACCTATCAAAATTCGGTATAGAATTTCTAGAGAATACCACTATAGGATCCTTCCAGCTAAATTTGGTTTAAATTGCCCAATGGGTTAATAAGGAATAGCGTCTTAAACTAATTCACATTTTCCGGCAAATCCAAGATGGCCACCCAAAGAAATCAAGCAGTCAAAATTCTGTAACCAAGTTCTGAAGTGTACCATACTAGGGTCTGTCATCCAGCTGAGTTTGGTTGAAATCGGCCAAGCGATTAATGAGTAGTCTTAAATTTCCAAAAAATTTCGGAAAATCCAAGACGGCCACTGGAAAAATTGACCAAACAAAATTCTGTATATACATGTTCTGAATCCTACCACCATAGGGTCCTTCCAGCCAAGTCTGAATGAACTCATCCAAGCAGTTAATGAGTAGTCTTTTAAACAATTTCCAGCCATTGTTCCGAAATTTGGCCACGTGGTTAATGTGCCACCAAATCTGGTTGAAATTGCCCATGCAATTAATGAAGAGTAGCGTTTTAAAACAATTTTCAGACATTTTTCGGAAAATTCAAGATGGCCACCAAGAAAATAGACCAATCAAAATTCTGTATACAAGTTCATGAAGCCTATCAGTCTAGGGTCCTTCCTGCCAAGTTTGCTTGAAATCGGTCTAGTAGTAAACGAAGAGTAGGCTTTTATCATATCTGAAAATCCAAGATGGCCACTGGAAAAATTGGTCAATCAAAATTCTGCATACATGTTCTGAAGCCTACTTCTTTAGGGTCCTTCTGCCAAATTAGGTTCAAACTGCTAAGCGGTTAATGAGTAGCGTTTTAAAGCAAAACTTGCCGGAGAAAAGGACAACGGATGGTTGCCATGGCATAAACTCACTTGGCCATTCTGGCCATGTGAGCTAAAAAATTCAAATGGACACGGAAAAATTTAGCAAACAAAATTCTGAATAGAAGTTCTAGAGCCTACCACTATAGAACCCTTCCAGCCAAATCTGGATAAAATCCACGTAGTGTTTAGACAATTTCCATTAAATTTTTCATAAAATCTATTTTCCCCAAAAAACTTTACCAATCAAAAATGTGTATATAAGATCTGAAGCATATCCGCATAAGGTCCTTCCAGCCAAAGTAAGTTGAAATCTGCTGAGTGGTTAATGAGTAGTAGCGTTTTGACAACTCCCAGTTAATTTTTCATAAAATCTAACGGTTTCACCACAAATCTTGACCAGTCAAAAATGTGTATATAAGATCTGACGCATATTCGCATAAGGTTCTTCCAGCCAAAGTAAGTTGAAATCTGCTGAGCGGTTAATGAGTAGTAGCGTTTTGACAACTCCCGTTTAATTTTTCATAAAATCTAACGGTTTCACAAAAAAAATTGACCAATCAAAATTCTGTATACATATTCTGAAACCAAAAGCATTAGGGGTCCTTTCAGCCAAATTAGGTTGAAATTTGCCAAGCGATTAATGAGGAGCAGTGTTTTGACAATTTCTGATAAATTTGTCATAAAATGTAAGATTTTAACCCAAAAAACTGACCAATCAAAATTCTGTATAAAAGATTCTGAGGCCTACCCCCATAGGGTCCATCCACCCAAATTAGGTAGAAATCTGCAAAGCGGTTAATAAGTAGCGTTTTAAAATTGATGGATGGATGACGGATTACAGGTCGCCATGCATATCAGTGCCCTTGAACCTTTGACCAAACCATCATTGTGTGATGCTGTGTCATTATAACGAGGTATGTGTCCAAATTTAGGTCCAGTATCATTAACCCAATCTGAGATATAAACAGAAAAGTTGAGCTAAACGGAAAATGTTCATGTTGAAAAAAATTGACCTTGACATTTGACCTTTTAACCTCAACATAATTGTGTATTTGTCAGGTTAACTATAAGGAGGCATGTGTCCATGTTTGGCATAAGTATGATTAACCAAACCTTAGATATAAACAGAAAAGTTGAGCTAAACGCAAATTGGACGACGCCACCGCCGGACGACGTGCAGGGTATCGCAATAGCTCATTTTACTTCGTAGTCGAGCTAAAAATTGCATAATCGTGCACGCCTACATGCGCTCAAGCTTAGTTCCAATAGAATTAACCAATCCTGAAATATAAATGTAAATTATTTGCTAAATTGAAAAACTTAATGTTGAAAAAGAGGTCAAGTTTAATGCCCAATAGGGTGAAGCCATGCTGAGATATTAGCTCAACCGAGATTGGACACCGATAAACATACAAGACAAGTGTTACACTGACAGGATACTGGCAATATAGCTTTGTATCAAGATCACAATGACCTTGACATCAAATGTCTGTGCTGCTGCTCCGGGTTGAGGTAACTTTATGACGATGCTTAGTTCCAATAATTTAAACGAAATCACAGATTTCTTTTTTCACGAGAGTTGATACTTAACTCCCTAACACTCTGACATTTCTAAATATCGACTTTCACTCAATAAAGCTCAGATTAAAAAGTTAGGTGCCCATACTGGCCCAACATAGCGTATGCGCAAGCTGTCACTTCCTCATACTTGTACTATTGGCTGACATAATGCAACTTGCAAACCTGAAGACGGAGCTTCTGTGGGCCGGAGAAGCCGGGTCCGTTTTAGGGAGTAAGTATCAACTCTCTCTTGAAAAAAGAAATCTGTGATTTTGTTTATTTCACTTCAAGAGTTATTTACCTACCTGCCAGAATTTGTCAGTGAATTTGGCGAGGTCCAAAGAACAGCTCATCCCCTGAAGAGTCAAGCTAGTTTGCGTTTGGAAGCATGAACATCTGCAGTTGTGTATAAAAACACAACCAGCAAATGATTTGAACATCGGATAACACAACCGATGGTTGGGAGTATTGACCGTCTGTCATATGCACTCATCACACCCACCCACCCCCTCCTTTCGCCCTCAATATCCTAAACGCTCTCTACGTACTAGTGCTATAGTATTAAAAGACATCGAACGAAAGGCTTCATTTTTGTATACTTTCATGGGAGACCCACATAAAAAAACACAAACCATCAACATATTAGAACGGGTAACGTGACATAAAAAACGAAACAACACAACACAAGACTGACCTTGTTAATCTTTTCCTGGGACATTGTCTTCCCCCTTGGTGAAGAACGATGCAATACGGAAGTGGTTATTTCTCATAATTAAATGTGCTGTTTGGAGACAGTGAGGAAACATCTATACTATATACGCCTGCTCATTTTTTCAAAATCAATAAGGCGAGAGAGTTGGTGGTGACACAGAGATAATGGTTGGTGAACCTTGACTCACAGTGCCACTGGGATACTGACATAATGTCATCCACAGGCACCCCATTAAACAGGGCGGTGGAAGCCAGTATGCCACAGACACTGTGAGCCTTGGCCATGTCAACTTGTTTACCAGTGGTGGATTAGTGGCAAAATTGGATGGATTCCACAATTCACCTTGAAATGGTATCTTTGGACGCCCTCCATGGGGGTTCAATATATGACAACCAGAACCAACTTGGGTCCGTCAGCCATTCCTTGGTACTTTGTTTGTATGCCTTTGAATTATGATTATATCTAGTCAAAGCTGGTAAAATAATGGGCTGACCCAGGTATTTCAGCGACTATGCTTTAGCCAAGTAAGAGATAAAAGACATTAATGCTGAATTATATACAGCAATATAATTAGGTTTAATGATGTAGGTATCATACAGGTGACAGAGGAAATCTGCTACTACCTGAATAGGTGCTTCCATTGGATTAATAGATGTTGTTGAGCACCATTCTGAAAATCTATTGATTTTACAATTATATGCTCTGGAGGTTGACACCCATTCTGGCTTTTGCCATGAAAATGGCTGCTTGCTCAGACGTCTTCCTTAATTGTGGATTCCTTGACAACATCCATGCAGTCAATTGACCGGATGTTGTGAAAAGCATTGTCCTGGAAGATAATATTGCCCACCCGAGGCAGAGGAAATGAATTGCAGACCAGAAGGTCCAGCAGATCCGTGTACCATGATCAGCTTGGACAATTCGTGGTGAACAGAAGCACTTGGCACTCCTCTTGCCTGATTTTCTGAAGAATTTTTAGAATAGGATTGCTGGCGGGTATGCGTATGCATAATTCCTCCCAACTGATAGCTAGCGTATATGTTGCGATAGCGCTCGAATCTGGAATCGGAGACATACGTCGTCATCTTTGCATTCTTCTTCGTTATGAATAAATCTATGTTAGGTTTGCCCCAGTTGTTGAACAGACGGTCTGCCACACATTGACTTAGTTGCCATTACGCAGGGAATACACTCATCCTTCGGCTCAATGAATCTGCTAACAGATTTAGCCTTTACGGAATAAGAACTGCTTTAAAGGTGATCACATGATCTAGACTCTGGGAAAAGCACTTTCCATTTCATCATACAGAGACTGGGCAACTTCATTCTGCCCTGGCATTTATGTAAGTCACTACTGTTGAATTGTCTGATCGAATCAGAACTATCTTGCCCTGGACTTTCTCTAAGAAATGTTCCAGGCCTAGGATTACTGATCGTAATTCCAGCAGGTTGATATATTCTTGTGACTGATCAGGCAAGCTTCTCATCCCTTCATTGATGTATCTGTGTACATCGTTATGTGAGGGTGGGGTGAGCATCATCCCCGCCCGGAGATTTTCTCTTTTCATTGGAGGTGGTGAATAAGAGGCTCCAACACTGCCACTCTTGAATTCAGTCATCCTGAATTCTGGGTTCACTGTCTCATGAAAAATAACTGGATAGGTCGCCTGCGCAAAACTGCCTGTTGACTGACTGGCTCCAGAGAAACCATCAACTCCAGCATTCTAAAGTAAACCTGTGCCAGCACATAGCGACTGTTGCACACTGACTGTATGACTGAGATGAGTATCTGTACTCTCCCCTGAGAGGGGTAAACATATCCCATCTCTAGATCGAAGAAGATGCCCAGGTAAACTAACTTCTGGGATGTAGTCAGCTCTGATTTCTGAAAGTTGATTAGCCTAGATCTGTGAGTTTTCAAAATTATTTTCAGATTTGCTGATAGACTTTCCCGATTGTGTGCTTTTAACAGCCAGTCGTCTATGTAGGTGTGGACTGCTACGTTTCTCCTGCGGAGGTATGCTGTGATAGCAAGGACCACCCTGGTGAAGACCCGAGCTGTCGAAATTCTAACAGGAAGAACTTTGAATTGCGAATCTCAGCGGCCTGCGACACCAATCCCCCAACCAGGCTGGTGCTGGAATGGCCGCTGCCTACGCTGCACCAGTGGCTGGCCGTTAACTTGACCACCACCACCTCTGGCCTGCTACAGACGGAACGCAGGGGGCGCGGCATGAACGCGCTCCCTACGGAGCATTTCGAATTGTTTGTGTAGCGACTCCTGGTTGTTCACTAGGGTGACCGTCTCATGGAGGTGCTTACATCCCTCACCTGCAAAAAGACCAGGACCTGATATAGGTGTCCGCAGCAGCCTATTGTACAGGTCCCGAGACGGGCACAGGTTGTTCAACGCAAACATACGCCTCGCCAAGACACTTCTAATGACTGACTGCATCATACAGTCCAAAGCCAGGTTTATTCCATCCTGGATGGCTCTTTGGACTGAGACGGCACCATGACACCTCGCGTGGGTCCTTCGCCAGACGTCTATTGAACAAATTAACAATATGCTCAGCTAGCGGCAGAGACGGCATGGCACGCATCGTAGGCGCTGCCACCAACCACACATACTGGTCCACTGGGAAGCCACCGATTCCACGTCGAGTTCTGGTCTAACACCAATCAGCCATTGGCAGGCATCAGGCCAGTCCTCCTCAGTGAGCGCTACACTAGACGCAGGCCTTTGTCGTCCTCAACAACACTCGCAAGCAGAGCTGTGGCTGGAGCCGTGGATACCTCAGGCAAATGGGTAAAACCGTGCGGGCACGTGAGGACCACCATGGCTTGAGCCATAGCTAAACCAGGAGCCGGAGTCATGGGTAAATTGCACAACACGATGGTCTGGGAGTTCCATGGAAAAGTCCACCCATGCTCCCTGTAAGGGGTGCAGGTTCGTCCATTTTCATGGGCACGATCTCATCGGGTGACCCCAGCAGATAGTCCTCATCTTCCTGGCCAGAAAGATTAGACTCCGGGTTAGCAAAGAACGCTAACCCAGAATGGCAGAGGAAATGTACCATAAGAGGATACGGTACCACAAGTGGGAGGCTGCTCCATGGAACCCGTAAAGTGGGAACTGGAGGCCATCGCTCTTGCTTCTGGATCTACTGGCGAAGCATGCCTCAAGCCGTGATCAACTGGAGCCAACTCTGAATCTGAAGTGAAAACTGGTAAACCCCTATCATAGAAGTCAGATTCAGAAGCGAGGATTATCTGCACAGGGGCAGATGAAGGCAACAAAATTACCTGGTCCAGGGAGCATGCCGCAAAGCAACTCTGGTACCAGGTCCTTAATTATCTTCATACACCCCATCTTCTCAAGACGGAAGGCCTCCATGTCCGTGGTGGCCTTCCTCTTACTCTTTCCACCACATACACCCTCATGTTCTTTCTTGAGACGCTTCTCCTCCTCACTTGCCCTTTCCTTAGCCAGCAACTTAATAAAGTCTGAGAATAAGTCCTCTCAACCCCCACCCTCCTTCAACTGTTTACAAACATCACATTTAAGAATGGGCCTACACATACTGCATTTAGCGCAGGGGGTGGGGGCAAACTTAAGCTTGAAGAATTTTCCACAAGAGACACAAGCAGATAATATTTGAAAAGCCATAAGAAAAAGACAATGAGTTTTTAAAATAATTAGTGAACTAAAAAATAAATAAACAGGGAAGCAAGTAATTTTAAACCGTGATAAGGATAGTTGCTTAGAAGAAAACAGATGGGACATAATGAATTGTTAATAATAAACAAAGGGTCGATTATGATGTCATATCTCCAATATAGCCAAGGGAGACAATCCGTATTTTAACCATCATCCAGGTGTAATACGAATTGTATTCAACACTCAAGAGGATAATATTATTAGTGATGAATAAATTAATTACCTATGCACCACCATCAAAGAGAACAAATTTTTGGCACACATTATTTTGTAAAAGATTAAAAAATCCATTGCCATTCCTGTAGAATACCTGAACCTTTAGCATAGGTATACCCCATCTCAGACGCTCTTCAGTAGATCACCATTTCACCATGCTTCTCCACCATAATACTTTTGGGACCACGGGGTAGTGATACATGTATGCTCTACTCCTTATCGGAGCGTCAAGCCACTTTGACCATAGATTTTTTGCTAACAAAGTAAGGGGACAATGGTGGAGAGAATTCCATCACAACTGTGTACCATATCCATAACAGGAACCTGTGGACAATAACACAAAATGTGATTAGAATTCAAGGCGCCAAAATAATAGTTCGAATGCACCTGATGGTTTGGTAACGGCGTGGCCTCTGGCGACGTAACTTGTTCAGTCATCATTCAATCACTAAATTATCAAGTATTGAGCAACAAAAAATGTAAAAATTAGCTTCAAAATAAACTAAAGTTGCATGTGGTTTGGCCAATAAACTAGAGAGAAAGTGACAGCTGGCGCATACACGAGGCTGGGGCTGGCATCCGCCAGACTGTCAACTGACTCCCTGCCCAGTAGGGGCACCTAACTAACCTAGTCTGAGCTTTATTGCGTGAAGGTTGATACATGTATTTAGAAATATCAAAAAGTATCAGGGAGACCTAAGTCTACGCTTGAAGTGAAACGGCCAATTCTGAAATAAAGGCCAGGCACGCTAAGCAGAAGCAAACTTAAGGTTAAAGTAAATGTCTGCATTTTACACAAATGTTACAATTCCTTTGACCTCAATATCATTGTACTTCATAAAGGTAAACATGTGACCAAGAGAAATTCAAGTAGGATGAACCAATCCTGAGACTTATATTATGGTCACAGTAAACTTGACTTTTGACCTCAATAGGATTGTGCTCCATCTAGTTGATATATGTAACCATGTGTCCAAGTTTAGTCGCAATAGACTGAACCAATCCTTACATATGAAACGATATGTTGAACAAAACCAAAAACCTAACCCGAAACAATAGAGTATTATACCAAGGTCCCGGTGGCCTTAATCTTAGAGCTCAATATCAGTGCGCTCCTTCTGGCTGATACATGTATATGTAATCATGTTTCCTTGTTTAGTCCCAATAAGCTGAAGCCAGGGTGAGTTTTAAGATGCTATGTTGATCTAAACCAAAAAGTTAACCGGAAATCCGGGGAAAATCCATTTATTCTAACAAGTTATTGCATCGAAACCAATTAATCACGTACATATAGTTACGTACGAACAGGAACATTCCCATATACCCTCGAACTTCATTTTCAAGGGGATAATTAGGAATTAACCATATATAGTGATAGGCTGATATTTTATATTTTCGGCAAGCCACTGGACATACATGGCCAGGATTCAATAAAAAAAGGTTTATAAAGGGCTAAAACCTGGTAGCATATTATGACATTAAACGGGGTAATCGCTAAATGGAGCTTGTATTCATATATATCAAATTTATTACTAGTAATAGCTAAAACAGTATTTTATACAGTTAAATCATGTCTAAACAAAATAATAACAATAATATATATATATATATATATATATATATATATATATATATATATATATATATATATATATATATATATATATAGGCCATAAGAGTTGCCTGATTTAACATTGTGAACTGCATTGGCGGCATGCAAGCCCACTTGAGCTGATCTTCATTCTACCACTGGAATCTGGCGAGTTGCACCTGGGCTCGTCGAGCACTCACCTCTACAGTAGTCATGTTTCTGTCTATTCAGCTAAAAGAGGAGATAACACACAATATCACTATGCATGAAGCTGCTCAAGATAACACCTGCCTTTTGATTAAGATAGGACTTGTATCATCATGCAGACACAATACAATTTCCTTAACTGGATCACCATGACCATAAATTACATTAGACCAAAATTAATAAGATTATTTGAACCCCAAATGGAAACATGCTTGGTGAAGATTGGCTCGGTAAAACTTAAGCTATCAATTGGAAAGGAAGCACTTTCTTTAATTGAATCAACATGATCTTGCTTTGGTTCTATAGACAACAACAGCTTCCAGCTAAATTAGTTTCAAATTAAACAACACTGTTCCTGCAAAGATATCATTAAATTAAACTCAGATACTGAAATATCAAGATTGATAACGATGCAATCTAGTTTTAAATATCTGTGGGGCAGTGTAAAGTCTGACGTTTGTTCTCAGTCGTGAGACCAAAGTCTGAATGCTTTGAGTTGCAATTTTCATCTCCTTTTATACCCCGACAGTTGAGGACTGGAAGTGAGGTGGGTCATAATTAAATATGGGCATTGTGTTTTTGGCCGCGCATCACTTTTTTTTGGCGATGCAGTGTATCCGCTATTTTAGCGGTGCTAATTTTGGCGATGCACTGTGTTTTGGCGGTGCAAATATTTTTTGCCAGTGTGCTTACGCATGCATTCTTTGGTGTGCCCAACATTTTTTCTGGTTGCCATGGTTTTTCGCCGGTGCACTTTTGCTTGACGGTACACAATGACCAGTACACAATGGTGGGCATTTGATGAAACCTTCAGCTGTGTGGATGATGCACTTTGTCCTTATGCATCTGTGCAAACTGGTATACTGCCCGGTGTTTGTGTGCATACGTGCCTGTGTGCAACATAGAAATTTGTCTCTATGTGCGAGTGCTCAGGTGTGTATAACTAACCTAAAGTTACAGACTTACAGCGTTTTGTTCTGTATGTAGAACTCATCAGAGGCAGTTTTTCTACATGGCAAGATTTTTTGTGTCCTGCCTTGGTAATTTTTTGGGGGATCTCCTATTAGTGATGCAGACATATGGATGCCACTGATGAGAAACTTGAGTATATTTTAAATTAAAATGGATGTTACAGATGGATGAGATTGTATTATATAAGGTAGGTGAGATGTATATGAAAGTACGAGAGATGAAGGTGATAAGAAAGCACAGCTTGATTGATGATTAACGTGATCATTTTGAAGTTTCATATGGTTGAACACTGTCCAAGGCTCGGTCTGGTGCATGATTGTTCTCCATCTGGACCGCTAAAACACTGGAGACAGTCCTTATTGAATGTGTGATCTATGCTAATGGTTCTGGTGAGATCTTGTGCCTTGTGTAGATCTGCTATCGTTAATTGTGTCATATTCATCAAGGAGTGAGTTTAGAGTGTTTATAGCTTCACAGGAAACAGTATGTATCGACGTTGGTGAGCCGGATAGAAAATTTGGCTTTTCGTCTCCTGTTGTGGTATATATACTGGTGGTCTGGCCTGTGTAGAACTTGATGTTGTATCAGTGACTGTATGTTGGGGAGGGAACTCTAGGTTTTAGTAATGGTGTTTTTGGACCTACAAAGTTCCCACCTTCGATGCTGAGGGAATTGCAGACAGAGCTTGATTGCGCTTGTCTGATATGCAGTGCTTTTTTGAAAGATATTTCTTTAAATGTTCCAGTCTGGTGAACGGAATGAGACAGTCATCACAGGTCCATGGTGGTACTTCAGAATGCTATTCTGCGATGTATTCGCTTACAGAGATTTTTCAGGTATACTTGATGTGGCATTTTTACAGGTGTAATCTCTCATTTTAATAGCTTGCAAGTGTGATTGGCTTATCTGACTTCAAGAATGATAAGGAATGTAGTGGTGGGGATGTTTATGACATCATTGGTTCGTGGCGATGCTGATGCTACTGCGACATCATAAGAGAGTCTGAACTATAGATTTCAAGGTGATAGATTACCATTGTGGATGAAACGGTAATAATGACCTACTGCCCATCGGTCTGGTATTTCTTAGCGGTGGGGAGGAGAGGTGATCTTCAGTCTGCTAGGCTGATCCAGATTGGACAATAGGTGCTTCAAAACCCATCCGCTTTTATTTCTACGAGCATTATTAATACTTACCAGATGTACATGTACTATTATGATGTCTATTATTGAAAGTCTAGCTCAAAATAACTAACAAGGATTAACACTCCAGGATTATGCTCAGCCTGTGTCCAGGAATTACCATTAGCGCCAAGTACCGAGCGACTTCCCAGGTACAGACAGATTTATTTTGTGTTTGCATAACAAAAACAGTTTAAGCAGCTCAGCCTCACCTTAGCGGGGTGGACTGAGGTGGGCCATAGTACATTTGGTAAGTATTAATAATTCTCATAGAAACAAAAGCGGATGTTTTTTTTATTCTACTTCGAATAATACTTACAAGATGTACTATTTTGATCAATTCTGTATTATGACAGCCAGACATTCCGGTGGTCAGAAGTGAGGCTCAAACAGCTCATCTACCAACCAGAGAGGTTTGTGAAGACACTGAGAACCCCTGAGCTCGCTTGGGTTCTGCCATCTGACTTATAGAATGCAAAGGCATCTATAGTCTAGATCGCGCTTTCCCCCTCATTTGTCCGCACATGACATATGAGGGATGTCAATGGGAGGCAACACCACCCGGACCCGTGTCAGCCCTACATCTTGGCTAGAGCAGTCTCGGAGAGTGTACAGAAGCTACTACTTCTAAATTTTGGAAAACACTATCAAGAATCTGACATGAATTCCCAACTGGAATGGGACTTAATTCTGATATTGAGAATAATATACCCTTTAATCAGACAATCTGATATTTGGACTGCAAGTGAAAAAACTTGGATTGGTCACTTAAAACTGGAAACACTCACCACTTTTCCAGTGGAATTCTCTGTGATCTTCCCAGGAGCTTGCCCATTCGCTGCAGATACGCCAGCCATATGATTTTCCTAGGAGTAATTGTGATGTTTAAGCGAGAGGTCTTCATTGTGGCATAATTTAGATTGAGTAAGTTTGTGACGGCAACAGGATTAAGTGCGCTTGCTATATCGCGAAGATAGAAATCGGTAAATGATGAGTCAGCATGCAATTGTGCTACCTCCTCTAATGAGACACCCTTATAAAGGGCTAGTAGTAGTGTCGGGGTCAAAATGATACCACCTCCCACCACTGGCCGCCATTCGGCGATCCATGGCCCCCACCGCCCTCTCAATCCCTGGGGCGAGGTTGGTGAGACATGTGGTTGGTGTATGCCTCTAGATAGAGGCCCAGGATTGTTGAGACAGGTGGTTGGTATGCCTCTAGATGGAGGCCCCAATGATTGAGAGGGCGGTGGGGGCTACGGATCGCCGAACGGCTGCCAGTTGAGGGAGGTTGTATCATGATACCACCACCCTCTCAATCCCTGGGGCATAGTTTGCGGGGGCCACCACGGATCGCTGAACTGCTGCCAGGGAGGTAGTATCACACTACTACTAGCAGGGTCTGAACGCCCATTTAGAGACAAGCCTCCACAGTGATATACACCACTGATCGCTATCAACCACAGGGCTGGCCTCTCTCTATTGTGTGTAGGCTCAGACAAACATGTAGTCTCTGCCAGTCGCATCGGCATGATGGGACCACCAATAGGGGCTTCCATCTACCTTAACAACGCTCACCTGGGAGGAGGCTAAAGTAAAGAAGTGGCAGACAGACTTGATCTCTTTACGTGGGTGAAAGCGGTCGTAAATGTTTCTATGCAAGGGGTCGACCCAAGGATTGTACTGGGGGTCATCCCGGAAGTGGGCCCACTTGGCATCCAATATCATGGCAGTCTCAGCACCCTGTGCCACTGCTGTAGACGCCAGCACGAGCAGTATGATGAGAATCATGGCTATATATGAAGAGTTAAACTGAACAGAGTGAACCCCTCGAGAAATATCTGTGCCAGATCGAGCCCTGTTCCATCCGGATCGATAGTGATCTTCTTCCCCTCAGGGGCAGGGGCTGGCTGCTTCACTCTGCAGCCGGCTAAGAACTATATGAGTCGTTTGCGGGCTAGTGAGTCCGACTCGCTGAAGCAGTTTAACAACACCCTTGACTTTGGAGACATGTGACACACCATCTACCCGTAGGGTGCGCTCTTGGAGGTTAACCGGCTCTTCTGGTCCATCGAATGGACGACGCAGCAGGAGCTTTCCACCTGTAACCCCGATCCGGTGACCCACCCTCGTCAGGGAGACACCTTCACCTATGTAGGTGAGGAAGGATGATCCCCGATTGTAGAGCTTTCGAACTGTCCCATGATTTTTCACAACAGTGGAGAGGGGAGTAACCTCCATGTGAATGACTGCGGGAGGCCTATATAGGGGCAACCATGTTTGCCAGTCACCCCCAGGTCCAGCGCGGTTCCACACTTCATTCTTCTCAAATATGAACTGCAGGTTTTTTGCCAGGGTCAATAGCAGGCCATCGTGGGCCATCGGCGGGGCACCGCTCGAATAGGGTTTGACCAGATGAAAGCCGCGGTCGTTATTTAGGGAGTTGATGTCTGCCACCTCTGTATCCGAGAGCTCAATCAACGGCTCGAGGATATACTTCCTCTTCGGGAAATCGTACCGAAACACGATCTTGGCAGCATCAATTGCCTCCGGGCAGTGCACACAGCAGCTCACTAGTAGAAGTCGGCCGGGACGTGATAGAGTATCTCCCAGGTGCCAACAGCAACCTATGGAAAGCTATCAAGTCCTAGCCTGTTCACACCTGTAAATCACCTGTTTAACATATATGCCAGCACGGATGGGATATCGGACGCCCATTTAGAGTTTACACTCTTATTACTCATTGACCTGACATGATATCATACCAGCATTATCTGACCGAGATGATGAAGAAAGAGGTTCGCCCCTTCATGACCCCTGCACAGATAAAGGCCTTAAACGAACAGAGGCTCGCACTGCAACAAGAAGGAGAGCGACTACAGCGGGAGAACTGGTATCAACAGAACGCAAGCCTTGCAAGGAGGCGAAGGAACAGTGAAAATTTCCGATATTGGCAGGCCCTCCGGGAGGAGAGTAAGCGGGCCGCAGGAGTCTTGACAGATGACGATGAGCTAGATGTCTTCACAGATGAGGATGAGCCAGGTGGCTTCTCAGACGAGGATGAGCCAGATGTCATACAGTGGAAAGAGGAGATGGCGCAGAAGTGTAAGACCAAGAAAACCATCCAGCGGCAGACCTACTATCTTGCTGATACGGTGAAGTTCCAGATGTCACGTCACGGAAAGCTAGTGGCACCCAACATAGTGCTGGATGACCTCTGTCTAAGAGACGTCTGTCTCGAAACCAGCAAGCTGGCACGGTTTGCCAGGCTCTCCAAAATGAACCGTTCTATGACTCATGAGCAGATTCTGCAGGTGATGCAGGTTTAATCTCCAGGTATACTATGGCAAAATCAGAGTGGCGGAAGCAACCAGAAATATACCCCTCCCTGACTGCTGATGAGGGAGGGGGGGGGGTCCTCACTCGTACAACCACTGCTGCGGGTGTGATTGGAGCCAGTGCTGGGGTGGCAGCTGTGGCCACTCCCGCTACAGGGGTGGGGGCCATCGTCGCCATCCCGCTGGGTGGCGTGTCACTAGCCGCCACTATCTTGGTCACAGGCTTGGGGGTGGGGCAGTGGCAGATCACAAGGAGGATGGAGAAGCATGCTAAGTACGTGGCACTGGCACAGAGTATGCTACGGACTATCGACGAGTCTGTCAGCAAAGCTCTCGAGGATGGCCAGGTCACCGATGAAGAGTAACACCATATATTGACGGTCCAAGCCCTGTACTGCACGGAGAAACCTAAAGTGCGACAGCAATACCTCAAAGCCTCCAGCGGGCGAGTTGATATGGAGGAGTTAAAAAACGAGATGTTACTCTGGAGTCGAGACGACTACAAATAGTATGCTGCGGTAGCTTTAAGAACACCAATATAGATGGCATTCCCACTGAACCTCACGACAGTCATCCGGAGCCAACCGCACCTCCTGGGTACACCCTTGACTGGCTTGAGGTCTACTGGATGATATACCAGAGCTAACACCGTTCTCTATCACAGTGGATGGACGGTTCCGAATCAGCTTCTCTGTCAACCCACGACCGCTGACCAACCGCCCCATCACCATCAAGGATGCGAAGCAAGCTCATACTTGGATGGCTGCTCCAAGCCTCTCATACTGGAATCAGCAGCTGAACTTTGCCATGTGGTGTGCTACGGCAGGATGTGGAGTAAGTTCCACCCTGCCTCACTCCTATTCTGGTACTCCTGAAGCTGTGCTCATCGTCAGCTGTCTCAGATTTCACATGTACTTCACGGTGCGACGAATCCTCCATGAGCTGGGTGCAAGCCTCCCTGATACAAACGACTTCGACCCACAGCTCAACAGTCATAGCGTCTCAGCGGCCAGCAGACTACAGAGAGAGTTCAGCGCTCACCCAGACTATCGGTGGCATGGTGGTGACAACAGTGGTCTAGGCATTATGTACGGTGACCCGAGACATGACTACTCAGGATTCCCCTATCGAACACCCCGACGAGTAGGCCATTGGAAGACAGCGACATTCTCGTTCGATCCAGACACCGGCCCTGGAGCGCTGGTGCAAAATATGCACATTACTGGCTTGCGGCAGGACTATCCAGATGTGTTGAAGTACACCACCTCAGGCCTCACACCAGCAGGGATCATTCAGATCAACGAGTCCCTGGAAGCACTGTGCTACTGCCTCCTTACGGCACAGACCCAGCTGCGGCATTCCATAGATGGTGTCAGCGGAGCAGAGGTCCAGGCCATGTTCATCAGTCTCGTTGAGGATATGATCATCGTGGCAGACCCCAGTAATCTTATTGCTAAGTTCCAGCAGGGGTTGCAGAAGGCCCATCGCAAACTTGACGTTGCTATTTCGCCACACCTACGGTTGATTCCGAGCAACATGATCGTGAACATCGAGGACCAATCAGGGGCTATAACAACATGATAGTCGAGGGGAGTTCCCCCGGTGTCCACTTCGGCTTCAACACTGCCATCAACGCACCTACGCGTAGTACGAGCCATACATGTGTTCCGACCCTGACACTGCAGCCAGTCGACATGGCAGCTCCAGGCGCCCCGACACTGCAGCCAGTCGACATGTCACCGCTTCCCATGGTAGCTCTATGTGTGGTGTCAGGCCTAGCTATCGTGGCGCTCGGGATCAGCCTACTCCGCCGCTAGCACATCAGCTATAAGACTATCAGACTATCCTGATCCTTAAATGCAGAAATTGGTGTTGAAATGCAAACATTTCTGGCTGAAATTTGTAAATTTTGTGTTAAAAGCAAAAGTTTAGAGAAATATATAAATATTGACAGTTAATGTGTACCTGGGCTCAAAATGTTAGATCTGTAATGGACCGTTTCGACAAATATCGGCCAGTGTTTAAAATTTAACAACAAATTAGAAAATTTGAACCTAAAAGGAAAGAATATGTGTGAAAATGCAAAAATTTGGTACTGAAATGTGTGAATTTGGGATTATAAGCAAGTGTTTACCAAGAAATATATAGATTTTCACAGTTAATAAGAATATCTGGGTTGAAAATGCTAAAAATATTTCAACTGACCAGTTATATGAATATTTAGGCTGGAAATGCGAAGATTCTGGTCAGAAACATGCAGTCTTTGACAGGAAACAAGAAAATTTGGGCTAAAAAGCAACTGCTTTGTTTAGAAACAAAACATATGCATGCAAAATGCAAAAGTAAGACAGTTTATGCTGAAGATACACACATTTCTGTATGAAGAATTGATACCTATGTTCCAAATATGAACATTTTAACAGGAAACATGAATATTTTAGGTAAAGAATTTAAGAATTTAGGCCCAAAATGGCAAAACTTGGATATGAAATGGCCACTGACCAATAATGTCAAATTCCTATTCAACAGGCCCAAAATCTATATCATTGCATTGCTCACTGTGAAAATTCATCAACTAAGAAAGCCGAGTCTAACCCTTTAATGATAATTAAGCCGGCAAAAACCAGCCTGTGCAGTGATATTGAGAATATTTTCAAGAATTTATCACTGTAATGCCTGCATCAGTCATTCCAGTGTTAAACTTTCAAAAAATGTCTTCTTGGCTAGCAAATGGCCATTCACTAAGTAAAATGACAATTTTCCTAACCAATCTTAACCATTAACAGCAATAATTTTGATTGGAAATATGAAGATTTTGGACTGAAATGCATACTTTTTATTCAGAAACAAAAATCTTGGTACAAATGCAGAAATCTGACCATTTTGACTGAAAATACAAAAACATGACCATCTAGGTCAGAAATGAAAGAATTTGTATAAAAGAGAATTTCCATGCAAAACAAAAGAATTGTTGAAAAATCTATACATCACTGTTTTCACTTTCAAGACCATCAACTACATGTAACAAAAGCAAATGTGATTGGTCGATAATGTCGAGTTTGCTTTAGCTTACCTGACTTTTCACACACATATATCTGGGAAAAACATATGCCAGTAGATCAATCTGGCCTACCTTCTTAAGAATATGTGAACGGTAACTTTTGAATGGTCACCAATAATAACACATTCAGCCAGTAAACCATGCATGAAGTGGATGATGGTGTGAGTTAGTGATCCAAATAGTCAAGCGCCTGTCTTCCAAACTCAGAATTTGCTACTGGTAGAATGGTAAAGGTTTTCAAAAAATTTAACGACGTGCAAACAAACATTGCCTATTGTTTTATTTATTGAGCTATTTAGACCAAATATATTGCCATGGAATAAGCTCATTTGGCCTCTCAGGCTTTTCAGACCAGATGAGCTAGAACTGAGATCTGCAGAAGACTAAATATTTTGAAATTAATTTGTTTGAAAGTGATTTAGGTCTTGCGGTTTGAGCAGCTATATCCTTAAATCAAATAATCTGACTGAATTAATAAAGAAACAAGGAGTGTTTTGGTCTTGCTCACTCTGATGACAAATAAATCTGTTTTTAAGGGAGATGATATGAAGATTGCAGAATATCTTGAAAATAACCTGATTGACAGCTGTTTTTTTCCCCTCTCTCTGGAACAGCAGGTTTCAGTGAAATTGTTTTTAAAATAGTTTGCCTATTGAAATAGCATGCGCATACACTGTCCTTGTCATACGGAGTGAAATTGAATATTGTTTCCACTAGTTTTATTAATTTGATATAATTTTTTCACATAAGAGTTCTCACCTCAGAGTGATGTGTTACTAAATGTCAAACATGACCATGTCACCGAAGTCATTATTGTTTTGTGTGACAGTATTTTCTCATTGAGTATAGGGGTACAACATGAAATAGATTGCTCAGATTTCCTGACTTTCCTGCTGATCAATGAAATTTTATATAAAATTATCCATTCCAGTGAATTAAATTGTGATTTACTTTTTGGCAGATTTTCTATTCCCACACTTTTTGAAAAAATACTGGAATAATGAAATCGTACACCTGTTTGTTCATTTACAGGCCATGAGAAGACTATTTTTTCAAGTTTACCACTGTAATGACTGATTCTGCTGTCCCACCAGCCACTCCAGTGTTAAACTTTAAAAAATAGTCTCCTGGTGTACAGAGCTATTTCTCAAGATCAAAGCAGAAGCTATTTTGACCGGCTCGGTGATTAAAAACGGGTTATACTCAAATCATTAACCCTTAGCACACTGATGTCAATATTCTATCTTTTACTCTGTCAGTATCAAAGTATATTTTTATTCAACTATTTTGCTAGACGATGTTGCTGTCTACGACAGCACCATCTCCTACCAAATTTGTTGAAACATGAAAACCAGTTTATCATTTAATTTAATTTGAAATTTAAAATTTTGACACCAGAGTGGTATGGGTTAACTCATTCCAAGCCCAAAAACCATACAACATATTCCTCATGGTAATACGAGATTGTTGGTTGCACATGGTACCCAACTATACAGGAAACCTGTTAACTATTTTGAATCTATGGCAGCAGCAGCTCAGTCAAATTAATTTCAAAACACTCCATCTAATATTCATTACTGTATATCAAAGAATTTGTCATTTCTGAGCTATGAGGGTTAACGGGTTAACTCTTTGAACTCTGAATATCAGGCTACACAAATTATTTTGGATGAAAGGTTATCCTTTAAATGGTGCTACTTCAGCTTTAACATACCCTTTTGAAATATTATGGATACACATATCGCCCTAAATAGTGTTGTACAGTGAAATATAGTTATTATGTGGAATACAAAATATTAAAGAGAACCGTTTAAATGTATGTCTGACGTTGTAAACTCCATCGTACTAACTATAGGCCTTATGAGTATGTGATTTAGTGACTTACGAAAACTGGTTGCTTAAACGTCTTTAACCATCTGTCAATTACATGAAAAGGTGGCATTTAACAGAAGAATCGCAAACGCATATTAACTACTATCGCAAACAATACTAGAGAAACAGAATATGTTCTAACATGCAGTACTGCTTTGCAACATCGTTGGAAATATCGTACAGTGATACTACAAAGTGACAACCTACTTACTTTACGGAGGTGCTTCTTTATAAATGACTATTGATTGAAACGCATCTCTCCTCGTGACACAGCAACTCACTCGTTTATTTTTCGCATTGATCTCGTCACGCACTGCGTGTAACCCATTGTACTATGTTATGTGTAGTGTAGCTGTATTGTCTTTGATAAAGTGATGTCTGTACGTTATATATGTAAAGGTTCCATCGCCTTATAGGCATTGCCTTTGATGTATATATATTCATAAAATAGCAGCAAATAAAGTTTATTTGATTTGATATGATTTGGATGCCCATAGGGGAGTCGTTTACCCACGGCAAAATTTTACAATATCGAATGCGCATGCGCGGCGTTTGTCTACGCCATATGGGAGTCGCTGGCCCACGGGGGGTAATATTACATAGTACACCGGCCTGTTTATTTTGGTGTTCTCTACAACATCTATGCGATGAGTTAATGTCTTCAAAATATAATCTGTATTTGCCTTGTCGATTATTAATTTGTCATATTGGTCAGTTGCTACTGATAATGCATTCTCGGTACTGTCCAGTTTCGTCTTTAATAGATCTACTTGGTCTATTAATATTTGGTTCTTACATTCTAGCTTATCAATTCATGCCAGTCATTTTAAAACAGTTTTCGATGCTGTCGTGATTCGGCACTACGCGAGACCCGATTCGAGCTGGCATCCTGCTACCCACTGGTAGTCCAGTAAAACTACAAATTAACCTAGAACAAATTGCAACAGAATTTATTTCTTTTCTGCGGCATTCATGGGACTGCCAGGTGTCACATATCAAAAGTCCTCCAAAATCCCTCGATGGGAAAGTGGGTAAATTCGCATATTTAGCTACCGCCATTATCCGAATAATGAAACTTCCCTTACCTGCTTCATTCCGCAAATAAACGAAGTAGAAATGTTGTCTAAGCTCTGAATTTCATGGTCACGGAAGACAGTAAGCAATTGGCAATATTGCCTTGAACCACTTGTACAAATTCTCCAAAGCACAGATTAAATATGGTTGTATGCACAGGGCCGGGGTAATTTAAAAAAATTATATTTAAAGTAAGTTTAATTTTGTTTTTCGCTTTTAAAATTTTATCTAAAATAAATTGCATTTTAATTTTCACTTTTATCTCACAATTTGAATAAATTTCTATACAATTCAATCAGAATATTGACATGGATTTAGATACATGCGTCATTTGTAACCAGAGCCTAGAAAATGGATCACAAACTGTTAAGCTTCGAGTTAAAGGCTGTGACGGTATTAACAATGCTAGCAGAGCCCGTGAAAGCGATGTCATAGCTGAAGTAGGACAGAGGGTTCATGTAAAATGTCGACGGGAGTTCATTGATCCCAAGCGGATTGCCCGTGACGCAGAGAAAATTGAACAATCTCCGCCACCCATGCGAACACTCCGTTCAGAAAGTCCAACATTCAATTTTAGTGAAAATTTTTTTTTTGGTATGAGGATACCCTGCAAAAATTCAAGATGGAAAGAAACGTGGCTATGATATTTATCCAGTAAGTACTCATGACTTTCAACGTAGTATCGCCGAGGCCTGTGAGCAGAGAAAAGACGAATGGGGCAAACTTGTAGCTGGGCGGCTTGCCTTCACGCCGGATTTATGCGTTGTCAATGCAGTATACCATCAAAGCTGCAGCGTAAATTTTCGAACCATGAAAAATATCCCTCAGCTGCACTCATCTTGCTCATCCCAAAAACATGGAAGGCCAGAAGACTTGGACAGAGTAAGAGCATTTAGTGCGACAATGGCATTTCTTGAAAATAATGATGATGAGCAGCTGACCCTGCACGACCTCGTTAATAAAATGCAAGAGTATCTCGATGATAAAGAGAATAAAGCATACAGTACAAAATACATGCAGGATAAAATAAAAGATAATTATGGCGATGAAATATTTATTAGCACTGTGAATGGTAAGCCAAACGTTGTTACCTTTCGTTCTAAAGCATCTACTATTTTGACTGACTTCTAATAAGGAACAGAAGAGAAAGGATTCCAAATCAGAGAGCATGCTAATCATCCAGACAGCTGCCAAACTGCTTAGACACGATATTAAGTTAATTGATTCATGCACATCATCTGAAAGCTATCCATCAAGGGAGCAAATGAGCGACCCAGTAAAGGCATTGAATTATTTACCAGAGACACTGCGGGAATTATTGCGGATTTTGTTTACTGGAACAGACACAGAAATGAAACAGGCATCAGTTGGACAGGCTATTATGCAAGGAACTCGTCCTAGAGTTATTTTGGCACCTTTGCAGTTCGGGCTGTCATGTGAGATGCACCATAAATTTGGATCTAGATTTATTGTTGACACCTTGTACAAGCACGGATTTGGATGTTCATACGCGGAGATACAGAGGTTTGAGCGCAGTGCATCACTTCATGGTGGAGATCTACCACAGCCATTATCAGGCAATGCAAGAGCTCTCTGAGGTAAACTGTGATTCAAGTGAACAACACAAAGATTCCACACAACTCGAATAAAGCGTGATATGGATGATACTTACAAAATTCTCAAAATCCTTAGTGAACTGAATCCATTTGGACCAGACCCATCTCTTAGAGGACTTGTTAGTGGATTGTCTGCACATGAATCAGTCAATGTTGACGATGCTAAAGATATTGGAGAATCAATTATTAATTCGATGTGTGGCCAATGTGTATCAAGCATTTCGTTCCAGAGAAAGAGACAAGCTATTACCTTAGCATCCAAAACATCTCTCAAGATTGATGATGAATGTGTACAAATTGATCCACAACTCCTATTTCAAAGACTCAGTTTAATTGCTACAAATGGATCAAAAGGGAATTCATCATCTTATTCTGAGTATGAGTTGTGCACTCATCCGCCCGCACTCTTTGATAATTCATCTCTTCCATGGGAAGCAAATAAGCCGGCACTTGCTGATGCATTGTGGAAATTAATTCAAAATGAACATGCAGTCCTTCCAGATTCTGTCCACTATGTGCTTGATGGAGGAGCTCTATTACACCGTGTTCAATGGCAGCGTGGAGAGACATTTGCAAATGTTTGTCAAAGATATGTAAAATATTGCATAAGCACATATGGAAAGGATACAGTAGTTTTTGATGGTTATGACCAAGGCCCAGACATAAAAGATGTAACACATAAGAGGCGAACTCGTGGATCAGGCGCAACTGTTGTACTGACTCCGCAAACAGTTGTAACTCTGAGTAAGCCTGATTTTCTTAGTAACAAGCAGAACAAACATCGGTTCATATCAATCTTAAGTTCATCTCTCGAACAGGTTGGATGCTTAACGATAAAGGCAAGCGGTGATGCTGATGTCTTAATTACGCAAACGACTATCTTGACTTCAAAGTCAACAAATACTGCTCTTGTTGGAGATGATACCGACCTACTGGTGTTGCTTCTATACCATACTGATATGAATGGCTGTCAGCTATTTTTCAGACCAGAGCCAAAGCAAAATGCAAAGAAACCCCGACTGTGGAATATCAAAATGGCAAAGGAAAAACTCGGGTTCTGTTTGTGCTCACAGCTGTTATTTATCCATGCTATCCTTGGCTGTGACTCAACATCTAGGCTTTATGGAATTGGAAAATCTGCATCCCTTAGCAAAATCCAGTGCTGCAAAGAACTCTCTCAAATTGCTGAAGTGTTTACAATGAGTAATGCGAATAAAGATGACGTGATAAAAGCAGGTGAGAAGGCAATGCTTATTCTATACAATGGCACTTCAATGGATAGTCTAGTTGCTTTGCGGTACAAGCGATTCAGGGAGAAGGTTGCAAAAAGTTCCAAGTATGTTGAAGCACGAGATTTACCACCAACACCCGCATCCGCAAAGTTTCACAGTCTTCGCGTGTACTACCAAATTCAAGTTTGGAGAGGAGATGCTGGAGATATGGATCCAACAGAATGGGGATGGAAAGTTCTCAACCACCAAATGCTGCCTGTTAAGACTGACATGCTGGCAGCACCTGACGATTTACTGTATTCATTTAGATGCAGCTGCAAAACTGGCTGTGAATCAAAGAGATGCACCTGTAGAAAACATGGGCTCAGCTGCACATCCGCCTGCGAAGACTGTAAGGGTCTCAGTTGCTCGAATTCAATAACGCTCATTGAGGAAGATGACTTGGATAATTGATGCAAGATGAAATTAGTAGAAACCAGGTAACTATGCCATACTATTTCATCTTAGCTTAGCTTAGAAACACACAATACCGTGACATAATAAAATATAATATGTATTGTATCAATATCAATGATGGTATTAGGTAAATTCATGCAAGTGGCATAACGCTATACATTTAATTTGTGGAGAATATGTCAATCGTATTCATTTATTACTAAAAAAGTCAAAAGATACCCAGTCACACATATATTACATACCGGTTTTAAAGAAATAAAGAAAAATTGATTTTTCAGGTGAAATGGCCCAAATCTGGTAATAATTATGCAAATTTTACCCTTTCCCCTATTGGAATTTTGGAGGACTTTTGATATGTTGTACATGATGGCCCCCTATACACTGGGCGAGGTAAAAAAATTATGATGCAATTTGTTCAGGGTTAAAATATTTTTGGCCTAGATTGACTGGACTAAGGTGTCTGAAAACTTTCGAACTGCAGGGTGTCCACTTTGTCTGTTTGGGCGTCAGCGTATGCATGAGCGACCTGAATTGTCTCCCCTATTTGCACGTCCCCCTTGTCATGTCTGCATGTGTGACGAGTGCCTGGTGTATATAACAGAGCGTTAGCATGCGATATTTCCTCACTCACCGGCCATTCTCGTGATAAGTCCAGTTTAGCATAGGTAATTTCGGTCATCTGGCCTACTGGTTGTTGGCTAGCTTCCAGTAGATATTGCATTGTCCTGCTGTTAAGAGTAATCATGTCCAAGCTGTTATCGGTTTTCTTATGGCCACGCTTAGGGCTTATGCCTATGCCACCACTTCTTGAGGATTTTTTTCTCTTACGTTTCTGGTCTCCTTTCTTTGAAATTTTTATAACTCTGCTTACACCAAATGTTAGTTCGCAAATTCACTTTTCAAATGATGCATCTTCTACACTTTTGTGTACATTATTGCAACGATAAAACATCAAAATATATGGACTGACTTTAAACACAGCTGGCGTAATTCTAGTAGAAAACAGATGTTATTGTACAGGTAAGGTGTTGAATATTTTGAAAATAATTTGATTGGGAGCTGTTGCTGTTCGGACATATATGCATAAAATGTGGATGGAGATTACCGCTAGCTACACAACATGGACATAGCTAGAAATGGGTCCCTCTATTACAATGTACCGTGTTTGTTTTTATTTTTATTTTTATTTTTATGTTTTACAATCCCAACGAGAATTCGAATTTTCCATATATAGAAAAAAAATAAAGCTGGAATTTTAAGACATTATTCTCAATATTCTTTCCATCTAGCAATGTTTCACAGCCAAATCCTCATCACTCGGACTTCCTTAGAATTTTCTGTAAATCTGTTTGTTTCTGTAGCTTTGTTAATCCTTTAAGGGTCAAGCCGCTCAAAATAGCTTTGCAATGGTCATGAGAAAAGTCCATTTATTGACCAAGAAGACAATTTTTGAAAATTTACCACTGGAATGGCTGGTTCGTTAAAGAGCAAGCCATTCCAGTGGTAAATGAAAAAAATAGCCTTCTCTTGGCCTGCAAATGAACACTCACTGAGAAAACGTGTTGGATTTTCTTGATAAATCTTGACAATTAACATGATAAAAGGATTAATACTATAATAGCTTAAAACTTCTGAGCTTGAAATTGTACATTATTTTTCTTTGTTTCCCATCTCCGATTGTGTGTTTTGGGTGGGAAATTTTCATAAAATAAAACATTAAATTGTTCTAACCTAACCTGTGTTGACCACTTTCATTCAAATTTTAACTGTCTGACTGTTGTAAGTCACTAGATAATAATTTCAATGTTAGCTCCCAACCTGCTGAATATCTTGAAAACAATTTGACTGAAAGTTATTCGTGGCTTAGCCGCCAACAACTTTCTGTCAAATTGTTTTCAAAATATTCAGCATAGACAGAGGTATACCTCATGGAAAATGTAGTCTGCGGCAATTCAGCAGGCAGACAGCTAATAACTTATCAGATTGCTTGCCAATTTTTTGCAGAGGCATATACCTGTATCTGATTAACCCTTTCACCGACGAATTCACCACATCTTATTTTCAAGCCAGTCATACAAGAAAATTGTTGAGTATTTTGAAATTAATTTGACTGGAAGACATTGCAACGACTTTCAGTAAAATTAATTTCAAAATATTCAACAGAATTTAAAGTTTTATATCGCAAAGAATATACTTTTTCAGGGATTTGTAGGTGAAAGGGTTAATGGCAGGATCCATTTCTCGCCATGCCAATTTATATTTAAGCTCCGCCCACTTTTTATTCATGACTGGGGTGAATTTGAAACTTGAATTATTTTCCCAGAATCTAAATTTCAAGGTACATTGTACATGTAATACAATGTATACAGGTACATGTAAGCTGTTGAATATTTCGAAACTAATTTTATAATTAGTTTCTAACTGTTCAACAGAATGTTTAATAAATTGTAAATTCTCCAGACATACATGTATAATTCGTAGACGTTCATGACAGACTTTTCAATCTTTGTAACAGAGTTGAGAGTTTGATTATGATAAGGGATTCTCATAAAGGTTCTTTTGAGGGTACTTGTATATATACCCCCAAAATGCAGCTTGGGACCACCAAAAAGTAGCAGCAATGGGTCCCATGGGATCCCTGAAAATCTTTTATGATCATTAAATTCAAAGTAGTTTTCATAGCTTTTTTGCACAAAAATACCTATAAAATGGGACCATAATTCCTAGTTTCGGAGTCCACGGTACATTCTAATTTCAGCAGGAATGAGAGAAAGCTTGTTTGGAACATCAGATTTTAGTTTGAGACCTCAAGATTTAAGTAGGGGACGCAGTGCTGTAACTTAGTGCATGCCCTCATGTACATGAATGTGAAAATTGCCAAGGACATGCAGATCACCTCAGTCAGTCGCCCTCATAGGCATGCCATTTTTTCTGTGTCTACCCAATAGAAGAATAATGTGGGCATCCTAATTTCAATGAGGGCACTCAGTTTTAATTATTACCATGCCCTGATAGCATTCAGCTCAAAATATTAAGTTACAGCACTGGGGCCCCCAGATTTCAGGGTGTGAGGTCCCTGGGACATCCAAAATTTAGATGTTGTGAGAAACAGTGTACTGATTAAGATGTCAATTAACATGTGATATATTTGATTTTGACGTCAGGTACTTAAGTGACAGATCAGATCACTCCATTGAGCAGACTTACCTTTCGAATTGTGGAGAAGCTAGATTCTTTTTCTGATTGCTCTCATGTATGCCTCGTTCTGGCACCCAATCAGAATCAATCTGGATCTTATCGAGGTTACGTTGATGATCACCGGCCATCATCTCTTTCTCAGGCCTGTTAAGGTGATAATATAGGTATACTGTTGTTATAGCAAGACCGAGTAGGACAAGCTTGCTTAGTGACATCCAACCAAACCTCATCATGTAAGCAGCAGTAATGCTGCATCCAGATTCTTTTCGTCTACTGATACCTCATCCTTAGTCCAATGACAGAGCACAGATCACTGAAACATTAACAGACACATTTACATGTAATAATACAGCTTATACAGGTTTTACAAGCGACATCCCAGCTCATAAACAGCTCACCACACACGTGCACCATCCACCTTATGAGTACATCAGCTTTAGGAGTTGCAACAACAACACCAGGAGATCCATGACACTTCCAAGCAGTCTCCTCCAATCTTCACCACCAGGAGATTCATGACATCTCCAAGCAGTTTCCTCCACCAGTACCACTACGAGATTCATGACACCTCCAAGCAGTCTACTCCAATCTTCACCACCAGGAGATTCATGACATTTCCAAGCAGTCTCCTCCACCAGTACCACCAGGAGATTCATGACCCCTCCGAGCAGTCTCCTCTGCCAATACACCAGGAGATTCATGACACTTCCAAGCAGTCTCATTCACCAGTACCACAATGAGATTCATGACACCTCTATGCAGTCTCCTCCACCAGTACCACCAGCAGATTCATGAGACCACCAGTCTCCTCCACCAGTACCACCAGGAGATTCCTGACACCTCTAAGCAGTCTCCTCTGCCAATACCACCAGGAGAATTATGACACCACCAAGCAGTCTCCTCCGCCAGTACCACCAGGAGATTCATGACACCTCCAAACAGTCCCCTCCGGCAATACCATCAGGAGATTCATGAATCATGACACCTCCAAGCAGTATCCTCCACCAGTACCACCAGGAGATTCATGACACCTCCAAGCAGTCTTCTCCACCAATACATGTACCACTAGGAGATTGATGACACCTCCAAGTAGTCTTCTCCACCAATACCACCAGGAAAGTCATGACACCTCCAAGCAGTCTCCTCCACCGGAAGATTCATTACACCTCCAATAACTCTCCCCCACCAGTACCACCAGGAGATTCATGACACCCCCAAGTAGTCTCCTCCACCAGTACTACCAGAAGACTCATTACCCCTCCAAGTAGTCTTCTCCACCAATACCACCAGGAAAGTCATGACACCTCCAAGCAGTCTCCTCCACCAGAAGATTCATTACACCTCCAAGAACTCTCCCCCACCAGTACCACCAGGAGATTCATGACACCTCCAAGTAGTCTCCTCCACCAGTACTACCAGAAGACTCATTACACCTCCAAGCAGTCTCCTCCACCAGTACCATCAGGAGATTCATGACACCTCCAAGCAGTCCCCTCAGATCCACCAGTACCACCAGGAGATTCATGACACCTCCAAGCAGTCCCCTCGGATCCACCAGTACCACCAGGAGATTCATGACACCTCCAAGCAGTCCCCTCGGATCGACCAGTACCACCAGGAGATTCATGACACCTCCAAGCAGTCCCCTCGGATCCACCAGTACCACCAGGAGATTCATGATACCTCCAAGCAGTCCTCTCGGATCCACCAGTACCGCCAGGAGATTCATGACACCTCCAAGCAGTCTCCTCCACCAGTACCACCAGAATGAATCTCATTCCTTACACTATTATTATTCTCTTTCCATGCTCCTTCTTTCATTCCATCCATCCAAATCTCATTTCTTCTTATTTTGCATTTCGGTTTTACAAGCGACATCCTGGCTCATAAACAGCTCACCACACACGCGCACCATCCACCTTATGAGTACATCAGCTTTAGGAGTTGCAACAACAACACCAGGAGATCCATGACATCTCCAAGCAGTCTCCTCCACCAGTACCACTAGGAGATTCATGACACCTCCAAGCAGTCTACTCCAATCTTCACCACCAGGAGATTCATGACATTTCCAAGCAGTCTCCTCCACCAGTACCACCAGGAGATTCATGACCCCTCCAAGCAGTCTCCTCTGCCAATACACCAGGAAATTCATGACACTTCTAAGCAGTCTCATCCACCAGTACCACAAGGAGATTCATGACACCTCTACGCAGTCTCCTCTGCCAATACACCAGAAGATTCATGACACCTCCAAGCAGTCTCCTCCGCCAATACCACCAGGAGATTCATGACATCTTCAAGTAGTCTCCTCCACCAGTACCACCAGCAGATTCATGAGACCACCAGTCTCCTCCACCAGTACCACCAGGAGATTCATGACACCTCTAAGCAGTCTCCTCTGCCAACATCACCAGGAGAGTCATGACATCTTCAAGCAGTCTCCTCCACTAGTACCACCAGCAGATTCATGAGACCACCAGTCTCCTCCACCAGTACCACCAGGAGATTCCTGACACCTCTAAGCAGTCTCCTCTGCCAATACACCAGAAGATTCATGACACCTCCAAGCAGTCTCCTCCGCCAATACCACCAGGAGATTCATGACATCTTCAAGCAGTCTCCTCCACCAGTACCACCAGCAGAATCATGAGACCACCAGTCTCCTCCACCAGTACCACCAGGAGATTCATGACACCTCTAAGCAGTCTCCTCTGCCAATACACCAGAAGATTCATGACACCTCCAAGCAGTCTCCTCCACCAGTACCACCAGGAGATTCATGACACCTCTAAGCAGTCTCCTCTGCCAATATCACCAGGAGATTCATGACATCTTCAAGCAGTCTCCTCCACCAGTACCACCAGCAGATTGAAGGCAATTTAAATTTCCCTTTCTCCGAGATCTAACAATACTCACCATTCTGTTACTTCTGATATACAGCTGGCTCTGAATGCTGGCTCTAGGACTATAGACTTAGAAAGCTTTACCGACTCCTTGGAACCGGGTACTCTACCATAGAGCTCATATTGTTTGCATTGCCACCAAACAAGAGAAATCCATGGCTTGCCTCCGTGGGGCTGGGAGGCTGGGTCCGTAACAGAATGGTGAGTATTGTTAGATCTCGGAGAAAGGGAAATTTAAATTTCCTTCATTCTCCTTCGATCAATACTCACCATTCTGTTACTTCTGATATACACCAGATTTGGTCAGTAACCTGGTGGGAAGGGGCAAGCCATAAATGCTACTTTTGGCCCTTGGAGAAAGAGTTAGACTTAAACTTGACTAAGTGAGACCTAAAAAGGACCGTCAAGTTAACGGAACCGAATCACATTCGCATCACTGCCACCCCTCCCCCCCTTTTCTCCTAAGAAAAGGGAGAGAACCCACGAACATGCATCTCGCCTGAAAACACAAATACGCCAAGAGGGTTAACTGCTCTTTGCATATACACATGTATTAGCCTGGGAATGAGCATGAATATATAAGATGAATGAACATGATATATAGACATGATACAAAAAACTCTCAATCTTGAATTACCTCATGATAAATGGATTCCAGATGTACCGCCTCCAACCATTCACTTGTCCGGCCATCAGTGACAGAATCTGGTTGTCATCCTCTCGCTCGACCATGTCTGCTTCTAAATTCTTTTCTTACCAAAGTGAAAAAAGGGAGAAGAGCAGTGTGGTCACTTAACTATCGTTTCAAAACAGCTAAAGCGAGTGGATTGGCTGAGTCTGACACATCCCTCATATAGTAATCCGTGAATGAGGACTCACAGTGCCATTGTGCAACGGCCATGATGTCCTCTAACGGAACACCACTGTAAAGGGCGGTCGAGGCGGCTATTCCTCTAACATTGTGTGCCCTTGCGCATTGCACCTGGTGCCCAGTCGCCATCTCATGAGTAGTCTGAATGCATTCGACTACCCAACGAGAGATAGTATCCATGGATGCGGCGCCATAAGGCTTCTTATGGCAGATCCATAGATGTCTATCGTTCGACCGTAACGAGTCTGTCCATTTCCTGTACTTAGTCAAAGCATGGACCGGGCACCAGACACTGGCATCACGATCAAACCTTGTAAGTTTTGGTATCATGATCGGTTTGCCGGGCTATCTCAAAGATTGATTCTTTGACATAAACTCTGCTCTTGGCAGAAGACGCAGACCCTCTCCGGAGACAATAAATCGGTCCCTCTCTGCCGAAAGTGCATGGATCTCACTGCGCCTTCTAGCTGAGGAAGCTGCCAATAGAAAGACCGCCTTTAGAGTCAAATGCTTTAGACTAGACGAACGTAATGGTTCGTAAGGGTGCTTGGCCAGTACATTAAGCACTAAAGATAGACTCCAGGCTGGAATGACTACCGGTTGTCTCGGTCGGAGATTGCTCATTCCCTTCACCATCACATTTAACTGGGCCACCTCTGGACTATCCCTGTTGGCTAGACAAGGGATAACTGATGCCAAAGCTGACTTGTATCCAGCAATTGTGACGGGAGCTAGTCCTGAAAAGAACAGCTCACAGAGAAAGTCTGCTATTTGCTGAATAGTGGATTGAAAGGTATCAATACCCTTTTCTTCACACCAATCTGCAAATCTGTTAACCTTGTTGTTATATGAATTGAAGGTTGACCTCCTTCTCGCAGCCGCGATGAAATCAGCAGCTTGTCGAGAAAAGGCTTCCAACGTGGAACTTTGTTTGATAACATCCACGCAGTCAATTTGAACATTTCGGGACGCTCGTGTAGGAAGCGTCCCTTGGCCTGGGGGATTATGTTCGGAATCTCGGACAACTGCACTGGGTTTTCCACCAGCAGATCTAGCAGATCCGTGAACCACGCCCTGCTGGGCCAATACGGCGCTATTAGCAGGACCAGACACGGTTCCTCCCTGATCTTCACCAATACCTTCGGCAGAAAAATGGTGGGTGGGTACACGTAAGCGTGCATCCCCTTCCAGCTTATCGCCAGAGCGTCTGTATCGACGGCATTTGGATCTGGAATCAGCGAGACATAAGTCATGATTTGAGCATTTTCCCTTGTGGCGAACAAGTCCACGTTGGGTTTGCCCCAATGCTCGAAGATCCTTCATAGAGCTGGAGGGTTGAGGGACCATTCTGTTGGCAGAATTCTCTGTCTGCAAGACAAAGCATCCGCCAGAATGTTCAATCGTGCAGGAATGTGAGCTGCTTTCAAAACAACCGAGTAATTCCTGCACCATTGAATCAAGTGCCACACTTTGATACACAGTGTGGGTGACCTGGTCCCGCCTTGGCGATTTATGTATGATACTACCGTCGAATTGTCCGATCGTATCAATATCACCTTGCCCCTGACCATTGGAAGAAACTGTTCCAACGCCAGATCCACTGCCATCATTTCCAACACATTGATATGCAGCTGGCTCTCCTGGAGAGTTCATGTGCCCGAGACCTGGTGTTCTCCCAGGCAGCCCCCCACCCCTCCAGCGATGCATCCGTGTACACGGACAGCTGGGGGTGGGGTAGGTGTAGCGAAACCCCTACTAGGAGATTCTGACGCTTTTTCCACCATACAAGATGCGACATTATTGGCTCCAAAACTGGCACCAGTTTTGACAGGGGTTCTGTTCTCTGTTTCCACAGAGACATCAGATACAACTGGATAGGTCTTCGCATTAGAGCACCGTACGGGATCACCTGCTCCATGGAGACCATCATGCCCAGCATCTGAAGAAACCGCCTCGCCTGAATGTGGTTTCCCACTCGAAAACTATTGAGGATGGCTAACAGAGACACCACTCTGGGCTCTGATGGGTAAACCCTGCCCTCCTCGAGATCGAATCGCATCCCCAAATAAACGAAATGTTGAGTGGGTGTCAACTTGTATTTCTCCTTGTTGACTATCCAGCCTAGATCTGAAAGTAACTTCAGAGTCAGAGCAGTATCCACGTTCAACCTGGCTGCCGAGTCTGCCTTGATCAGCCAATCATCTATGTAGGTGTGTAGCGCCACGTTCTCTTTTCTGAGAAACGCTGTCACCGCAAGGACCACTCTTGTGAAAACTCTTGGAGCTGTCGACAGGCCAAACGGGAAGACAATAAACTCCCATACTTGAGTCTGAAACGCAAATCTCAGAAACCTGTGACAACTCCTGTTCATTGGAATGTGGAAATATGCATCTTTCAGATCGATCGACACACACCACATTCCCTTCCTCAATCCTGCCATTACCAACCTCGGTGTTTCCATCTGGAACCGAGGCGTATGGATAAACCAATTTAATGGCTTGAGATTGAGTATGGGTCACCATCCCCCTTGTGCTCTTGGGGACAAGGAACATATTTGAATAGAAGCCTGGAGTGTTCTGGTTTGCCGTTTTATTGCTCCCTTCAGAAGCAAACCTGACACTTCGTTTTGAATGGCTTCTAACTTGTCTGGTTCCCTTGGTACGGGTGTCCAGACAGGTGCCAAAGACAGATTCTGTGGCGGAAAGTCCCACCACTCCGGCATGTATCCCTGGGATAACCATCCCAGGACCAGACTGTCTGATGTCACACCTCGCGAAGCCTCGACGAAATGCATGAGCCTTCCACCCACTATAGACGCCTTGACGCCTAACGGGGTTGTCCGGTTCGCGGTCCGCTCCCCCCTCCCTCTCTTAACAAGAGAGAGAGAGAACCATTTCTGTCTTGGCTCGGCAGGTCTAACTGGCACCGCTGTTCATGTCGCACAGGTGCGCTCCAGGCGGATACGAAGGGAGCTCTCGTACCCTCAGCTACGACCCGCTCGTACGAGACGGCTCCCTCGGTGACCAGTCAAGAACCCTGTCCAAGGACAGGGTCCGTACCAAGCATGGGGAGAGACTGCCCAAAAACTTTCGGCAGCAGGGACGACACCAGCGTGGGCAGAACGCTATGCAGAAAGCCCTGCATAGCCGGACCAAACCACGCCGACGGTGCCATCTCCGCCACCTCCAGCTGAAGACGTGGAGCGCCCCCAATGGCCGAACTGGACGCTCCACGATTTAATTTCGGACCGCCTGACCCCGCGTCAGACCCAGCCAAATCCTTCTGGGCAAGGAACTTCAACATCATATCCACGGACCACACTGCACACACATTACACCTACTATCAAGGTTACATGAGGTACACCTAAAGCAGACATGGTCCTTAAACAGGACCTGGACGAACTTGTGGCACTCGTCACATGATGGCGGGGCTGGCTTGGCCTATAAACAAGCACAAACCTACAATAAGCAAGCGGAACGAGACAAAGATGGAAGGCAGACAATTAATTTTCAAATAAATTAACCATTAATTAACTGTAACCCTCCCGCACCCCACCCCGCAACGTTACAGCAAAGATCAGATTGATTATGACGACAAGAACTAAGCGGGCATAAATACACCCATAAATTGATCCTCCAGGATGTATAACGGAACCAGGAATCATATCGCATAGCATTCGGGGTATATTGCAGGAAATGTCAATTTCCCTTTCTCCGAGATCTAACAATACTCACCATTCTGTTACTTCTGATACACAGCTGGCCTTGACAGCTGGCTCTAGGACTATAGACTTAGAAAGCTTTACCGACTCCTTGGAACCGGGTACTCGGCTCCCAACTGCCGAGTACCCGTCTACCATAGAGCTCATATTGTTTGCATAGCCACCAAACAAGAGAAATCCATGGCTTGCCTCCGTGGGGCTGGGAGGCTGGGTCCGTAACAGAATGGTGAGTATTGTTAGATCTCGGAGAAAGGGAAATTGACATTTCCTGCATTCTCCATCGATCAATACTCACCATTCTGTTACTTCTGATATACACCAGATTTGATCAGTAACCTGGTGGGAAGGGGCAAGCCATAAATGCTACTTTTGCTCCATGGAGAAAGATTTAGACTTAAACTTGACTAACGGAGACCTAAAAGGACCGTCAAGTTAACGGAACCGAATCACATTCGTGTCACTGCCCCCCCCACTTTTTCTTCCTAAGAAAAGGGAGAGAACTCACGAACATGTATCTCGCCTGAAACACAAATATGGCAAGAGGGTTAACAGCTCCTTGCATATTCACATGTATTAGCCTGGGAATGAGCATGAATATATATGATGAATGAACATGATATATAGACATAATACAAAAAACTCTCACTAATGAATTACCTTATGATAATTGGACTTCAGACGTACCGCCTCCAACCATTCACTGGTCCGGCCATCAGTGACACAATCTGGTTGTCATCCTCACGCTCGACCATGCCTGCTTTAGGTTCTTTTCTAACCGAAGTGAAAAAAAGGGTGAAGAGCAGTGTGGTCACTTAACTATCGTCTCAAAACACCTAAAGCCAGTCTGACACATCCCTCATATAGTAATCCGTAAATGAGGAAGATCCCCGTCCGAATCGATGCAACCGACGGACGGGGCGCATCCTCCTCGGCCGTGGCCGAAACCACAGATGGGTCCACCCTGGCTAGCCAAGCCAGAGCCTCGGACCAGTCTCTTTCCGAGGAGGAAACACCCGCAAACACGTCACCCGTTGCCACGCTCATGGGCCTGCCAGCCACGGCCTGCCGGCAAGGAGCCGCGGCTGACACACCAGGCACCACCCGGTTCCGCCGCCACCCCATGAAACATACCAGTCCATGCGGTAGGTCCGCACGGAATACCGTACGGACCCATAGCGGACGCGGAACCGTGGCCAGACACGGGCGTCAACGGCACCCCATGTCCGACCGCCGGACCAGGCGAGATAGGTGAGTACCACGCCCGGCCCAGCACACGGTCACCGTGTCAGCTGCTGCCAAACCAACCAACACGGAACCGGTGCCCGGTACCAGATTGGCCTCAACCACAGGCGGAGCCGCTGCACTGGCTTGCGCCAAGCCAGACAGATGGAGGACGGTTCTGTCCAGGACGGAATCGACCTCCATATTCTCCACCCGTGGCATCACAGGCCGCAGCAATATCTCCTCCTCGGCCTCCTCGTCTTCAGACTCCGAAGAGTCGTCATCAGACGAGGAAACCGCGGAGACGTCCTGGCGGACGGCTCCCACACCTGACGGACCGGCCACCGCTACTGGACCACCCGGAGGTGGCCGCAGAGACAGAACCCGCCAGGCCGGAGCCAGACGGGACTGCCAGGGGGCCGTACGAGACAGCCCCCTCGGTAACCAGGCATGGGGAGAAACTGCCCCCCAACCTTCGGTAGCAGTGACGACACCAGCCTGGGCAGAACGCTATGCATAAAACCCTGCATAGCCGGAGCGAACCACGCCGGCGGTGCCATCTCCGCCACCTCCAGCTGGGGACGTGGAGCTCCCCCACCGGCCAAACCGGATGCTCCACGATTTAACATCGGACCGCCTGACTCCGCGTCAGACCCATCCTCATCCTTCTGGGCAAGGAACTTTACCATCATATCGACGGACCACACTGCGCACACATTACATCTATGATCAAGGTTACAGGGCATACACCTAAAACAGACATGGTCCTTAAACACGACGCGTACAAACTTATGGCACTCGTCACATGATGGCGGGGCTGGTTTGGCATATAAAATAAGCACAAACCTACAATAAGCAAGCGGAACGACACGGATGGAAGGCAGACAATTAATTTTCAAATAACTTGACCACAAATTAACTGTAACCCTCCCGCCGGCATAAATACACCCATAATTGATCCTCCAGGATGTATCACGGCTCCAGGAATCATATCGCATAGCAATCGGGGTATATTTACCAATCAATATAAATTATACACCTAACGAAAGCCAACACGATATGTGAAGAAACAACAAAATGTAAACAAACTGCTGTAGCACACGGTAAAACCGCAGACCTCGCATCTCTCAAGAATTTTGACACCACCGATCATTGCAAACCGATCGTGATCACACGTAAACTTGACCATTCCAAAGTTTTCTGGTACCATTTTAGTACGCAGCACCCAGAACAAGATGCGCGAATTAATGAAAAAATTTTCTTCACATAAACATCCGAGCATCACGGGTGTGACGTCACCCGCTCGGACCCTACGGAGAACAACGTCAGCCGATATTCGTGTTAGAAATACCGTAGCAAACACCTATTTTCATATCTGCCGATCGCCTGTTGGGATTTAAAGAAGGCGATCGTCTGGCATATCTCGTTGTTAGCACACGTCCCAGATTCTATGGGGAAATTGGAACATGCGACACAACGAAATTTAGAGACCTAAGTCTTTTAACTATGGAATAACATGGTTATCATCGGCGGTATCCATATTAATCCAAATATCCTTGCAGAAGAGCACTAGCTATCACAAAATTACAGTTTACAAAAAGACTTAGACTTTAATTCTTAATCTTTCCAACTGCTAAAAAGCATGTATTGCTCTTGTTGCTATGCAAACAAGAATGAGCTCTATGGTAGACGGGTACTCGGCAGTTGGGAGCCGAGTACCCGGTTCCAAGGAGTCGGTAAAGCTTTCTAAGTCTATAGTCCTAGAGCCAGCTGTCAGAGCCAGCTGTATATCAGAAGTAACAGAATGGTGAGTATTGATCGAAGGAGAATCATGAGACCACCAGTCTCTTCCACCAGTACCACCAGGAGATTCATGACACCTCTAACCAGTCTCCTCTGCCAATACCACCAGGAGATTTATGACACCTCCAAGCAGTCTCCTCTGCCAGTACCACCAGGAGATTCATGACACCTCCAAGCAGTCCCCTCCGACAATACCACAGGAGATTCATGAATCATGACACCTCCAAGCAGTCTCCTCCATCAGTACCACCAGGAGATTCATGACACCTCCAAGCAGTCTTCTCCACCAATACATGTACCACCAGGAGGTTCATGACACCTCCAAGTAGTCTTCTCCACCAATACCACCAGGAAAGTCATGACACCTCCAAGCAGTCTCCTCCACCAGAAGATTCATTACACCTCCAAGAACTCTCCCCCACCAGTACCAGCAGGCGATTCAAGACACCTCCAAGTAGTCTCCTCCACCAGTACTACCAGAAGACTCATGACACCTTCAAGCAGTCCCCTCAGATCCACCAGTACCACCAGGAGATTCATGACACCTCCAAGCAGTCCCGTCGGATCCACCAGTACCACCAGGAGATTCATGACACCTCCAAGCAGTCTTCTCCACCAGTACCACCAGGAGATTCATGACACCTCCAAGCAGTCCCCTCGGATCCACCAGTACCACCAGGAGATTCATGACACCTCCAAGCAGTCCCCTCGGATCCACCAGTACCGCCAGGAGATTCATGACACCTCCAAGCAGTCCCCTCGGATCCACCAGTACCACCAGAATGAATCTCATTCCTTACTCTATTATTATTCTCTTTCCATTCTCCTTCTTTCATTTCATCCATCCAAATCTCATTTCTTCTTATTTTGCATTTCGATTGCCGGAAATTTCCGTTATTTTATTAATCTCATTCCGTATTCACTCCTGTCCTCTCTCTTATTTAATTTAATTTATTTTATTTATTTTGTTATATTTTTAAAACAATTTAATCAATGCTTTAGACCAGCAGCACACCATTGTGCGACCGGATTAAACCATAACCATGCATCTATGGGCTCGCTCATGTCTTAATCTCTTAGATCTATCAACACAACAATACACTTGTAAAATGGTGCTATATTGTTTTCATTCATTTAATCACTGATCAAGTAGTTGAGTTAATGACATTTGTGTCGAACAATCATGGTTGTGGGTGTTAATCAATTGTGAACAACGCTCAATAAAATGTTATGCACACTCCAATTAGCTTTTTGAATCAGTCACTTAACTAAGTTACTGTATTAGGCCTAAGTGTAGTAGTAGTAGTAGTAGTAGTAGTAGTAGTAGTAGTAGTAGTAGTAGTAGTAGTAGTAGTAGTAGTAGTAGTAGTAGTGGTGGTGGTGGTGGCAGTGGTCGTAGTAGTGGTGGTGGTGGTTGTATTGGTGGTGATGTTCGTGATGCTGATGGCGGTTGTGCTGATGGTGGCGACAGCGGTGGTGATAGTATTGTTTGCAGCAACTAATAATAGTAGTAGTAGTAGTAGTAGTAGTAGTAGTAGTAGTAGTAGTAGTAGTAGTAGTAGTAGTAGTAGTAGTAGTAGTAGTAGTATAACTTTTGTAATAAAGCCCACATGGAGCCACTACATAATAAATTTAAATATGCAGAAAAAACAAAAACTGAATAAACATATATACAAACTATAAGTATCCATTAGAACACATGCGTGTTGCCAGGGAAGCTCTGACATGCGCTACGCGTTCTAACTTCTTACGGACTTAGAAGTTTTTACTCTCTCATAGGGCTTTATACACGTACTATTTGCGTACTATCCTACTCAGGGGGGGGGGGGTGTACCAGGAGCGAATCCGGAACGGTCATCCCGCACCCAGCTTAGCTGGGATGGCCCATACCCGTCCGGTCGATCCGTGCTACATCACCCATGAGGTAGACAGTTTTGTTTTCCTTTTGAATAGTTTCCAAGCTTTTCCTAATAATTCAATAAGATGTTCCTTATCACCTTTAGGTGATTTATAAATTGTCCCTACAATTTTTTTTTTCTCCTTTCAGTGTTTGAATTTTGATAAACATTGTTTGAATATGTTCTTCAATATTAGAAAGGTCATCTCGCTCAATGAATTGGATATTTTCTTTAATATACATGCCTACACCACCTCCCCTGCCCGTGGTTTTGTGCTTTTCAACAAATGTGTAGTTCTTTATATTAATAAGGTTAGTAGGTGAATTTGCGTGTATAACTGTCTCTGTAATTCCAATAATTCCAAATTCATGTGCACTGATATCTTGGAGACGCTGTAACTTGTCGATGTTCCCCATGCGAGATTGTATGTTGATAAATAGAAGTGAGAAGGCAATGTGTTCTTTGTTTCCTATTAAGTTGTCATTGAATGTTTTTGGGAGGATGTATTCACAGGTTGGTGCATATATATTTAGATCATTTCTAGTGTCAGCATGGTTAAATTGGGATAGGATTAATTAGAATGGGTTTAGAGTGGGTTTTTTGTCGTCAGTAGCCTCAGTGGTAGTAGGGTCATAGTATGGATTTAGAAATGACAGTGTGAAGTCTGTATTGTCATTGTAATGGTTGTAAAGGAAAAGTGACTTGTTGCAGTTGGTACACCACCAGCAGGTGTCGTCAGCTTCGAGGTTGCGATAGTCAGATGTTGTTACTTTGGAGCAACTTAGATGAATCCATGTGCTACATAAGTCAAATAGTAGTGGTATCTGATTATTCTTAACAGGTTTCCTACAGGATGAGCAAAGGAATTTAGTGGGTATGGGTCAGGTTAGTGGGAATATGGACAGGGAGGAAACAAGGCAAGGGAACTACTGAAGAGAGGGAAGTTATTGGGGTCATTTGAAGGGCTGAATAGAGTTCTCTATTTGGCTGTAATATTGGGTATTATCGTGATTTAATTATATATAACTCCATCTAACCAGTGGATACACTGGATGAGATGGGTCAAGTGTCAAATGGCAATAAATAAGAATTGTGGGTGAATTATTAAAAAGTATTTGGTTGCATCAACAGGTCAGGCATAAACTAGCAATTGGAATGCAGTCATGTAGAATATTGTTAAGTTTTTAGGAAGACACAGAATAAAGAAAAACACTGATACTAGCTTGATTGAGATCTGCTGCCATGGTTGGGGTTCTGTTAATTCAGAACATAGTATACCAGCAGATTACACTATGCGCACAGATCGATTCTAACACACATAGAAACTCCAAAGTAGGAGAAGTTTAGCTAATAATAGACATGACATGACAATAGACAGATTTCAGCACTGAAATAGTATGTTAATTTCAAAGCACCCACACTAAGAACATGTTGAATATTTTGAAACTTACCCGATTGGAAGTCGTTGCTGCAACAGCTTCCATTCAAATCAGTTTCAAAATACCCAACAGATTATTTCTTTAATTATTAGGCTTCCCAGCTTAGACAAAACTAGCCTAACCTAGTCTAGACTAACCCAATCTAGCATACCTAATCTTAGGCTTAGCTTAGCATAGGGTAGCCTATAGGAATAGTTTGTATAGCATAGTCTATATATAGCTAGCCCAGATTATCCTACCGAGACAAAACTTTTAGCCTAGCCTAGCATACCCCAGGCTTAGGCTTATCCTAGCATCGGTTAACCTATGCATAGCTTGAGTAGATTAGCCTGAGCATAGCTAACCCAGCTTGGATTACTCTAGACTTAGTCTATAGTCTAGCCCAGCCTAGCCTAACATAGACAAGCTGGAGTTGGCATACCATAGCCTAACATACCATAGCTTTAGGCTTAGTCTAGCATAGGCTAGCCTAGGCATAGTTTGCGTAGTCTAATCTAAGACCAACTTAGGCTAGACCTAGCCTAGCCCCCACCCTCTCGTCCCACCTCCCCTGCCTCAAGAAATCCATTAGTAACCGGTACGCATAAGTGGACTAAGTTACAGAAAATGTGTAAATCACGAAAACTGGTTATAATTAAAGTTGTGAGGTAATAGCTATCCGATCTTTCAGGGGTCAGATATCCATTTGTTTAACTTAAAAAAGATCAATTTCCATCTATTTTACTCTGGTAATGCAGCATTAGGTGGTATGTTAAAGAACTATGTTTCGTGCGCATCTATTCAACAACGTCTGATATCTTACCGCGCTCCACCGGCGCTGGCGCATCGGCGGTGAGGAGCCAGGTAATAGGTGTCGGGGGATATAGTATTGCAGTCGAGTACTCGGCTCCAAGCTCGGGTGGCTCGGCTCGCAGATTGTAGTCGGTAGGACACTGATAATTAGTGTCGATTTGGGCTACCAAGAGCAATAGTTATTTTAGGTAAATAAACCTCCTCTACTCGAAAATTGTATTAGTTAATAATATAAATGCCGTATTAAAAAAATATAGGCAAATTATCATTAATTTCCGAGGATTGCCAAACAAAAACTCTGATTTCTGGGAAGCGGGAAATCCCTAGTACTTGTGACGTCACAAGTGGAACCCGTGAAAAAAGTAGACACGCCATCGTTTCCCGATAGACTAGTCGGTCTCAGAAGTCACAGATTTGTATGGAAATTGGGAATATGATATTTGGATGTCGATTGGGGCTAATAACCGTATAGAATTTAAATATTGAACAATACTGCATCTGAAGCGGAGAATGTAATACACATTTCCGGACGATCGCTTAGCGAGGCCGCTCAAAGGCAATTAGCGGGCACTCGGGCACTGGTATGTAAGAATCGGTTCCTCACGATGTTTATTTGTTTTTGTGAAAATTTTGCTGTAAACACGCATTTATCAGGTTATAGAAAGTCAAAATGAAGAAATACTGTGTATCGTAGAGCACTAAAAGTCACATTGGATGGTATATACCAATTAATTCTTTTGATAGTCCAACGATGAAGCTTATCTATAGTATCGCTATATAGCAAAAAAACATTGCTAGTAGACTTGCATGATTACGTGATTAAATAGAAAATCACGATTATTATTATTATTATTATTATTATTATTATTATTATTATTATTATTATTAACTTATTTATTATTATTTTTTTAAATCATGAATGTATATGACTAAAAATTATATAATCGAATAATCATGAAAGATTTCCAGTGCATAAGATAAGTCAATTCCTACGTCTTAATTATTTTTTTGAATAATATCGGTCATGAAAATTGTTATTTTTCTCTGAATGTATGTCCATTTGAGGACCGAGGGAGAACTGTTCATGGGGATGTATCACTGGAATGACTGGCTCGAGAAACAAGCCAGGGATTCCAGTGATGGGGTTCCAAGAATAGTCCTCTATTGGTCTGCCAATGCCCCTCGCTTACAGAGTAAACAATCCAATTTCTTGCTCATTTGCGGTCTAGAAGAGGGTTATTCCTGGTGATCTGCCACTATAATGGCTGGCTCGATTAGCTGAACCAGCTATTTCAGGTGTGGATTTCCATGGGTGACCTCCACTGGGCTGCTAATTGACACCAAGATGACCATAGACCACGATAATTAGCATTCGTCATTATTATTAACCACTTAACACTCATATCAGTGGCTCCTTTACATGCCCACTTGCGAACCAGGAAAATATAAACTCTGCTGAATCTACATGTATATGTATATGGTGTTTATTCTTTCACTCTCCAGATAACAGCACAGTCCCCAGATATAATGACATGAGGTTGGCACAAAGGCCTAATAGCTGATAGACATACCACTGAAGGTATTCTAAATGTTGTTCACACTGTGCCATCAAGTGTCTGTGTAAACCTCCAGCTTATTTTGATGTCTGCTTTTGCTCTAAAACCTAAGTTTATTTTGTTTTGTTGCCCACCATTTTTCTGGAGGTGTTTGTAACCCTCCAGCTTATTCTGCGCTTTGTTTATCCGGATATCTGCTCTTACTCTAAAATCTAAGCTTATTTTGCTTTGTTGCCCACCATTTTTTACTCAGGCCACATACTTGCCATCCTATTGTCATTTCTAGTGTACATTATATGTGTGTTGTTTCATATAGTTGTCAAAATCGGATGTCACATTTCCTGTCATCGTTCCCATTTTTTCTTAAATTTATTTATCTTTTTAATTTTGCTTTCTATTTGATTTTTGCCTAATTATTGTCCTTTGTAATGTGCTACTCAGATAATATGTGTGCTATTTTAAACTTGCTTTAAAATCTAATGTCACGCTTGCGAATGTAAGATGAACTTGTTTAAACCTTCCTGTTCCCTGATTTATTCTATCTACCCTGCTCCTTGCAAAAATAGTGTCTCCCATTTCTTTGCCGACACCAATCGTGGACATTTTGATCAATAAATGTGTGTCCACTTGCAGGCCGGGAGATGATTTTTATTGGAGGCGTATCACTGGAATGACCGGCTCCGGTCATTCCAGTGATGCATTTTCGGGAATGGTCTTCTCTCGGCTTGCGAATGGATTTTCCCTAAACACCGTCACAGCTTTCGCCATCAATATCCTTTTGCTGTTATGTTTTGGTAATTTGTATCCAAACTGATTAATCGAGTAATCACAATTATTCTTAAATAATCGATCACGATTACTCAGCTATTTCAGCTGCTAATCATCATACTTGAATAATTGTGAAAAACTTCAACTGTATAAAATAGGTAAATTCCAACCTCTTATTTACTTTTTTAATAACATCGGTCACGAAAATTGTCATTTTGCTCTGTTAATGTATGTCCAATTAAAGGCCAAGGGAAGACTTGGGGGTTGTTTTTTTTGGGTTTTTTTTATGTATCACTGGAATGACTTGCCCGAGAATCGAGCCAGGCATTCCAGTGTTACAATTCCGAAAATAGTCTTCTATTGGCCTCCCAAATGCCCTTCACTGGGCTGAAAATGGTTAATTCCAAACGGTTACTTACTTTTTTAATAACATCGGTCACAAAAATTGTCATTTTGCTCTGTGAATGTATGTCCAATTAAAGGCCAAGGGAAGGCTGTTTTTTGTGGATGTATCACTGGAATGACTTGCCCGAGAATTGAGCCAGGCATTCCAGTGTTACAATTCCGAAAATAGTCTTCTATTGGCCTCCCAAATGCCCTTCACTGGGCTGAAAATGGTTAATTCCAAACGCTTACTTACTTTTTTAATAACATCGGTCACAAAAATTGTCATTTTGCTCTGTCAATGTATGTCCAATTAAAGGCCAAGGGAAGGCTGTTTTTGTGGATGTATCACTGGAATGACTTGCCCGAGAATCGAGCCAGGCATTCCAGTGATACAATTCCAAAAATAGTATTCTATTGGCCTCCCAAATGCCTTTCCCTGGGCTGTAAATGGTAAACAATCTAGTTTTCTTGCTCATCTGGGTTCATGAAGGTTATTCCTGGTAATCCGCCGCTGTAACCGCTGGCTCGACTAGTTGATTCAGCTGTTTCAGTTGCTGATTTTCAGAGATGACCTCCACCGGACTACTAATGGATACTTTAAGATGACCATAGACCACTATTATTAGCATTCGTCATTATTATTAACCCTTTGACACCCATACCAGCAGCTTCTGTAGTAATTTAGATTTTCTTGAACAAATTCATGGCTTAAGGGGTTAATTATCATTACCTATCCCAACCAATGATCAGCCCTCATCATTTCAATTTTCAGTTGTGTACATGTAACAGCAACGTAGAATATATTTGCCTGATTGAAACTAAGCCGTGTATAATCTTGCCAACTGAAGGAAAATATATCATAAAAGAGACATGGAAAACCATTAAATCACTTTTAAACAAGACCAATACGGCACAACAGACACAATTTCTTCACAAGAATAAGGTCATTACAGATAAATTCGAAATTGCCAATGGATTCAATGATTATTTCGTAAATATAGGACCAGAACTTTCAACCATAATTCAATCAACATCCAAGAAATTTTTTCTGATTACCTTACAGGCAGCTATCAATCATCATTCTTCGTTAACCCTACTAACACTGAAGAGATCTTTAACGTTCTAAACAAACTCAACCCAGCCAAAAGTGCCGGAATCGATGGTTTTAAGTGGCGCATTTATAAAACCTGTGTTATGGATATCCTTATCCCAGTTAGTCACATTTGCAACTTATCCCTAGCACAAGGCATTTTCCCATCAAAACTAAAAATAGCACGTCTTACACCAATTTATAAAGCCAAGGATTCTACTAACTTCTCAAACTATAGACCAGTCTCCATACTTCCACTTTTCTCCAAGTTACTAGAGCGCCTTATGTACAATCGACTGACAAATTACCTGGACAAAAAGTCAATTTTATACAAATCGCAATATGGATTTCGTGAGAAACATTCAACAATGCATGCAATAGCTGAAATGACAGAAAAAATTATTGAATCACTGGAAAAAACCCAAAGTATAATAGGCATCTTCTTGGACCTTTCAAAAGCTTTCGACACTATCAACCACCAGATCTTACTAGAAAAACTTGCCTATTATGGTGTAAGAGGCAGTGCACTCACCTGGTTCCATAACTACCTAAGTAAAAGAACACAATGCGTACAATATAATGAGATATGCTCTGAAAACAGGCAATTAACTTGTAGTGTTCCTCAGGGATCTATTCTTGGCCCATTGCCGTTCCTTCTTTACATGAATGATCTACCTAACATATGCAAGCACATGTCATTAATACTGTTTGCTGATGACACAAATGCTTTTTGCTGCGATGACAACATAGACACCATATACAGAAAAACAAATAAGGAAATGGAAGAAATTACTGACTGGTTTTCAATAAACAAATTATCGCTGAATGTTGACAAAACAAATTATATGTTATTTACAAATCTCAAACTAAAAAAAGATGAAATTCCAAAAATCTACATAAACAAAAAAAGAAATTGAGGAGGCCCTATTTGCCAAATTCTTGGGAGTATATTTGGATAAACATTTGACCTGGGCTAAACAAATCGAGATTGTAACAGCAAAGGTGGCAAGAGGCATAGGTGTCATACAAAGACAAAAACCTTACATGACACCAGCTACAATTAAAACTCTATACTGCACCCTTGTTCTTCCGCATCTCACCTACTGTAACGCTATCTGGACGAATACACACAAAAGCAACCTAACAAAACTACAAAGTCTACAGAAAAAGGCACTAAAACTCTTTTCTAAACCAGCAAAGGGCCAGAATATATTCAAGTCAGAAAAGCTATTAAAACTAAAGGGCATAGGCAAACTACAGATGTACACCATTGTAAAGGAGTTTCACCACAATACATTACCACAATCCATAGCCTCCAATTTCACACTAAGCACCGACATCCACAAACACAACACTAGGACAAAACTAACCTAACCTAATAATTGAAGTAAGAAGTCTAAACACAAACATACTTCACAGTTTACTTTCACTACTACTACACCTAAATAACCCACATACGATCAACGCATCTATCGATTCTTAACAAACTCTAACTATCTCAACTTTATATTACAGTGATGAGCTCTTCCCTGCCCCCCCACCCCACCCCACCCTCATTAGCATACAAAAGTCATATTTAATAATAAACCACTCCAAACTAAATTTAAATAAAATGAGATAATGATGTAATTAGGGAGCATATGTATAATATATGTTTAATTAAGTCAGTAAATATGTCTGAGTGTATTTAAATATTAATGCCATAAATATGTGTTTGAATGTCGTGTGTTTTATGTTTGTGCACATAGTGGCATATATCTATGTAAACGTCAAAGAAGGACAGCCCTACCCACCCACCGCTTAATGGAAGACATATGTATTAAATACATGTATATATGACATATATATCAAAGTTTATGTCCGAACTCCACAAAACAAACCAAAATAGTCCTGGACTTTCATATCAAGGTAGCTTTTCACCATTTTGTCACTGTGCCACTGTCTTGTGTGTCGTATATATGTCAATGTATAAATGTTGTAATGTGTGTAAGGAGTCCATCACTCAATAGGCCATGCCTTTGATGGACTGCCTGTTTAGATTATATTTATTGTATAGAAAAAAACATGAAATAAAGCAACTTTGAACTTGGACTTGAACTTGATGGGAGTACACCTGAAAAGCTGGCTTGTAGCAATGAGCAGGTGATTGGCGAGCCATGACTGAGTCAGTGCAGTACAACGTGGGGGGCAAGAAATGATACTTTACACTCGGAGGTTTCAAGTTATAAAGGTATAATCATAAATTTATTATTTACATATTGTAATTGTTCAAACAATTAGTTTGATTTTATTAATCCTATTAGAAGATAATTAATTGAATTACTAAAACACCTGTTTTCATTAATTTCACTCAACCAAACCAATCGTCAACTGTTTAGCATGCTGGAAATAGACATTAGCACGCTGATGGAGGTTTACTTTTGTTCACACACATAAGCGTAATGGATATTTCCAATTTATCCATCCATCATATGACATCATAATCAACTACGTGACGCATAGTATGACGTCGTAATCAATTACAGCAAGAATGACTCAATTTAGTCCATTTAAATGTTTAACAGTCCGACACATTGCATGAATTGTATGTATTTGCTATTTAATAATAGTCACATTAGTTTCAAAATATTCAACAGCTTCCCTGAATAGTTTTCTGGAAATTGATAGTCAAGAAGTGCAGGGATCGATCGTTCCCCACACGAGCATTGTGTTGGTATAGCTTAGCTAGAGATGAGTGGGGCATAGCTAAAACTGGAAAGGTGTGTTGTAAGAAAACTGTAATAATGATGTATATTGATTTAGTTACTGTTAAAACATCTTGCTGTTGTGTATGTTTGGTGTGCATTAGGTTATTTTGCTACATGTACAAACCGGCATGAGAATTATCCGAGCAGTGTAATGATTACCACCGTCATAAATTAAAATTTCTTTAAAAAAATCAATAGAGGACTTAAATAATATCAGATATATTGCACACAATCTTATCTAAGGCCAAAATAAAAAAGGTTATACCGCCAGTCTATACTGGCATCTGTCATGTTAGTTCTCTCTATTTTTAATGAGCAGGCATAGATAAAGACAATGACCACCTCTAACTGGTCCCTTAGCCTCTTCGATGAATGGTTGAGTTTAGAATCGATGTATGGTTGAGTTTAGACTTCCATTTAATTTTGAAATGCCTCCAAGTTAATCAGTAATATTATCACAGAGTGGAAATTATATGCCTATGAAGAGACCACCTTATGGAACACAAACAAGTAGCCATACTGTATACAGTCTCCTCACCCTTTAATTTCTTTTAAATTTCGATTTACTGATGCAAGAGATTAATATTTGAAATTTTACTACTGGAATGACTGGCTCGCTTATCGATCCAGTCGTTCCAATGGTAAATTTTCAAAAATAGCCTTCTTGGTCTGCAAATGGACATTTCTCAAGACCACTGCAGAAGCCGTTTTTTAATGGTGACCTTACTGACCCTGAAGGTTTCATTGAAGTTAGAAAATGGGCTTTAACATGAACAAATTAGTGTACAATCACCCCCCCCCCCCCCTCCCACCACACACACCTACCTGTGTTAACCCAAATCACACCAGTATCTTCTGGGATATCCGTAACGCCATTATTTGTTTTGTAGGCCATGTACATCTGAATTTTTCACGGGTGGTCGGATCGCGGCCAAAGTCTGAACGGTCCTTTGTTTGTTGCTAAGATTTGAGCCAAATCAGCTCAGTAGTAGATACACTTCTGGATACCAAATGCATTACCACCTATGGGATGAGGATTAAACTATGATTCCGGAATTGATTGTAGTACAAAGGTTTTGTTTATGTCAAGAGAGATCTCGTCTGTCTGGATAAATGTTTGAATATTTAACACTTTAATGGTTAAATTTGGTAACAAAAATCAGCATATCTCCTTTCTGCATGTTCATCTGCAGGTCATGAGAATTATATTTTTGAAAATTTACGACTAGAATGACTGGCTCCATTATCAAGTCATCCAGTCCAGTGATAAGTTTTCAAAAATTAATCTCTTGACCATCATGCATGCTAGAACCCCATATTGATTCGGTTATTGCTGTACAAGAAACATGAACTTTCAGTCTGATAAGCAAACATTTGCTTACCGGTAAATATTAACTACAGAGCGAGCAAGATCACCATCCACCTAATGACGGATTTTCCGTATGAAACATGGCCATGTTGTAGAAGCCTAATGTACGGTTACAAACTTTCCTATTAAAATTTGAGCCAAATTGGTTGACTGATCACAGGCAACATCTGAAAATTCTTTTCACAGTATCAGCCTTTATTGTGTTAAAATGTTATCCAAATTTGATCAGTAATTTTTAGCACACCCATTCTGAAGGGACAAGTGACTAAGCGGGCTTATATCATGGTGACCTTTGCCTCTGTCGCCTGCCCATCTATAAATCTTTTTATGAAAATACTTCTGGTCATTAACCACCGATATTAATCAAATTGTGCTTAGATAGCTCTATGATAGTAGGCTTCCCAGAATTCATCCAGAAATTTGATTGGTAAATTTTCCAATGGCCACCTGAAGATTTGACCTGGACATCTTGGATTTTACTATAATTTTTTTAATCTTTCAAAACGTACAATTAAATCTTCTTAAAAATAACCAAATTTTAACCAAGCTTGGCTGGCATGACCTTAAACCGCATGGAATTTTTTTATACAAACTATTACTTGATTTTTACAATGGCTATCTAGGATTTCAAAAATCTTTCAAAACACATTTTTGTCTTAAAGATGACAGTATGTTTCAACAAGACATGTATGTAATTACCTCTAAGATGCTACATTATATGATCATGACTTATGGAGAGGCGAATGGTTGCTCTCCTCTTGCCTAAGGTTAATTCTAGGCGAACATCTCAGATTGCCTATATTGTTTAGTAATGATGATAGAATATAGAGGCGAGTACTAACACTACTCGCTTCACTGGTTTAAATTTAAATTCAGGAGAGCAGGTGATTACTCCGCTTCGAAATTCTCCTGGAAAGACATGTATGATTCTTGACATTTATACAGAATCTGGTTGTTAAATCTTTTGTGCTCATTTTGGATTTCTGAAATTAGGAATGAAATTTGGTAAAAAATACTTATCAGTAATTAATACATTTTACTACTGGGCCGATTTCAATCAAACTTGGCTGCTATAGTGTTAGGCATCCGAATAGAATATACATAAAATTGATTGGTGGATTTATTTCAGCAGCTATCTTGGGTTTCCAGAAATCCCCCCAAAATTGTTTAACCCTTTAATGGTCATGCCAGCCAAAACCGGCCTCTGTTATGGTCTTGAGAAATGTCCATTTACAGACCAAGAGAAGACAATTTTGAAAATTTACCACTGGAATGACTGGCTTTATACCCGAGCCAGTCATTCCAGTGATAAATTTTCAAACGTATTCTCTTGGCCTGTAAATAGACATTCAATAGGCAGATATTAAAAAATTTTGACCAAATTTGACCATTAAAGGGTTAACAGGTTACTCTTACAAATGTCTGGCCACAATGTGTGCTTTTAAAACTAAAAACTTGCTGGCAACAGTACTCCAGGTGAGCGATACTGAGCTCCAGACACACTATCAGATCTGAATGCAATACCTTATTACCTCTACAGGGCAAGGGTAATGAGACAATCATGATAAGCCTACAGGTGAAATAACTGAAGCACTAGTGTCTCCATATTTTGAAAGTAAAACGACTGAAGGTGACAAGATGATTAAATTCTGTTTAGTCAAAGCATAATAATTAGGATTTTAATCCTTTATCTCTCACAGACCAGCTATTACCGATTTGTTATTATGTAGGGGAGATTCTGTTGAATATTTTGAAACTAATTTGGCTGGGAACTTTTGCTCTCTATGGCAACAACAACTTCCAGTCAAATTATTAGCTTCAAAATTATCACAACATCATTATTGAATAGCTCTTGATATCGAGAGGCTGTAATTAAAAAGGTCAGATCTTTATGAAAGTAGATACACCGATGTATATTTTAGAAAGAATAATGCTGTAAGCTATTCAAGACAATAACAGTTTAAAAGCAGTATTATTTCAAAATATGCCTGTTTGAATTCGTGTTCACTTAAATAGTAGACTTCTGAAAGTGCTTCAATATCCTTCATATCAATTCAACAAACTCGGGGAACATGCTTTATACATGTATTTCAACATCTCTCTTTAACTGTCCTTTCTTTTGCAGGTCTGTGATAGTCGTGTGACTCATGTACTGAAGTCTTCTGTAGCAGAGTGTCAGTCTTACCCTGAGAATGACACTGCCCTTGAGGAAATCTATGTGATTTTAGGTGGTTTAACCATTTATCTAGAGGACTAGACCCACTTTCTGAGATAACGACGTGTCATGTGCATAACTTTGCTCAGTTGAATATGTGATGTTATAGTGTGTGCTTTTAGTAAGAACTGGTTTAATCCCCTGGCAGGATGAGAACTATCGCCATATCGGACACTCAGTGTGGAGGCTTCCTTCAGTGACACACACCTATTATTGATAACCTACTGTGAACAATATGCAGTATTCACACATGCGGCTACATTTCACTCACTGTCTGCAGATTTGATTTATATGGGACAAAATTCGGTACATATTGTGCTTTAATCACCAGTCAGAATTCTACTGTCTATGACTCTATGTTCTGAGAATATCATATATATACGGTTGCGATACAACAGATTTAATAGTCTTTCACAATAAAAACTTTTATTATTGCTTAAATGGTCAAATTTCGTTATTAGTCATTTGAAATTTCAAAGATTTGTGTCAATCAACGCTACCTCCAGAACAGCCACCATAATATATTATAATTTAAAGAAAATGAAAAGATGAACATCGAAATGTTGTTGATTGGTACCATCATAGAGGAATAAACCTATTAACTCCAGTAAAATACCAGAGATGAATCAGAATAACTTAAAACGATGTTTCTAAACATAGACATTAACCATGTATTTATCTGAATAATCGGAGCAATCATTTTACCCATATTGCAAACAATCAAAGATGTAAGTGGACGTAAGTGCCTATCAGTGGGGTTTAAGTCCCACGCAAATAGTATTCCATTTGTGCATTGATACCTATAACAGAGCTTATTTACTGGTGCAATACTGCTGATTATTTTGAAAACAATTTGACTGGAAGTAGTTTCTAGCAGCAACAGGGATTCTCAGTCAAAATGTTTTCCAGTTGGCTAGTGTAATTTTCACTGATTGTTTCTATGGTCACAAAATGATGCCAGCGAATAATTTGAAACCATTTTCACTGAAATTCTTTGCTGCATATATACCAGTGGCCTGTAAAATTGTTTTCAGAATAGTTTCGGGTATTTTATATCGCCTTTACTAGCAGATATACTAGTAGATCACTGTTATATAACAAGTACAGTAATAACAGGACCGCTTGTAAAAAGGAACAATTAGATTTATCTCTCCTCGCGCATCTGAGCATTGGGAGGCATATTAAGGTAGTTTAGTTGCTTTAAGTTATTCTGATTCATTGTATCTTCTTTACTGGTGATAGTAGTTACATTACTCTATGGTGTTACCAATCAACACCATTTGGAATCTCCCTTTTCTTTTACCTTAACCACATGCATCAAGTGTGAGTAAGATTTATCCATGATGTTTTGTTGTCCATGATTCTCTTAATTCTTTTGGTTTTATCCATGAAACTCCAGTATCAGTCTGACAGTCTATAGCTTTTTCAAGGGGGTTAATACAATATAAGAAAGCGGTTGGATATTCAGCAAATAATTTTACTGGAAGGCACTGTTAGCATAATCCTTTCATTGACAAACCCCTGAAAAAATAAATTCCGTACGACATAAAACTTATTCTGTTGAATATTTTGAAATTGATTTAACTGGAAGTTGTTGTTTCCTAAGGCAGCAACAGTTTCTAGTCAGATCAATTTCAAACTATTCAACAGTTTTCCTCTATGGTTGCCTTGGAAATTAGATATGGGGAATTCATCCGTGAAAGGGTTAAAGCAAACAGGGGTCAGAAAAGCATAGCCCAATGAAAGCGTGGGCCTTCACAGTACACTCAGGTATTAGTACAGTCATTCTATGTGAAATCATAGCACAATGAAAGCATGGGCCTTCACAGTACACTCAGGTATTAGTACAGTCATTCTATGTGAAATCATAGCACAATGAAAGCATGGGCCTTCACAGTACACTCAGGTATTAGTACAGTCATTCTATGTGAAATCATAGCACAATGAAAGCATGGGCCTTCACAGTACACTCAGGTATTAGTACAGCCATTCTATGTGAAATCATAGAAGATTGTTGTTGCATCAGCTATTGAAATTACTATGATTCTTGTGCTTGGCTAAATTTCTATAAACTGAGAATATTCGGAATATCAGATCATTATTAACTCGCCTGGCCTGAAGGCCCAAGTGAGCCTATGCCATGGTGTTCATCCGTCGGTCAAAGTTCATATCCTGGGTCAGCTTATGCAATGGTAATTCGGTTGTAATGAATAACCTGGACAAATTTGCGAAATATTCATGTCGTTGATACATGTATATTTTTCAATTGGGCCGCTATGGCGTTAAAAGTGTCTGTTTTTGAAGCAATGTTGCCAACTGAAAGCTTTTACTGTTTGAGATTTAGCTTTGACCTCAAAATTGGTGCACATATTCAGGATCCCATAGACAAACATTCGGCCAGTTGAACCAGGGTTATTCACAGTGTCCAATTTGAAGAAATTGTTGCTGAAAGCTGTTGCATTGTGATTTTTACCCAAAAGAAGTCGAAGCACTCCATTCTCATATTAACCCTTGCGTCTGGTGGTGATGCAGGTAAAAAATCATGACAGTTATGACCGATTGTGAGATAAATGCTGACAAATTGAGCTTATGCCGTGGTGATCGTGACTCAGCTGTCTGTAAAATCACATCTTCTATGACCAATTTCAGGCAAATTTGTCTGGGAGAATCTTATCGTGTTAGCAGGGCTCGATTATAAGACTAACCTGTTAACCCGAGGATAGTAGAATTTCATATGGGCTGGTAAAACTGCACCTGCACTAACCTGTCTGGGTTAGTTGCTCTCAAAAGAGGAAATACAAAAAAATACTATTCTAATGTCATTATGTTGAGTACCCACCAAAGGCAGCACCGGCTTTCCAGACAAACTAATTTCCAAATATTCAACGGCTTCTCTGTATCAGTGATTGGATTAAAGAAGTGATCAGCTTTGAGCTTACAAACATTGGGTTAGTGAAGTTTGCTGCGGGATAGTAAAATCAATGGTGCACTATCCTGTCTAGGTTAGTGGAACAAATCCTTAAAATCTACCCCTGGGTGTTAGGCTCCAGCACATCTCTTCAGAATTCTGATTGATCCATAAATTGATCGGTGAAAATCTTAGATTTTGTAAATGATTTACTGGAAATTGTCAAAATGCATCTCCTTGGTGGATTTCAACAAAATTTGACCATAAGAACCGTATGGTGCTACGCTTCTGAGTTCAGAACTTCGATTAGTCGGTTTTGGGGTGAAAATCTTGGATTCTATGAAAAAGTTCCCGGAAATTGTCAAAATGCATCTCCTCAGCCACTTGGTTGATTTTAACCAAGTTTAACTAGATGGACCCTATGGTGGTACGCTCCAGAAGTTCTATTCAGAAATTTGATTGGTCAGATGTCTCATCCTTAACCATTTACCCCTCAAATTCTTCAAAATAAGTATCAATTTTCTCAAAGACAATGTCCATTTGTAGGTTGAGATTATTTTTGAAAATTTATCACTGGAATGACTGGCTTGATTATCGAGCCAGTCATTCCAGTAGTAAATTTACAAAATAGTATTCTACTGGAGTCCTGGTCTGAAAATGGACATTTCTCAGATCTACCACAGAAGCAATTTTTTGGGTGGCGCGAGTATTATTGGGTTAATCAATTCCCAGTTTTAACCAAATTCGGCCAGGCGTACCCCATATTGAGTGCCTGGAATTTTAACTGATCCATTTTCAGGTGAACATCTTGTTCTTGAAAATGACATCACAGGAAGTGCTTACGGTTCAGGCTGAAACTCCTGATATTTCATCGATAACTAAGGGTGATTAAAGTTTGTTCAAAAGAAATTGATCAGTGATAAAACATGGCTGTCATGGACCAATCATAATTTACTGTTTGGTGGCCATGTTGGTTCTTTATTGGTTCAATGGAATCTTTCATTCGATCTGATTGTGCATTATCAGTGTTCACTACAGGTAGGCAACTATTGGGTGCATGAGAGAAGAGTCAAGAAGATTGCCAATGTTTCCTCCTGTGGTAAGATAATCCACCACTGAGCCGTGAACTGGGTTCGTCGTTTAAGTAGTCCATTGTTGAGAACCATGCCACTCCCTTAAATTTGATTTTAAATTATTTGTTTGTTTGATAGGCCTATATTTATCATGTCGATATTTTCAAGGTAACATTCATGATTTATACCAGGTCTACAATTCTATCAGTGTTCACTCAAGTAGCTTAAACTTATATAAGCCTATAGGCTCAGCTTTAGCCCATTTCCCAAATGTGTTGGCTTTCAAGATTCAAAATTATTATCATAACAGCTAAATTTTTTACATAGGCTTTTATCTTTAAAAAGAAAATAGTGTATGATGTCCAAAAATTTAAAAGCCAAATCATACTTGAGAAATGGGATATCTATAAAGAAATCCATAAATTTTAAGTTTATGAAGTCAGTTATTGACCCATTCACTACTGGTAAGCAACTATCCCATTTAATTACTAAATGCCAATTTATCAATGTTCAAACAGTTTGGACACATTGACAAATTGGCATTTAATAACTACATAATATCTTAATGGCAATTTGATATAAATGTGTTGCTGCCGATGATTTTGACAGATTTCATTTTTACAGAACCTCGAGAAAGTTAATTTCAGATAAAGGGGTTTCCTTCTTTCGTGTTTATTATTGCTCATTAATATGTATGAGCTGAAAGAATGCGGGTTTTATCCAATCAGTATCGCGATTCCGGCATTTCTGTGAAGGAATCGTTTAGTGGACTCGATTTACCCGTTTGTTGCTGGAAAGAAGATACGACGAACTTTCGATTCGCTCAATTCTAAATGCTAGCGGGATGGATTGGCGATTGAGCTGTCGCTAAAAATCGTTTAATATTAGAAAATATATTCTAATATGTACAGCGGGATTTTAGAACACGATTCACAATTCTTTTTTTATATGAGAATCAATAGTATGACGCATTTTTCCAGCGTTGAATGTGAAAATTCATGTATTTTTAACACATGTATGCCTACCACCGAGACCCCCGAAATCTCAATACTATCGCTCGGCAATCGGCAAACATTGCCAAAGTTTAATCTGATGGAAATTAATCAAAGGATAAATTATTCACGTGTGTTTCGATATCGTACTACGCATCTTTGTGTCATTTTAACAAAATTAATTGCATAAATATATCTAAATGCAACTCTTTTCTCCTTGCCAGTCGGACTAAATAACACTGAAATTAGTTTGTCTGGAAAGCCGTTGCTGCCTTTGGTGGGTACTCAACATAATGACATTAGAATAGTATTCAGGTGCAGTTTTACTAGCCCATATGAAATTCTACTATCCTCGGGTTAACAGGTTAGTCTTATAATCGAGCCCTGCTAACACGATAAGATTCTCCCAGACAAATTTGCCTGAAATTGGTCATAGAAGATGTGATTTTACAGACAGCTGAGTCACGATCACCACGGCATAAGCTCAATTTGTCAGCATTTATCTCATAATCGGCCATAACTGTCATGATTTTTTACCTGCATCACCAGACGCAAGAGTTAATATGAGAATGGAGTGCTTCGACTTCTTTTGGGTAAAAATCACAATGCAACAGCTTTCAGCCACAATTTCTTCAAATTGGACACTGTGAATAACTCTGGTTCAACTGGCCGAATGTTTGTCTATGGGGTCCTGAATATGTGCACCAATTTTGAGGTCAAAGCTAAATCTCAAACAGTAAAAGCTTTCAGTTGGCAACATTGCTTCAAAAACAGACACTTTTGACGCCATAGCGGCCCAATTGAAAAATATACATGTATCAACGACATGAATATTGTGCAAATTTGTCCAGGTTATTCATTACAACCGAATTACCATTGCATAACTGACCCAGGATATGCAATTTAACCGACGGATGAACACCATGGCATAGGCTCACTTGGGCCTTCAGGTCAGGCGAGTTAATAATGATCTGATATTCCGAATATTCTCAGTTTATAGAAATTTAGCCATGCACACGAATCATAGTAATTTCAATAGCTGATGCAACAACAATCTTCTATGATTTCACATAGAATGGCTGTACTAATACCTGAGTGTACTGTGAAGGCCCATGCTTTCATTGTGCTATGATTTCACATAGAATGACTGTACTAATACCTGAGTGTACTGTGAAGGCCCATGCTTTCATTGTGCTATGATTTCACATAGAATGACTGTACTAATACCTGAGTGTACTGTGAAGGCCCACGCTTTCATTGTGCTATGCTTTTCTGACCCCTGTTTGCTTTAAGCCTTTCACGGATGAATTCCCCATATCTAATTTCCAAGGCAACCATAGAGGAAAACTGTTGAATAGTTTGAAATTGATCTGACTAGAAACTGTTGCTGCCTTAGGAAACAACAACTTCCAGTTAAATCAATTTCAAAATATTCAACAGAATAAGTTTTATGTCGTACAGAATTTATTTTTTCAGGGATTTGTCAATGAAAGGATTATGCTAACACTGCCTTCCGGTAAAATTATTTGCTCAATATCCAACCGCTTTCTTATATTGTATTAACCCCCTTGAAAAAGCTATAGACTGTCAGACTGATACTGGACTTTCATGGATAAAACCAAAAGAATTAAAAGAATCATGGACAACAAAACATCATGGATAAATCTTGCTCACACTTGATGCATGCGGTTAAGGTAAAAGAAAAGGGAGATTCCAAATGGTGTTGATTGGTAACACCATAGAGTAATGTAACTACTATCACCAGTAAAGAAGATACAATGAATCAGAATAAAATAAAGCAACTAAACTACCTTAATATGCCTCCCAATGCTCAGATGCGCGAGGAGAGATAAGTCTAATTGTTCCTTTTTACAAGCGGTCTTGTTATTACTGTACTTGTTATATAACAGTGATCTACTAGTATATCTGCTAGTAAAAGCGATATAAAATACCCGAAACTATTCTGAAAACAATTTTACAGGCCACTGGTATATATGCAGCAAAGAATTTCAGTGAAAATGGTTTCAAATTATTCGCTGGCATCATTTTGTGACCATAGAAACAATCAGTGAAAATTACACTAGCCAACTGGAAAACATTTTGACTGAGAATCCTTGTTGCTGCTAGAAACTACTTCCAGTCAAATTGTTTTCAAAATAATCAGCAGTACTGCACCAGTAAATAAGCTCTGTTATATGTATCAATGCACAAATGGAATACTATTTGCGTGGGACTTAAACCCCACTGATAGGCACTTACGTCCACTTACATCTTTGATTGTTTGCAATATGGGTAAAATGATTGCTCCGATTATTCAGATAAATACATGGTTAATGTCTATGTTTAGAAACATCGGTATTCTGATTCATCTCTGGTATTTTACTGGAGTTAATAGGTTTATTCCTCTATGATGGTACCAATCAACAACATTTCGATGTTCATCTTTTCATTTTCTTTAAATTATAATATATTATGGTGGCTGTTCTGGAGGTAGCGTTGATTGACACAAATCTTTGAAATTTCAAATGACTAATAACGAAATTTGACCATTTAAGCAATAATAAAAGTTTTTATTGTGAAAGGCTATTAAATCTGTTGTATCGCAACCGTATATATATGATATTCTGAGAACATAGAGTCATAGACAGTAGAATTCTGACTGGTGATTAAAGCACAATATGTACCGAATTTTGTCCCATATAAATCAAATCTGCAGACAGTGAGTGAAATGTAGCCGCATGTGTGAATACTGCATATTGTTCACAGTAGGTTATCAATAATAGGTGTGTGTCACTGAAGGAAGCCTCCACACTGAGTGTCCGATATGGCGATAGTTCTCATCCTGCCAGGGGATTACACCAGTTCTTACTAAAAGCACACACTATAACATCACATATTCAACTGAGCAAAGTTATGCACATGACACGTCGTTATCTCAGAAAGTGGGTCTAGTCCTCTAGATAAATGGTTAAACCACCTAAAATCACATAGATTTCCTCAAGGGCAGTGTCATTCTCAGGGTAAGACTGACACTCTGCTACAGAAGACTTCAGTACATGAGTCACACGACTATCACAGACCTGCAAAAGAAAGGACAGTTAAAGAGAGATGTTGAAATACATGTATAAAGCATGTTCCCCGAGTTTGTTGAATTGATATGAAGGATATTGAAGCACTTTCAGAAGTCTACTATTTAAGTGAACAAGAATTCAAACAGGCATATTTTGAAATAATACTGCTTTTAAACTGTTATTGTCTTGAATAGCTTACAGCATTATTCTTTCTAAAATATACATCGGTGTATCTACTTTCATAAAGATCTGACCTTTTTAATTACAGCCTCTCGATATCAAGAGCTATTCAATAATGATGTTGTGATAATTTTGAAGCTAATAATTTGACTGGAAGTTGTTGTTGCCATAGAGAGCAAAAGTTCCCAGTCAAATTAGTTTCAAAATATTCAACAGAATCTCCCATACATAATAACAAATCGGTAATAGCTGGTCTGTGAGAGATAAAGGATTAAAATCCTAATTATTATGCTTTGACTAAACAGAATTTAATCATCTTGTCACCTTCAGTCGTTTTACTTTCAAAATATGGAGACACTAGTGCTTCAGTTATTGCACCTGTAGGCTTATCATGATTGTCTCATTACCCTTGCCCTGTAGAGGTAATAAGGTATTGCATTCAGATCTGATAGTGTGTCTGGAGCTCAGTATCGCTCACCTGGAGTACTGTTGCCAGCAAGTTTTTAGTTTTATAAGCACACATTGTGGCCAGACATTTGTAAGAGTAACCTGTTAACCCTTTAATGGTCAAATTTGGTCAAAATTTTTTAATATCTGCCTATTGAATGTCTATTTACAGGCCAAGAGAATACGTTTGAAAATTTATCACTGGAATGACTGGCTCGGGTATAAAGCCAGTCATTCCAGTGGTAAATTTTCAAAATTGTCTTCTCTTGGTCTGTAAATGGACATTTCTCAAGACCATAACAGAGGCCGGTTTTGGCTGGCATGACCATTAAAGGGTTAAACAATTTTGGGGGGATTTCTGGAAACCCAAGATAGCTGCTGAAATAAATCCACCAATCAATTTTATGTATATTCTATTCGGATCCTAACACTATAGCAGCCAAGTTTGATTGAAATCGGCCCAGTAGTAAAATGTATTAATTACTGATAAGTATTTTTTACCAAATTTCATTCCTAATTTCAGAAATCCAAAATGAGCACAAAAGATTTAACAACCAGATTCTGTATAAATGTCAAGAATCATACATGTCTCTCCAGGAGAATTTCGAAGCGGAGTAATCACCTGCTCTCCTGAATTTAAATTTAAACCAGTGAAGCGAGTAGTGTTAGTACTCGCCTCTATATTCTATCATCATTACTAAACAATATAGGCAATCTGAGATGTTCGCCTAGAATTAACCTTAGGCAAGAGGAGAGCAACCATTCGCCTCTCCATAAGTCATGATCATATAATGTAGCATCTTAGAGGTAATTACATACATGTCTTGTTGAAACATACTGTCATCTTTAAGACAAAAATGTGTTTTGAAAGATTTTTGAAATCCTAGATAGCCATTGTAAAAATCAAGTAATAGTTTGTATAACAAAATTCCATGCGGTTTAAGGTCATGCCAGCCAAGCTTGGTTAAAATTTGGTCATTTTTAAGAAGATTTAATTGTACGTTTTGAAAGATTAAAAAAATTATAGTAAAATCCAAGATGTCCAGGTCAAATCTTCAGGTGGCCATTGGAAAATTTACCAATCAAATTTCTGGATGAATTCTGGGAAGCCTACTATCATAGAGCTATCTAAGCACAATTTGATTAATATCGGTGGTTAATGACCAGAAGTATTTTCATAAAAAGATTTATAGATGGGCAGGCGACAGAGGCAAAGGTCACCATGTTATAAGCCCGCTTAGTCACTTGTCCCTTCAGAATGGGTGTGCTAAAAATTACTGATCAAATTTGGATAAAATTTTAACACAATAAAGGCTGATACTGTGAAGAGAATTTTCAGAAGTTCGTCTGTGATCAGTCAACCAATTTGGCTCAAATTTTAATAGGAAAGTTTGTAACCATACATTAGGCTTCTACAACATGGCCATGTTTCATACGGAAAATCCGTCATTAGGTGGAGGGTGATCTTGCTCGCTCTGTAGTTAATATTTACCGGTAAGCAAATGTTTGCTTATCAGACTGAAAGTTCATGTTTCTTGTACAGCAATAACCGAATCAATATGGGGTTCTAGCATGCATGATGGTCAAGAGATTAATTTTTGAAAACTTATCACTGGACTGGATGACTTGATAATGGAGACAGTCATTCTAGTCGTAAATTTTCAAAAATATAATTCTCATGACCTGCAGATGAACATGCAGAAAGGAGATATGCTGATTTTTGTTACCAAATTTAACCATTAAAGTGTTAAATATTCAAACATTTATCCAGACAGACGAGATCTCTCTTGACATAAACAAAACCTTTGTACTACAATCAATTCCGGAATCATAGTTTAATCCTCATCCCATAGGTGGTAATGCATTTGGTATCCAGAAGTGTATCTACTACTGAGCTGATTTGGCTCAAATCTTAGCAACAAACAAAGGACCGTTCAGACTTTGGCCGCGATCCGACCACCCGTGAAAAATTCAGATGTACATGGCCTACAAAACAAATAATGGCGTTACGGATATCCCAGAAGATACTGGTGTGATTTGGGTTAACACAGGTAGGTGTGTGTGGTGGGGGGGGGGGGGGGGTGATTGTACACTAATTTGGTTATGTTAAAGCCCATTTTCTAACTTCAATGAAACCTTCAGGGTCAGTAGGGTCACCTTTAAAAACGGCTTCTGCAGTGGTCTTGAGAAATGTCCATTTGCAGACCAAGAAGGCTATTTTTGAAAATTTACCATTGGAACGACTGGATCGATAAGCGAGCCAGTCATTCCAGTAGTAAAATTTTAAATATTAATCCCTTGCATCAGTAAATCGAAATTTAACAGAAATTCAAGGGTTAAAGAGTGAGGAGACTGTATACAGTATGGCTACTTTTTTGTGTTCCATAAGGTGGTCTCTTCATAGGCATATAATTTCCACTCTGTGATAATATTACTGATTAACTTGGAGGCATTTCAAAATTAAATGGAAATCTAAACTCAACCATACATCGATTCTAAACTCAACCATTCATCGAAGAGGCTAAGGGACCAGTTAGAGGTGGTCATTGTCTTTATCTATGCCTGCTCATTAAAAATAGAGAGAACTAACATGACAGATGCCAGTATAGACTGGCGGTATAACCTTTTTTATTTTGGCCTTAGATAAGATTGTGTGCAATATATCTGATATTATTTAAGTCCTCTATTGATTTTTTTAAAGAAATTTTAATTTATGACGGTGGTAATCATTACACTGCTCGGATAATTCTCATGCCGGTTTGTACATGTAGCAAAATAACCTAATGCACACCAAACATACACAACAGCAAGATGTTTTAACAGTAACTAAATCAATATACATCATTATTACAGTTTTCTTACAACACACCTTTCCAGTTTTAGCTATGCCCCACTCATCTCTAGCTAAGCTATACCAACACAATGCTCGTGTGGGGATCGATCGATCCCTGCACTTCTTGACTATCAATTTCCAGAAAACTATTCAGGGAAGCTGTTGAATATTTTGAAACTAATGTGACTATTATTAAATAGCAAATACATACAATTCATGCAATGTGTCGGACTGTTAAACATTTAAATGGACTAAATTGAGTCATTCTTGCTGTAATTGATTACGACGTCATACTATGCGTCACGTAGTTGATTATGATGTCATATGATGGATGGATAAATTGGAAATATCCATTACGCTTGTGTGTGAACAAAAGTAAACCTCCATCAGCGTGCTAATGTCTATTTCCAGCATGCTAAACAGTTGACGATTGGTTTGGTTGAGTGAAATTAATGAAAACGGGTGTTTTAGTAATTCAATTAATTATCTTCTAATAGGATTAATAAAATCAAACTAATTGTTTGAACAATTACAATATGTAAATACAAAATTTATGATTATACCTTTATAACTTGAAAGCGAATTGACACCTCCGAGTGTAAAGTATCATTTCTTGCCCCCACGTTGTCCTGCACTGACTCAGTCATGGCTCGCCAATCACCTGCTCATCGCTACAAGCCAGCTTTTCAGGTGTACTCCAATCAAGTTCAAGTTCAAAGTTGCTTTATTTCATGGTTTTTTCTATACAATAAATATAATCTAAACAGGCAGTCCATCAAAGGCATGGCCTATTGAGTGATGGACTCCTTACACACATTACAACATTTAGACATTGACATATATACGACACACAAGACAGTGGCACAGTGACAAAATGGTGAAAAGCTACCTTGATATGAAAGTCCAGGACTATTTTGGTTTGTTTTGTGGAGTTCGGACATAAACTTTGATATATATGTCATATATACATGTATTTAATACATATGTCTTCCATTAAGCGGTGGGTGGGTAGGGCTGTCCCTTCTTTAATGTTTACATAGATATATGCCACTATGTGCACAAACATAAAACACGACATTCAAACACATATTTATGGCATTAATATTTAAATACACTCAAACATATTTACTGACTTAATTAAACATATATTATACATATCCTCCCTAATTACATCATTATCTCATTTTATTTAAATTTAGTTTGGAGTGGTTTATTATTATATAGGACTTTTGTATGCTACTGAGGGTGGGGTGGGGTGGGGGGGGGGGGCAGGGAAGAGCTCATCACTGTAATATAAAGTTGAGATAGTTAGAGTTTGTTAAGAATCGATAGATGCGTTGATCGTATGTGGGTTATTTAGGTGTAGTAGTAGTGAAAGTAAACTGTGAAGTATGTTTGTGTTTAGACTTCTTACTTCAATTATTAGGTTAGGTTAGTTTATCTATAGTGGCTGTGGTGGTGGTGGAATGTCTTAGGCTTGTATTAGTATTAATTAGCAGAGAATCTGTGACCATCAGGTATAAATATATTAATTTAGTATTTGTCGATCATAGATTCCCTGGCAATCTTCTTAAAGGATTTCATGTTTAATATGCTATCGCGTATTTTTGTACTGGTGCTGTTCCATAGTTTTGTGGCTGCTATTGTAATTCGTCGTTTTCCTATTTCTGTTCGTGTAGGTTGAGTGTGTAAATTGTGTTTTGTCCTAGTGTTGTGTTTGTGGATGTCGGTGCTTAGTGTGAAATTGGAGGCTATGGATTGTGGTAATGTATTGTGGTGAAACTCCTTTACAATGGTGTACATCTGTAGTTTGCCTATGCCCTTTAGTTTTAATAGCTTTTCTGACTTGAATATATTCTGGCCCTTTGCTGGTTTAGAAAAGAGTTTTAGTGCCTTTTTCTGTAGACTTTATAGTTTTGTTAGGTTGCTTTTGTGTGTATTCGTCCAGATAGCGTTACAGTAGGTGAGATGCGGAAGAACAAGGGTGCAGTATAGAGTTTTAATTGTAGCTGGTGTCATGTAAGGTTTTAGTCTTTGTATGACACCTATGCCTCTTGCCACCTTTGCTGTTACAATCTCGATTTGTTTAGCCCAGGTCAAATGTTTATCCAAATATACTCCCAAGAATTTGGCAAATAGGGCCTCCTCAATTTCTTTTTTGTTTATGTAGAATTTTGGAATTTCATCTTTTTTTAGTTTGAGATTTGTAAATAACATATAATTTGTTTTGTCAACATTCAGCGATAATTTGTTTATTGAAAACCAGTCAGTAATTTCTTCCATTTCCTTATTTGTTTTTCTGTATAAGGTGTCTATGTTGTCATCGCAGCAAAAAGCATTTGTGTCATCAGCGAACAGTATTAATGACATGTGCTTGCATATGTTAGGTAGATCATTCATGTAAAGAAGGAACAGCAATGGGCCAAGAATAGATCCCTGAGGAACACCACAAGTTAATTGCTTGTTTTCAGAGCATGTCTCATTATATTGTACGCATTGTGTTCTTTTACTTAGGTAGTTCTGGAACCAGGTGAGTGCACTGCCTCTTACACCATAATAGGCAGGTTTTTCTAGTAAGATCTGGTGGTTGACAGTGTCAAAAGCTTTTGAAAGGTCCAAGAAGATGCCTATTATACATTGGGTTTTTTCCAGTGATTCAATAATTTTTTCTGTCATTTCAGCTATTGCATGCATTGTTGAATGTTTCTCACGAAATTCATATTGCGATTTGTATAAAATTGACTTTTTGTCCAGGTAATTTGTCAGTCGATTGTACATAAGGCACTCTAGTAACTTGGAGAAAAGTGGAAGTATGGAGACTGGTCTATAGTTTGAGAAGTTAGTAGAATCCTTGGCTTTATAAATTGGTGTAACATATGCTATTTTTAGTTTTGATGGGGAAATGCCTTGTGCTAGGGATAAGTTGCAAATGTGACTAAGTGGGATAAGGATATCCATAACACAGGTTTTATAAATGAGCCACTTAAAACCATCGATTCCGGCACTTTTGGCTGGGTTGAGTTTGTTTAGAATGTTAAAGATCTCTTCAGTGTTAGTAGGGTTAACGAAGAATGATGATTGATAGCTGCCTGTAAGGTAATCAGAAAAAAATTTCTTGGATGTTGATTGAATTTTGGTTGAAAGTTCTGGTCCGATATTTACGAAATAATCATTGACTCCATTGGCAATTTCAAATTTATCGGTAATGACCTTATTGAAGAAATTGTGTCTGTTGTGCCGTATTGGTCTTGTTTAAAAGTGATTTAAAGACCAAGTACTATACGCAGCGAGATTTGTGTTCTGATACGTGCAAATAACGCAACATATACTGACTAAAAAAATTACATTATCACATTGTCATAGGATACAGATAATTTTGTAAATACTTCGTCGAAAGTGACCATTTTCGTACCCTTCCAAAAACGAAATAGAAACGGAAGTACTAGCGTCAAAAGGGGATGTGACATCATCAGAGGGGCCTGTCTTTCTCTTCTCTTTCCTCGATAAAAATTGAAATTTACTCAAATAACGTGAAGATTTCTCTGCATATTTTCCAGGCAGCATTCACTAGAACGAGTATGAACTCATATCTGAGGGAAATAGTGACTCCGGGCCTGAAGATGGCGATGATGTGCCGAATTTAGGCGTAGATCATACCAATTTGAACCGTTACCAGATTTCGAACATGCACTAGCAGACGAGTTGAACTGGCATGGACGACAGAAATGCGCGACTTCAGAACGTAGACTGGTCAGTAAATTACAAACGAGTTATTGTTTTTTCTATATGAGCTAATATTGTGTTATATCTGCCGCATTAAATTATAAAGTATCTATATATAGGCTGCATGTCAGAAAATAGACAATAATTTGCACCGTTTTGTTTTAGTTTTAGTCAAACCTTACAAGTTGTGATAGGACAATGGTTGCTGTTGTAGTGACAAATACAAAACCTCCATACATGCATGGGCCATGCTTCATTATTACAAACCAAAAACTAATTAATTGTTGTTTTACAAACAGAAAACTTGAAGCGCTGCAAACACAGCATGGGAAGTCGCTAGCTACGCTTTGTCTTACTACAATTACTGAAAATATAGAAATACAGGAGCCATACGCATGTTCAAGACAGATGCTGTCCCGACGATGTCCGGCCTGGTTAATCATTTGTAGCCGAGCATACCTGAAGTCTGTGTAACCGCTTAGGCAAATCTGCTGGAGAAGTCGCCTTCAGATCCAGTATTTGAATCCCCTTGTGTACAACCGTTTATACGAAACTGGCAGGGATTGTCAGTACCTAGTAGAATGTATAGCCTATTTTGTTTTCATGATTTAAGCACAGGTGGACATGTATGTTTTTCATGCGCCTTGTAGGCCTACTGTCTAGAAGCGTAAATGTGTATATATGTATAATATGTTATTATGAATACATAAGATGTATAGATATATGTATCCATCATATCTACATGACAAGTCACAAAAGTTCCTTAACCGGAAAAAGTGACGGTTAGTTTTAAACTCAAATATTTTGACCAACAAAGGCCATACAGGCCTTATACGTCGTAATGATTCCGTAACCAATCCGTACCTAGCCTATTGGAGAGTCCATACCCTACATCTGGTTGATGATGATTTGGGTGGCTGAAAAAGGACAGAGAGGCTGTGTCATTAAAACGGACACAGAGGGCATGTCATCTAACATAAATCATCATCATCATCATCATCATCATCATCATCATCTACGAGGTATATGACAAAGACATTGGCTTGCTATGTCCTCGGTTGTGTTTGTCATCTTGTTTCTTTATGTTTTATCATGCTGTCACTTGCTGTGTCACTGATAATAAAACTACAATCTACATTGACACTTTCACAGGTAGGCCTACTTACAAAATCTAAAAAAATTTCTTTCCAATGCATAATAGCTAAAATTATATTCCGTTGAAGAATTTGAAAATAATTTAACTGGAAGCCATTGCTGCCTTAGACATCGATGCCTTCCAGTCAAACCTTTTCCAAAATATTCAACAGATTGCCTTTATGATTGACCTAAGATTGACAAGGATTGCGATATCTGTAGCGATTTCGTTGAATCGATAATCTACTTTATGATAGATTATCTGGGCTGAAAATTAAGTAACATTTTTAGGCTACCTAAATTTGTCTAAATTTAGGGTTTGCATCATCATTGTTGCTGTCATCATGGTCAGCATAAATTTGAAACTATCATAATTAGCATCATTATTGCTATCATTGTCCGCCATCATTATTACTTAAATCATGATCACCATAAAACTATAACTATCATAGGTGTCACCGTCACCATTGTTAGGCCCATCATTACGGATGACTCCGATCTGTCGTTCAAGTATATGGCGTCATAATCAATTACATCACATGTAGGATGGTGTCAGAATCATAATTGAGATAAATACTCGGTCATGAAGCTGGAATAGTCCGTCAAGTGTACAAATTGTATGTCTGATAGATGTACTATTTAATAATCATTCTGTCGATTCTATTGAAAATTTTGAAACTAATTTGACTGTGCGCTCAGTCAAATTAGTTTCAAAATATTCATCAGGTTAGCTGAGGTTACCTGTGTAGGTATGTACCTTGATAATGGTATTCTAGGGATTCAGGGTTCGATTGATTCCAGCACAGGCAAATCTTGAGTGGAGCTCACCTAAAATGGACACGGCATAGCTAGAAATGTATCTCTGTTATTGGTACCCCCACAATTATCTCCATCAGCCTTTTTTACTGTCATCATTATCGGTCACAATCAACATTGTAAGCGCCATAATTGTTACTCTCATCATGCCAATGTTGTCATCACCATCATTGTCACTCATCATCATAGTACGATAGTCATCACCATCATCACAATCATTGTCACTGCCTTCGGTCTTATCATCATCATTGTCACTCTCTTGATAGAAATTTACTATCATCCTCATCATCACCTTCATTGTCACCATCATTATTGTCAATACTAACACCGTACACGCATTGTGATTGAGCTCATAAAATTGTGATATACCGGTATTTATTTCAAGCGTTTCAAGCCGTTGCTTGGTGTGAGTGTGCAACATGTGTCACTGTGTGTGTGGACACAGTAGATCATTAGATGGTGCTTTGGACTTCAGGGGATGACAAAGGGACTTCGGATTGGCTGCTCATAAACCAGTCAGTCATTCGTTCTCTCTTTAATTTCACCTGGGTTCACTTTCTGCAGAGACCACCACGTATCAGAAATGAGGTCGGTGCCAATGACTCGGGTGTGCGTGTGCCGTCAAGATGTGTTATCCTATTATGAAGAATCATTGATTTAAACAAAATGGATTCATTGTACCTCTCCGACTTCTTTCATTTTCTCTAATATTGGGCTCAATGAGAAACGATATTACCATTGTAGCACGTTTGGCCATACTTAGAGCTATTGACTTCAAACTTGGTGAGTGAGTACCTCTGGGCAAAAGCTACCATCCATATAATTACTAGGTCAGTCTGATCTACTTTCTGGATAATATAGGTGGCTAATAAAAGTGTATGCAATATATTTTGATAACTTCATCACAAATTGACATTATAAATTTAATGATGTGAAATGATGATGTCGGAAACAAGATGAATCAAGAAACAATGTAACAATTGGCGTCGAGCATGCGCATAGAACGCAGTTCTTAGTTTCTATTTCCTGGATTATAATCAGTTTCAAATTGAAAGGAATTAAGAGTTTTTAAGACAAGGGAAGCTTATGTCAATGAAATATGCAGCAGTATTTATTCATGTAATTATTTTTCATATGTTTTCATTTCATACGTTTCTTCATATTTCAGAGTGATAAATTGTACAAGTTGTGAATAATGACAAGATGCAACTTGAAATCAAGGACAAAATATAAGCCCATGATATTAGGCCTATAATAAAGTAAAACTTGTCTAGATAGCATGGATTGGCACAGATTAGCAAATGCTTAGCGAAAGATGAAAAATGTAATGTTTATTTGCAAACCAAGATGACTATTTTTGACAATTTACCAATGTATCACTGGTTCCATAAACTAACCAGTTATTTCAGCGGTAAATTTTGGGATTGCCAGAGCCAACTGGGTCATATACAGTGTATGTCCATTTGCTGACCAAGATTCCAGAAGACAATTTTTGAAGATTTACCAATTTAATGACTGTTTTGGTAATCTAACCTGTCATGCCAGTGTTAAACTTTAAAAAATACAGCAAAGTCTTGAGTTGGTCTACAAATGGAGATTATCAAGGCAACTACAGACATGACAGAATGATGCAATGGTAACATTTAAAATATATGTTTATTCACACTATTGACAACAATATATATTGGGGTGAGGGAACTAAGCTATAAACAGTGTACTGGTGTGTCCATTTGCTGACCAAGCCTCCAAGAGATTACATCTGAAAATTTACCACTGGAGAGACTGGTTTTGTAACCCAACCAGTCATTCCAGTGGTAAATTTTCAAAAAGTCTGTTGATTTGTAAATGGACATGTATCAAGACCACTGCAGAAGCGCTAATGATGGAAAGGTTGGCCAGCATCTAGTATATTCATTAATCATGAGGCAATGAGCACAATACACTAATTAATACATATATTGGGATGCGTAAAATGAGTTCTATTTTAAAAAAAATTTCATAATACATTTGTTGTCAATTTGGGGACCCAGATTCCAAGAACATTTTTTTAAATTTACCACCGTAATGACTGGTTCAGTAATCTAGCCAGTCATTCCAGTGGTAAATTAAAAAAAAAATCTCTTGGTCGGCACAAAGACATTCTTCAAGATCACTTCAGATGACGTCTTTGATTGCCTAGACCATTAAAGGGGTTACTTTAGCTATTAAATTATTACTAGGCCACCGAGGTGTGGTCAGTCACAACTTATAATTGACACTTGTCAATTTGCCTTGCTAGCTAGCAGTGGTAACAGGCTAGTGTTAATTTCTGTGAATGACACATGTAGCTAAAACCTTTCTCACTTTGTGACCAAGGATGCGTCACATCCACCTTGCAAATCTTATGCCGTGGCAACCATCCGCCATCCGTCCATCAACTTTTGTTTTCAAACACTACTCCTCATTAACCTCTTGGCCGATTTCTACCAAATTTGGCTGGAAGGACCAGAACCACAGTTAAGAATTTTTATTCATTAATTTTTGGGGTGAAAATCTGATTTTATGAAAAATGTACCGGAAATTGTCAAAATGACAAAACATATACTTTTGTAAAAACACAATCTTAGATTTTATGAAAAAAAACTATAACTGCTTGACAGATTTCAACCAACTTTGGCTAGAGTGATCCTATCATGGTAGAATCCAGAACTTCTATTCTGAATTTTGATTGATACATTTTTTGGGTGAGTCTTAGATTTTCCAAAAATTGTCCATCATGTCTTTAAATGCAAATGGTTCAAATGCTAATGGTCCAAGTGAGCGCCACAGCTCCATGGGCCTCTTGTTTTTTTAATTCTGGGTGTGGTTTGGACTGTTGGTGAAGCATGGTGTGTGTGCGTGTTGAAGGGGGTTGGGTGGGGGCTGTGGCCTGTCGGTTGTTAAGCCTACTCTTCCTGGCAGCAACCAATTTCATTAGGATCAGACATACTCAAACTGATGATCAGTGTAATATTTTATTACTTAACAGAGAGGGCAGTGTTCTCTGAAAAAAGAGAGGAAGTATGACCACTGCACAGGAAATCTGTTGAATATTTTGAAAATAGTTTTACTGGAACCTGTTGCTGCAACAGCTACCAGTCAAACATTTTTCTAAATATTCAATAAGTTTAAGTTATGTTGTAACTAATAGGTCACAATGCATAATTATGGCCCTCCCTCCCTTAACACCCTCATTGCATCGCAAAGCGCTCGTGTCTCTGCTGCAAATGACTCAGACGATTGACCTAAATTACTGGTTTGAACTAGATAGACGAGCTAGACAGCTGTTTATAATTCTTGATGTCGTGATTTGACGTTACCCGGCCTTATATTTAGACAAAGGGCGTAAGCACCGAAATGCAGAGAGCAGACGACGGGTGTTGTACTGCGCCATATTTGGGTTCGCGGATATCGGCTCGCTTTGTGTGTAATTTACCACTACACTGTAGCCTATAAATTTTTTTGTCCGTGAAAATATGCAGCGAAATTCCGTTTGTTTTGTTTGCAGTATTACCGCAGCTATAAGCCACACAACGGTTAGGCATATTTGACAACAATCCGCGATCGCGCAACAGGTCACAATGACTTATTCGCACCGTCGAGGCGCCCGATAACGATAGGTCCATCCGATGACGTCATACGATATAGAGCTTTTCTATTTCGTTTTTTTCGAGGACAACACAGAATTGCAAAATACAACCTAAAACATAGTAATATTTTAAAATAAAACATTTTATTATATTATTTATTGCACAATCTTGTATATTAAACCTACTTTTGCTACCGTTGTGCTTGGTCTTTAATGGTTTTCCATGTCTCTTTTATGATATATTTTCCTTGACTTGGCAAGATTATACACGGCTTAGTTTCAATCAGGCAAAGATATTCTACGTTGCTGTTACATGTACACAACTGAAAATTGAAATGATGAGGGCTGATCATTGGTTGGGATAGGTAGCGATAATTAACCCTTTAAGCCATGAATTTGTTCAAGAAAATCTAAATTACTACAGAAGCTGCTGGTATGGGTGTCAAAGGGTTAATAATAATGACGAATGCTAATAATAGTGGTCTATGGTCATCTTAAAGTATCCATTAGTAGTTCGGTGGAGGTCATCTCTGAAAATCAGCAACTGAAACAGCTGAATCAACTAGTCGAGCCAGCGGTTACAGCGGCGGATTACCAGGGATAACCGTCATGAACCCAGATGAGCAAGAAAACTAGATTGTTTACCATTTACAGCCCAGTGAAAGGCATTTGGGAGGCCAATAGAATACTATTTTTGGAATTGTATCACTGGAATGCCTGGCTCGATTCTCGGGCAAGTCATTCCCGTGATACATCCACAAAAACAGCCTTCCCTTGGCCTTTAATTGGACATACATTGACAGAGCAAAATGACAATTTTTGTGACCGATGTTATTAAAAAAGTAAGTAAGCGTTTGGAATTAACCATTTTCAGCCCAGTGAAGGGCATTTGGGAGGCCAATAGAAGACTATTTTCGGAATTGTAACACTGGAATGCCCGGCTCAATTCTCGGGCAAGTCATTCCAGTGATACATCCACAAAAAAACAGCCTTCCCTTGGCCTTTAATTGGACATACATTCACAGAGCAAAATGACAATTTTTGTGACCGATGTTATTAAAAAAGTAAGTAAGCATTTGGAATTAACCATTTTCAGCCCAGTGAAGGGCATTTGGGAGGCCAATAGAAGACTATTTTCGGAATTGTAACACTGGAATGCCTGGCTCGATTCTCGGGCAAGTCATTCCAGTGATACATAAAAAAACAAAAAAAAAAACCCAAAAAAACCCCAGTCTTCCCTTGGCCTTTAATTGGACATACATTAACAGAGCAAAATGACAATTTTTGTGACCGATGTTATTAAAAAAAAGTACATAAGCAGTTGGGATTGACCATTTTCAGCCCACTGATGGGCATTTGGAAGGCCAATAGAAGACTACTCCTGGAATTGTATCACTGGAATGCCTGGCAAATAAGAGGTTGGAATTTACCTATTTTATACAGTTGAAGTTTTTCACAATTATTCAAGTATGATGATTAGTAGCTGAAATAGCTGAGTAATCGCGATCGATTATTTAAGAATAATTGTGATTACTCGATTAATCAGTTTGGATACAAATTACCAAAACATAACAGCAAAAGGATATTGATGGCGAAAGCTGTGACGGTGTTTAGGGAAAATCCATTCGCAAGCCGAGAGAAGACCATTCCCGAAAATGCATCACTGGAATGACCGGAGCCGGTCATTCCAGTGATACGTCCCCAATAAAAATCATCTCCCGGCCTGCAAGTGGACACACATTTATTGATCAAAATGTCCACGATTGGTGTCGGCAAAGAAATGGGAGACACTATTTTTGCAAGGAGCAGGGTAGATAGAATAAATCAGGGAACAGGAAGGTTTAAACAAGTTCATCTTACATTCGCAAGCGTGACATTAGATTTTAAAGCAAGTTTAAAATATAGCACACATATTATCTGAGTAACACATTACAAAGGACAATAATTAGGCAAAAATCAAATAGAAAGCAAATAATTAAAAAGATAAATAAATTTAAGAAAAAATAGGAACGATGACAGGAAATGTGATATCCGATTTTGACAACTATATGAAACAACACGCATATAATGTACACTAGAAATGACAATAGGATGGCATGTATGTGGCCTGAGTAAGAAATGGTGGGCAACAAAGCAAAATAAGCTTAGATTTTAGAGTAAGAGCAGACATCCGGATAAACAAAGGGCAGAATAAGCTGGAGGGTTACAAACACCTCCAGAAAAATGGTGGGCAACAAAACAAAATAAACTTAGGTTTTAGAGCAAAAGCAGACATCAAAATAAGCTGGAGGTTTACACAGACACTTGATGGCACAGTGTGAACAACATTTAGAATACCTTCAGTGGTATGTCTATCAGCTATTTGGCCTTTGTGCCAACCTCATGTCATTATATCTGGGGACTGTGCTGTTATCTGGAGTGAAAGAATAAACACCATATACATATACATGTAGATTCAGCAGAGTTTATATTTTCCTGGTTCGCAAGTGGGCATGTAAAGGAGCCACTGATATGAGTGTTAAGTGGTTAATAATAATGACGAATGCTAATTATCGTGGTCTATGGTCATCTTGGTGTCAATTAGCAGCCCAGTGGAGGTCACCCATGGAAATCCACATCTGAAATAGCTGGTTCAGCTAATCGAGCCAGCCATTATAGTGGCAGATCACCAGGAATAACCCTCTTCTAGACCACAAATGAGCAAGAAATTGGATTGTTTACTCTGTAAGCGAGGGGCATTGGCAGACCAATAGAGGACTATTCTTGGAACCCCATCACTGGAATCCCTGGCTTGTTTCTCGAGCCAGTCATTCCAGTGATACATCCCAATGAACAGTCCTCCCTCGGTCCTCAAATGGACATACATTCAGAGAAAAATAAAAAATTTCATGACCGATATTATTCAAAAAAATAATTAAGACGTAGGAATTGACTTATCTTATGCAGTGGAAATATTTCATGATTATTCGATTATATAATTTTTAGTCATATACATTCATGATTTAAAAGAAAAAATAAATAAATTAATAATAATAATAATAATAATAATAATAATAATAATAATAATAATCGTGATTTTCTATTTAATCACGTAATCATGCAAGTCTACTAGCAAGTGCTTTTTTGCTATATAGCGATACTATAGATAAGCTTCATCGTTGGACTATCAAAAGAATTAATTGGTATATTCCGTCCAATGTGACATTTAGTGCTCTACGATACGCAGTATTTCTTCATTTTGACTTTCTATAACCTGATAAATGCGTGTTTACAGCAAAATTTTCACAAAAACAAATAAACATCGTGAGGAACCGACTCTTACATACCAGTACCCGAGTACCCGCTAATTGCCTTTGAGCGGCCTCGCTAAGCGATCGTCCGGAAATGTGTATTACATTCTCCGCTTCAGATGCAGTATTGATCAATATTTAAATTCTATACGCTTATTAGCCCCAATCGACATCCAAATATCATATTCCCAATTTCCATACAAATCTGTCACGTCTGAGACCGAGTAGTCTATCGGGAAACGACGGCGTGTCTACTTTTTTCACGGGTTCCACTTGTGACGTCACAAGTACTAGGGATTTCCCGCTTCCCAGAAATCAGAGTTTTTGTTCGGCAATCCTCGGAAATTAATGATAATTTGCCTATATTTGTTTAATACGGCATTTATATTATTAACAAATACAATTTTCGAGTAGAGGAGGTTTATTTACCTAAAATAACTATAATCTTGGTAGCCGAAATCTACACTTTAATTATCAGTGTCCTACCGACTACAATCTGGGAGCCGAGCCACCCGAGCTTGGAGCCGAGTACTCGACTGCAATACTATATCACCCCCCCCAACCCCACCCCCGACACCTATTACCTGTCTCCTCACCGCCGATACGCCAGCGCCGGTGAAGCGCGGTAAGATATCAGACGTTGTTGAATAGATGCGCACGAAACATAGTTCTTTAACATACCACCTTATGCTGCATTACCAGAGTAAAATAGATGGAACTTGATCTTTTTTAAGTAAAACAAATGGATATCTGACCCCTGAAAGATCGGATAGCTATTACCTCAAAACTTTAATTATAACCAGTTTTCGTGATTTACACATTTTCTGTAACTTAGTCTACTTATGCGTACCGGTTACTAATGGATTTCTTGAGGCAGGGGAGGTGGGACGGGAGGGTGGGGGCTAGGCTAGGTCTAGCCTAAGTTGGTCTTAGATTAGACTACGCAAACTATGCCTAGGCTAGCCTATGCTAGACTAAGCCTAAAGCTATGCCCCCCCCCCCCCCCCCCCCCCCCCCCGGCTAGGGTATGCCAACTCAAGCTAGTCTATGTTAGGCTACGCTGGGCTAGACTATAGACTAAGTCTAGAGTAATCCAAGCTGGGTTAGCTATGCTCAGGCTAATCTATTCAAGCTATGCATAGGTTAGCCGATACTAGGATAAGCCTAAGCCTGGGGTATGCTAGGCTAAAAGTTTTGTCTCGGTAGGATAATCTGGGCTAGCTATATATAGACTATGCTATACAAACTATGCCTATAGGCTACCCTATGCTAAGCTAAGCCTAAGATTAGGTATGCTAGATTGGGTTAGTCTAGACTAGGTTAGGCTAGTTTTGTCTAAGCTGGGAAGCCTAATAATTAAAGAAATAATCTGTTGGGTATTTTGAAACTGATTTGAATGGAAGCTGTTGCAGCAACGACTTCCAATCGGGTAAGTTTCAAAATATTCAACATGTTCTTAGTGTGGGTGCTTTGAAATTAACATACTATTTCAGTGCAGAAATCTGTCTATGGTCATGTCATGTCTATTATTAGCTAAACTTCTCCTACTTTGGAGTTTCTATGTGTGTTAGAATCGATCTGTGCGCATGGTGTAATCGGCTGGTATACTATGAACCCTGAATTAACAGAACCCCAACCATGGCAGCAGATCTCAATCAAGCTAGTATCAGTGTTTTTCTTTATTCTGTGTCTTCCTAAAAACTTAACAATATTCTACATGACTGCATTCCAATTGCTAGTTTATGCCTGACCTGTTGATGCAACCAAATACTTTTAATAATTCACCCACAATTCTTATTTATTGCTATTTGACACTTGACCCATCTTCAGTAGTTCCCTTGCCTTGTTTCCTCCCTGTCCATATTCCCACTAACCTGACCCATACCCACTAAATTCCTTTGCTCATCCTGTAGGAAACCTGTTAAGAATAATCAGATACCACTACTATTTGACTTATGTAGCACATGGATTCATCTAAGTTGCTCCAAAGTCTGACTATCGCAACCTCGAAGCTGACGACACCTGCTGGTGGTGTACCAACTGCAACAAGTCACTTTTCCTTTACAACCATTACAATGACAATACAGACTTCACACTGTCAGTTCTAAATCCATACTATGACCCTCCTACCACTGAGGCTACTGACGACAAAAAACCCACTCTAAACCCATTCAAATTAATCCTATCCCAATTTAACCATGCTGACACTAGAAATGATCTAAATATATATGCACCAACCTGTGAATACATCCTCCCAAAAACATTCAATGACAACTTAATAGGAAACAAAGAACACATTGCCTTCTCACTTCTATTTATCAACATACAATCTCTCATGGGGAACATCGACAAGTTACAGCGTCTCCAAGATATGAGTGCACATGAATTTGGAATTATTGGAATTACAGAGACAGTTATACACGCAAATTCACCTACTAACCTTATTAATATAAAGAACTACACATTTGTTGAAAAGCACAAAACCACGGGCAGGGGAGGTGGTATAGGCATGTATATTAAAGAAAATATCCAATTCATTGAGCGAGATGACCTTTCTAATATTGAAGAACATATTCAAACAATGTTTATCAAAATTCAAACACTGAAAGGAGAAAAAAAAATTGTAGGTACAATTTATAAATCACCTAACGGCGATAAGGAACATCTTATTGAATTATTAGGAAAAACTTGGAAACTATTCAAAAGGAAAACAAAACTGTCTACCTCATGGGTGATGTAGCACGGATTGACCGGACGGGTACGGGCCATCCCAGCTAAGCTGGGTGCGGGATGACCGTTCCGGATTCGCTCCTGGAACACACCCCTGAGTAGGATAGTACACAAATAGTACGTGTATAAAGCCCTATGAGAGAGTAAAAACTTCTAAGTCCGTAAGAAGTTAGAACGCGTAGCGCATGTCAGAGCTTCCCTGGCAACACGCATGTGTTCTAATGGATACTTATAGTTTGTATATATATGTTTATTCAGTTTTAGTTTTTTCTGCATATTTAAATTTATTATGTAGTGGCTCCATGTGGGCTTTATTACAAAAGTTATACTACTACTACTACTACTACTACTACTACTACTACTACTACTACTACTACACTGGGTATACATCACAATCAATTAAACAGACAGAGTTTTCACATTATAATACTACTACTACTACTACTACTACTACTACCACTACTACTACTACTACTACTACTACTACTACTTCTATACTACTACTTCTATACTACTACTTCTATACTACTACTACTACTACTACTACTACTACTACTACTACTACTACTACTACTACTATTAGTTGCTGCAAACAATACTATCACCACTGCTGTCGCCACCATCAGCAGAACCGCCATCAGCATCACGAACATCACCACCAATACAACCATCACCAATACAACCACCACCACCACCACTACTACTACTACTACTACTACTACTACTACTACTACTACTACTACTACTACTACTACTACTATTACTACACTTAGGCCTAATACAGTAACTTAGTTAAGTGACTTATTCAAAAAGCTAATTGGAGTGTGCATAACATTTTATTGAGAGTTCTTCACAATTGATTAACACCCACAACCATGATTGTTCGACACAAATGTCATTAACTCAACTACTTGATCAGTGATTAAATGAATGAAAACAATATAGCACCATTTTACAAGTGTATTGTTGTGTTGATAGATCTAAGAGATTAAGACATGAGCGAGCCCATAGATGCATGGTTGTGGTTTAATCCGGTCGCACAATGGTGGTCTGCTGGTCTAAAGCATTGATTAAATTGTTTTAAAAATATAACAAAATAAATAAAATAAATTAAATTAAATAAGAGAGGACAGGAGTGAATACGGAATGAGATTAATAAAATAACGGAAATTTCCGGCAATCGAAATGCAAAATAAGAAGAAATGAGATTTGGATGGATGAAATGAAAGAAGGAGAATGGAAAGAGAATAATAATAGAGTAAGGAATGAGATTCATTCTGGTGGTACTGGTCGAGGAGACTGCTTGGAGGTGTCATGAATCTCCTGGCAGTACTGGTGGATCCGAGGGGACTGCTTGAAGGTGTCATGAATCTCCTGGTGGTACTGGTGGATCCGAGGGGACTGCTTGGAGGTGTAATGAATCTCCTGGTGGTACTGGTGGAGAAGACTGCTTGGAGGTGTCATGAATCTCCTGGTGGTACTGGTGGATCCGAGGGGACTGCTTGGAGGTGTCATGAATCTCCTGGTGGTACTGGTGGATCCGAGGGGACTGCTTGAAGGTGTCATGAGTCTTCTGGTGGAGGAGACTACTTGGAGGTGTCTTGAATCGCCTGGTGGTACTGGTGGGGAAGAGTTCTTGGAGGTGTAATGAATCTTCTGGTGGTACATGTATTGGTGGAGAAGACTGCTTGGAGGTGTCATGAATCTCCTGGTGGTACTGGTGGAGGAGACTGCTTGGAGGTGTCATGATTCATGAATCTCCTGATGGTATTGTCGGAGGGGACTGCTTGGAGGTGTCATGAATCTCCTGGTGGTACTGGCGGAGGAGACTGCTTGGAGGTGTCATGAATCTCCTAGTGGTATTGGCAGAGGAGACTGCTTAGAGGTGTCATGAATCTCCTGGTGGTACTGGTGGAGGAGACTGGTGGTCTCATGAATCTGCTGGTTGTACTGGTGGAGGAGACTGCTTGAAGATGTCATGAATCTCCTGGTGATATTGGCGGAGGAGACTGCTTGGAGGTGTCATGAATCTTCTGGTGTATTGGCAGAGGAGACTGCGTAGAGGTGTCATGAATCTCTTGGTGGTACTGGTGGAGGAGACTGCTTGGAAATGTCATGAATCTCCTGGTGGTGAAGATTGGAGTAGACTGCTTGGAGGTGTCATGAATCTCCTAGTGGTACTGGTGGAGTAGACTGCTTGGAAGTGTCATGGATCTCCTGATGTTGTTGTTGCAACTCCTAAAGCTGATGTACTCATAAGGTGGATGGTGCGCATGTGTGGTGAGCTGTTTATGAGGCGGGATGTCGCTTGTAAAACGGAAATGCAAAATAAGAAGAAATGAGATTTGGATGGATGGAATGAAAGAAGGAGAATGGAAAGAGAATAATAATAGAGTAAGGAATGAGATTCATTCTGGTGGTACTGGTGGAGGAGACTGCTTGGAGGTGTCATGAATCTCCTGGCGGTACTGGTGGATCCGAGGGGACTGCTTGGAGGTGTCATGAATCTCCTGGTGGTACTGGTGGATCCGAGGGGACTGCTTGGAGGTGTCATGAATCTCCTGGTGGTACTGGTGGATCCGAGGGGACTGCTTGGAGGTGTCATGAATCTCCTGGTGGTACTGGTGGATCCGAGGGGACTGCTTGGAGGTGTCATGAATCTCCTGGTGGTACTGGTGGATCTGAGGGGACTGCTTGGAGGTGTCATGAATCTCCTGGTTGTACTGGTGGAGGAGACTGCTTGGAGGTGTCATGAATCTCCTGGTGGTACTGGTGGGGGAGAGTTCTTGGAGGTGTAATGAATCTTCTGGTTGAGGAGACTGCTTGGAGGTGTCATGACTTTCCTGGTGGTATTGGTGGAGAAGACTACTTGGAGGTGTCATCTATCTCCTAGTGGTACATGTATTCGTGGAGAAGACTGCTTGGAGGTGTCATGAATCTCCTGGTGGTACTGGTGGAGGAGACTGCTTGGAGGTGTCATGATTCATAAATCTCCTGATGGTATTGCCGGAGGGGACTGCTTGGAGGTGTCATGAACCTCCTTGTGGTACTGGTGGAGGAGACTGCTTGGAGGTGTCATAAATCTCCTGGTGGTATTGGCAGAGGAGACTGCTTAGAGGTGTCAGGAATCTCCTGGTGGTACTGGTGGTCTCATGAATCTGCTGGTGGTACTGGTGGAGGAGACGGCTTGAAGATGTCATGAATCTCCTGGTGGTATTGGCGGAGGAGACTGCTTGGAGGTGTCATAAATCTTCTGGTGTATTGGCAGAGGAGACTGCATAGAGGTGTCATGAATCTCCTTGTGGTATTGGTGAATGAGACTGCTTAGATGTGTCATGAATCTCCTGGTGTATTGGCGGAGGAGACTGCTCGGAGGGGTCATGAATCTCCTGGTGGTACTGGTGGAGGAGACTGCTTGGAAATGTCATGAATCTCCTGGTGGTGAAGATTGGAGTAGACTGCTTGGAGGTGTCATGAATCTCCTAGTGGTACTGGTGGAGGAAACTGCTTGGAGATGTCATGAATCTCCTGGTGGTGAAGATTGGAGGAGACTGCTTGGAAGTGTCATGGATCTCCTGGTGTTGTTGTTGCAACTCCTAAAGCTGATGTACTCATAAGGTGGATGGTGCGCGTGTGTGGTGAGCTGTTTATGAGCTGGGATGTCGCTTGTAAAACCTGTATAAGCTGTATTATTACGTGTAAATGTGTCTGTTAATGTTTCAGTGATCTGTGCTCTGTCATTGGACTACGGATGAGGTATCAGTAGACGAAAAGAATCTGGATGCAGCATTACTGCTGCGTACATGATGAGGTTTGGTTGGATGTCACTAAGCAAGCTTGTCCTACTCGGTCTTGCTATAACAACAGTATACCTATATTATCACCTTAACAGGCCTGAGAAAGAGATGATGGCCGGTGATCATCAACGTAACCTCTATAAGATCCAGATTGATTCTGATTGGGTGCCAGAACAAGGCATACATGAGAGCAATCAGAAAGAGAATCTAGCTTCTCAACAATTCGAAAGGTAAGTCTGCTCAATGGAGTGATCTGATCTGTCACTTAAGTATCTGACGTCAAAATCAAATACATCACATGTTAATTGACATCTTAATCCGTACACTGTTTCTCACAACATCTAAATTTTGGATGTCCCAGGGACCTCACACCCTGAAATCTGGGGGGCCCCAGTGCTGTAACTTAATATTTTGAGCTGAATGCTATCAGGGCATGGTAATAATTAAAACTGAGTGCCCTCATTGAAATTAGGATGCCCACATTATTCTGCTATTGGGTAGACACAGAAAAAGTGTCATGCCTATGAGGGCGACTGACTGAGGTGATCTGCATGTCCTTGGCAATTTTCACATTCATTTACATGAGGGCATGCACTAAGTTACAGCACTGAGTCCCCTACTTAAATCTTGAGGTCTCAAACTAAAATCTGATGTTCCAAACAAGCTTTCTCTCATTCCTGCTGAAATTAGAATGTACCGTGGACTCCGAAACTAGGAATTATGGTCCCATTTTATAGGTATTTTTGTGCAAAAAAGCTATGAAAACTACTTTGAATTTAATGATCATAAAAGATTTTCAGGGATCCCATGGGACCCATTGCTGCTACTTTTTGGTGGTTCCAAGCTACATTTTGGGGGTATATATACAAGTACCCTCAAAAGAACCTTTATAAGAATCCCTTATCATAATCAAACTCTCAACACTGTTACAAAGATTGAAAAGTCTGTCATGAACATCTACGAATTATACATGTATGTCTGGAGAATTTATAATTTAATAAACATTCTGTTGAACAGTTAGAAACTAATTATAAAATTAGTTTCAAAATATTCAACAGCTTACATGTACCTGTATACATTGTATTACATGTACAATGTACCTTGAAATTTAGATTCTGGGAAAATAATTCAAGTTTCAAATTCACCCCAGTCATGAATAAAAAGTGGGCCGAGCTTAAATATAAATTGGCATGGCGAGAAATGGATCCTGCCATTAACCCTTTCACCTATAAATCCCTGAAAAAGTATATTCTTTGCGATATAAAACTTTAAATTCTGTTGAATATTTCGAAATTAATTTTACTGAAAGTCGTTGCAATGTCTTCCAGTCAAATTAATTTCAAAATATTCAACAATTTTCTTGTATGACTGGCTTGAAAATAAGATGTGGTGAATTCGTCGGTGAAAGGGTTAATCAGATACAGGTATATGCCTCTGCAAAAAATTGGCAAGCAATCTGATAAGTTATTAGCTGTCTGCCTGCTGAATTGCCGCAGACTACATTTTCCATGAGGTATACCTCTGTCTATGCTGAATATTTGAAAACAATTTGACAGAAAGTTGTTGGCGGCTAAGCCACGAATAACTTTCAGTCAAATTGTTTTCAAGATATTCAGCAGGTTGAGAGCTAACATTGAAATTATTATCTAGTGGCTTACAACAGTCAGACAGTTAAAACATGAATGAAAATGGTGAACACAGGTTAGGTTAGAACAATTTAATGTTTTATTTTATGAAAATTTCCCACCCAAAACACACGATCGGAGATGGGAAACAAAGAAAAATAATGTACAATTTCAAGCTCAGAAGTTTTAAGCTACTATAGTATTAATCCTTTTATCATGTTAATTGTCAAGATTTATCAAGAAAATCCAACACGTGTTCTCAGTGAGTGTTCATTTGCAGGCCAAGAGAAGACTATTTTTTTTCATTTACCACTGGAATGGCTTGCTCTTTAACGAACCAGCCATTCCAGTGGTAAATTTTCAAAAATTGTCTTCTTGGTCAATAAATGGACTTTTCTCATGACCATTGCAAAGCTATTTTGAGCGGCTTGACCCTTAAAGGATTAACAAAGAATATTGAGAATAATGTCTTAAAATTCCAGCTTTATTTTTTTTCTATATATGGAAAATTCGAATTCTCGTTGGGATTGTAAAACATAAAAATAAAAATAAAAACAAACACGGTACATTGTAATAGAGGGACCCATTTCTAGCTATGCCACGCCCTTGTCCATGTTGTCTAGCTAGCGGTAATCTGCATCCACATTTTATGCATATATGTCCGAACAGCAACAGCTCCCAATCAAATTATTTTCAAAATATTCAACACCTTACCTGTACAAAAACATCTGTTTTCTACTAGAATTACGCCAGCTGTGTTTAAAGTCAGTCCATGTATTTTGATGTTTTATCGTTGCAATAATGTACATAAAAGTGTAGAAGTTGCATCATTTGAAAAGTGAATTTGCGAACTAACATTTGGTGTAAGCAGAGTTATAAAAATTTCAAAGAAAGGAGACCAGAAACGTAAGAGAAAAAAATCCTCAAGAAGTGGTGGCATAGCCATAAGCCCTAAGCGTGGCCATAAGCATACCGATAACAGCTTGGACATGATTACTCTTAACAGCAGGACAATGCAATATCTACTGGAAGCTAGCCAACAACCAGTAGGCCAGATGACCGAAATGACCTATGCTAAACTGGACTTATCACGAGATGGCCGGTGAGTGGGGAAATATCGCATGCTAACGCTCTGTTATATACACCAGGCACTCGTCACACACGCAGACATGACAAGGGGTACGAGCAAATAGGGGAGACAATTCAGGTCGCTCATGCATACGCTGACGCCCAAACAGACAAAGTGGACACCCTGCAGTTCGAAAGTTTTCAGACACCAGTGGGTAGCAGGATGCCAGCTCGAATCGGGTCTCGCGTAGTGCCGAATCACGACAGCATCGAAAACTGTTTTAAAATGACTGGCATGAATTGATAAGCTAGAATGTAAGAACCAAATATTAATAGACCAAGTAGATCTATTAAAGACGAAACTGGACAGTACCGAGAATGCATTATCAGTAGCAACTGACCAATATGACAAATTAATAATCGACAAGGCAAATACAGATTATATTTTGAAGACATTAACTCATCGCATAGATGTTGTAGAGAACACCAAAATAAACAGGCCGGCAGATGCCCACGAAATTGAGAATAGAATTGAGCACAGAATCAAAGATATAGAAACGAATTCAAAACTATACATGGACAGAGTGATAGACTTACAATACAGGTCTATGCGTGAAAACCTCATTTTCAAATGCATGCCTGAACTCAAAAACGTTAATGAAAGTGTGGAAAATATCCTATGGGAGTTTATGGTCTATGAACTCGGTATCATGTACGATATTAAGATCGATCTTGCTCACCGTATCGGCAGATGCCCAAGGTCTGCTGACAGTCGACCAAGTAATCGTTGTGAAATTCACTTTATTTAAGGACAAAGAATACGTTCTATATAATGCTATAAGAATGTTACGTGATAAACCGTTTCAAGCACACGAACAGTTCCCCCCAGAAATTTAAGCTAGACGGCGACCATTGTACTCCATTAAGCGTGAGGAATTAAGGTTTCTCTGGTAAGAGACCGCCTATATATTAACAATCAACTTTATAATGCAAGCGAAGACACATTGAGAAATAATATTGATACTCATGAACACCAACGGTATCGGCAGCAACGTAATGTTCATCGGGCGCTAACAGCACAACCACCAATAGACCTACATCACACACGCTCACCATCCACATACCACCAGCAGGGCAGGGTGTACCCGTCAGAGCCCAGAGTAGTGTCTCTGTTAGCCATCCTTAAGAGTTTTCGAGTGGGAAACCACATTCAGGCGAGGCGTATCCTTCAGATGCTGGGCATGATGGTCTCCATGGAGCAGGTTATCCCGTACGCTGCTCTAATGCGAAGGCCTATCCAGTTGTATCTGATCTGTCAAAGCCAGCTGTATATCAGAAGTAACAGAATGGTGAGTATTGTTAGATCTCGGAGAAAGGGAAATTGACATTTCCTTCATTCCACATCTGCGGAGATATGATACATTACTAGCTCACTAGTAGAAATAGGTTGGAAATAGTGATGTGAACGTGTACCAGCAATTGTCTTAACATTGTCATAACGATTGGTAAGTTTTGTTTTATGTAATGATATGGCCTCAGTAGTCACATAGAAGAACTTAATTCCTTTGATATTATTTTGAGCAAAGCTGTATAACTGCCCAGCTGTAAGGATGTGTCCAGATGTTGTGGCTTGTGAACTGGCTCTGGCAGCTAAACGTTTCACTGTGCCACTGATACCATCACAAGGACTTTTACCCTGAGCTGTGGCAAAGAAATTCCAATCAGCTGTTATACCAAAATCACTCATGATGACAAAGATTTTTTAAATTTCGACAAGTTTTGTACTGGGGAGCTGAGCCATCACTGAAGTACTTTATATGTGTTATTCCTGGATAATTTTTTACCACGTAAGTCACAAGATTTGTAATAAAGCAATGAACAGTTATTACATCATGTTTTAAGCAGTCACTGATAATGCACAAGGATATCTCACAAAGTTTGTCATTATTATCCTTGATATAAACCGCAAAAGGATGTAGTGTGGCTTGACTATTGTCCCAATAATAGCTTTGGGAAGCATCTTGCATTACAAAAGAGTAATTTTCTGCGAAGTCCATTAATACAATTGCAGTATCTGATGGTAGAGGTTTTTTGCAATCACGCAAATAAGTAGCCTGACCTTTAGCGATATAGTGATGAGAACAAAGATCACTGAGCTTTTTACTTAACAGATCTGTAAATGAAGCCCTAGACTCCTGTTGTGTAATAATTGTTGATCTATCCGTATGTTGCCATTGACTTAAATGAATCATATCTTCTTCGTCTATATTATTTTCATCAAATATTTTATTTATATAGTTATGAATTACAGCATCTGCTGGGCAATTTGGACATCGGTGTAACATGCATTCCCGTGTTTCAACGTCACACACAATTTTTGACAACAAGTCCTTATATTCAAGCTTTTCAGGTAACGCAGCTAAATGTAATTTGACATTTTGGTGTAGGACACATACACAGACAGAATGAGTTCCAGCAGCACCTACAGTAACACACCATTTTGGTCGTAGTGATGCAAACATTGAAAATCCAATTTTTATTTCTGGTTGTCTTTTGTGAAATTCCACATACAGTTCTTTCAGGTTAACTAACAAAAGACGTTTTTGTTTTGAGACCTTTTCCCCATCGATTCTTACAGAGAGACAATCTTTCTGGCCTGGGCAAACTCTAGAGAATTCATCATCGTGGTAGAAATCATAAACTAGGACTTTTACAGTTTGTAATAATATTTTGCCTTGTTTTGAATGAGGAAAGGCAAGAATCCCTCTTTCTGATTTTAATAATCTGGCTTTCTTCACCATGTATTTTGTTGTTTTAAATTCAGACACAGTTTGTTCTATGCTCCAGCTTGCTGGCACAAGAGTCAAAATCTGCACACGTTCATGTCTATTAGCCATTTGGAATTTTTCCTTCAGCTCTGAAATTAACGCTATTTCAAGTTCGGTCGGTGTCTAGTTAACTATAGTTATCTATGGTTAGCCATCCGAAGTTGACCCTTGATGTAGTATTAAATTCAAAGTGTTTACAGTACTGCATACTTGGCTTGCGCGATTATGTGATTAAGTCGAAAGTCGCGAATATTTTTTAAATCGTGAATTTATATGATTCAAAATTAAATAATTGAATAATCGTGAATAATTCTACAGCATGAAATATTTCAAAACCTACTTTTAATTACTCTTTAATGAGACTGGTCACAGAAATTTACAATTTGCTCAATGAATGCATGTCCATTTGCAGGCCAAGATAAGAGTATTTTTGAAAATGTATGACTAGCTCGATTCTGGCTCGAGAATCGAGCCAGGCATTCCAGTGGCACATTTTCAAAAATACTTCTCTTGGCTTGCAAATTGACCTTTCTCAACACCATTACAGCTTTCGTTATTGTTATGCTTTTTTGCTGTTATAACTGGGTAATTTGTACCCAAGCTGATTAATTGAGTAATCACGATTATTTGTAAATAATCGATCATGATTACTGAAAGCAATAATCGCACAAGCCGACTGCATACATGTCTTGCACATTTGTTATCCTGGCATTGATAATATACATGTTGATGTTTAACCATTTAACTCTCGAATTTGTTCAAGAAAATTTCAATTTTCTCTTAGAAAATGTCAATTTGCACACCAGGAGAAGACTATTTTTGAAAATTTACCACTCGAATGACTGGCTCGATTATCAAGCCAGACATTCCTGGGGTAAATTTTCAGAAATAGTCTACACTTGGTCTGGAAATGACCATTCTTCAAGACCACTACAGAATCCGTTTTTGGATTATATAAGTGTTAAAGGGTTATAGTGTTTCCAAAATTTGTAATGTATCATATTTCTTGCCATTTCAGCATACAGTCTAAATCCACTACTACAGTCTCTATGTCTAACAGTAGGACTGCTATACACTTGTCTGTTGTGGCATGTGGCGACCGTCTAAAGGAGACCCTTATTATGCTGAAGTCTGCTATTATTCTTGCTAATAGCTATCTTTTTCTACACATCTTCGCAGAGAAAGAATTGCATCCGGCATTCAAAGATGGTGTAAGTAATTTGCTTGGAAGCTGTTGCTGCAGTCAAATTAGTTTCAAGATACTGAACAGCTGTCATATATGGGTGCTTTTGACCAGAAATAACCGCTTGGTAGATTTCAACGTACTTTGGCTGGAAAGACCATAAGGGGCTGCATGTGCTTCAGAAGCTATATACAGAATTTTGATTGGTTTTTCAATGGACATGAAAAATTTATCTGAAATTGTCAATATGCTACGCCTCATGAACCGCTTGGCAGATTTCAACTTACTTTGGCTGGAAGGACCTTATGGGGCTATGCTTCAGAACTTATATACTGAATTTTGATTGGTCAAGTTTAAAAAAAATTTACTGGAAATTGTCTAAGCGCTACTCAGCATTAACCGCTTGAAAGATTTCAACCTTAGTTGGCTAGACAGACCCTAGCACGGTAGGCTCGAGAACATCTAATCAGAATTTTAATGGGTCAAATATTTTGGTGAAAATCATAAATTTTCTGAAAAATTTATCGGAAATTGTCAAAATGCTTTTTCTCCATAACTGCTTGGTGGATTTTATCCAAATTTAGTCGGATGGATTCTATAGTAGTAGGGTCTAGAACGTCTATTCAGAATTTTGATTGGTCAATTTTTTGGTGGCCATTTGGACTTTTTGAAAACTTATCAGAACCATTTAAAATGCTACCACTTAATTAGTGGGCCAATTTCAACGAAACTTGGTTGGAACGATCCTATGGCGGCATTTCTCAATCCAGGCATTCTAGTGGTAAATCTTAAAAAATAATATCTTGGTCTCCAAAGGACATTTCCGGACCACTACACAGGCTGGTTTTTTAGGGTTGTGTCTTGACTATTAAATGATTAACCCTCAAATTTGTTCAAGAAAATTTTAATTTTCTCATAGAAAATGTCGATTTGCAGACTAAGAGACTATTTTTGAAAATTTACCACTGGAATGACTGGCTCGGTTATCGAGCCAGTCATTCCAGTGGTAAATTTTCGAAAATAGTCTTCTTAGTCTGCAAATGGACATTTCTCAAGACCACTGCAGATGACGTTTTTGGCTGATATTAGGGTTAAAGGTTGAACCTAAGTTTTTTTGCTTCATGTTTTTTCAGTTGGAATTTTGGCCACCCATGTACAAGACACGATTCAGATATACTATCTACCCGATATCACTGCATGATAAGTGGAAAACTATGTACAGGATGTGTGCCACACAGAGACTCTTCATTCCAGTAAGTACAGATCCCATAAATCTAATTTCTAAGAAAATGTCCATTTACAGACCATGAGACAATTATTTTTGAAAATTTGTTACTGGAATGACGCTCAGTTATCGGCTATTTCTGAAAACTGACCATTGGACATGTAGGAATGACTGGGTCTGATAATGAGCCAGTCATTCCTGTGGTAATATTTAAAGATAGTCTTCCCTGAGACTGCAAATGGACATTTCTCAAGACCCTAGTACATACTAGGGCTGGGGTCAAATACAAAAGTATTTGTATTTTTGAAGTAGCTTAAATATTTTTCAGGTATTTGGAAATATTTATTTGTATTTGAGGCAAAAGTATTTGTATTTGTATTTAAATGCTTTGTCAATGTATTTGAATATGTAAAAATACGTTTCAAAATACTTGTGTGTCATGTCTGTCCATATGATTACTGAATGCAAACTAACATTTACATTTATATCTCTTTCCCCCCCCCCCCCCCCCCTCCAGGGGTTAATAGCTCAAATCAGTGAATGTGCGAAAATTGATTATACCGTTCCTCCGAAACCATTGTATGGAATTCAACCAAATTTAGTTTATGAGTTACCCATATGACATATATGCCTGTGAAGTGTTCAAGTGCAAGCAGAAATTTACATTTTCTGGGGGTGGGTGAAGTAAAAATGTTGAAACTTTGAACTGGGGATGTGCAATGGTATGCAATCGACTGTCCAATCTTTTCTTTTCTAGGATCGGCTAGCAGATATAGATTCGGTGCTCTATGTTGATACTGACATTCTGTTCATGCGACCCATCGATGATGTTTGGTATCATTTTCTGAAATTCAATTCCTCTCATGTTGCCTCATTGAGCCCTGAACATGAAGATGCAGCCACTGGATGGTACAACCGCTTCGCTAGCCATCCATACTATGGAAAGCTGGGTAAGAGTTGTGTATATTTCCTAACTTGGGAATATTATACATGTACTGGGTCATGGCGAGTGTCATGCAGAAAATCCAGACCAAGTCATTGGGCCATCCTTAAATAATAGTTTGGTTGTCCTCTCCCAACCGACCCTAAATAAAACCTGCCTACTCAAAATCTTTTTTTTTGTAGTTTCCTGTGAATTTTTTTTTTTCTGATGTAAGTTCATTGGGAGATATATAACCTTTAGAAACTGCTTGCTTTATAGTTTCTGTTTCGAGTTCAAAGAAAAAACTTGAAATTTTATTCTTTAAAATTAAGTTTTGTAATGCTACATTGTATATTGCAGCAGGTAAAAAAATGTTCAATTCCCCTACCTATACCTACCATACTCCAACCATCAGTGTCGGGAGAGGACAACCAAAATGTTTTTTACGTATGGCTTTGTCTCTGATGCATAAGCCAACAGCGCCTCAAAATGTTCATCATATCAAGTAGCCCTTTAACACCCAAATTTATTCAAGAACATCTCAATTTTCGCATAGAAAATGTCCATTTGCAGGCCAAGAGAAGAGTATATTTGAAAATTTACCCCTGGAATAACTGGCTCGGTTGTCGAGCCAATTATTCCAGTGATATATTTACAAAGATACTCTTGTCTTGGTATGCAAATAAACATTTCTCACGACCACAGTAGAAGGCATTTTTGGCTGATATGAGTGTTACAGGGTTAATGGTCCTGACTCATGATTTTTGTCGTGGCCTATGCAAATCATAGGATGGCTCGACATACTGATCCAAATGGTGTGCAGATAAATGTTAGGTTTTCAATGTACATTGAATTCATCAAGGTCTTAATAAAACTTTAGAGATTTGTTCTATGCTATCGTTGCATCCAGTCTGCATCAAAATTAGAATTATTACTTTTACAAGGTTACCGAGCTAGTCATTCCACAATTTTCTAACAGTCTTCTTGGCATACAATTTAACAATCGGTACCAGTTATCTCAATTTTCTTGACCATTAAAGGGTTAATCGCTTATTCATTATGCTGATTGATTGACATTAATTTCAGGTGTAAATTCGGGTGTAATGCTCATGAATCTTACACGGATGCGGCAGATGAACTGGACATCTGTTGTTGAGAAATACTACCATATATATAAGACAAACATTGTATGGGGAGACCAGGATATAATCAATATCATCTTCCATTTTCATCCAGGTAAAGCGCACATCATGTGTTTGTTGTAATGGCAGGTGTCCAAATGTTTATAAAGATTTACCTGTCCTGTGTGAGAGTTAGAATCTTGTTTTAACTGTCATGTGTATATGTTTCAGAGTACCACCTTGTCTATTCAACACCCATTTCACCGAATCCAATTTGAGCTATTCCCTACCTATGTCTAGCTAAGCTCCACCCACGCATTGCCCGCATTGGTATTAATCTATTCCTATACACTCTGAATCTCAATTTCCAGAAAACTATACAGGTAAGTGGTTGAATATTTTGAAACTAATTTGACCGGGTGCTGTTGCTGCCTACGTTTATTAATTAGTAAAGACATACAATTCATACAACAATTTTTAGACTTAATCCGTCATCTATTAAGCGTTCGTGATGAACTTAGCTACATCATTCATGAGGTAATTGATTATTACGTCATCCTACTCACCATATAGTTGATTATGGCGTCATATGACTGACTGAGAAACTGGAATCCTCAATTTCAAGGCACCAACATCGTGAAGCCGTAGAATATTTTCAAAATAATTTGACTGGAAACCATTGATGCCTTAGAAAGCAATGGCCTCCAGGCAAATTATTCTCTGTGCGTGTTCCTTGAAAGTGCAATAAAAGCACTACATCTGCAGTGAAAGAATTAATACTGTGCTTCATACATTATAGTGTTTTCTAATATTACTGCTTGAGATTCTAGCAACTGAGATTTATTTTAGATAAAAATTGAAATTTTCATTTATACGTGTATATTTGTAAGCGGTAGAGTTTCTTTATACCGGTTACTGGAAAAATTCACCTATCAATGACAGGGATACAGACAAAACATTTCAACCCATGAATGATTTGACAATGGCTGATGAAATTTACGTCACATATATACATAACATTAATTACATGTACAGTCAAGCCGGTATTAAAGACCAGAAAGAACACATTTTTGTTATTTAAAGAATATTCTGACAGTCAAATTTGTTTCAAACTATTCAACATCGTATCTGTATAGTTATTTTGTAATTTCAGAGGTTACATGGTTAAGAGAGCAAGGGAAACACCAAAAGCGGCCTCTTAATACAGCCACAGTAGCTCCTAAATAGGTTTTTAAAAAATGCAATGTTGCTACTATTTGGCAGCAATAAGTGTCACTCAGCTTATTATAAAGACAATTTGTCTGGCACATTGCAAACTATCGACTCGACGAGCACAGCTCGGCTAAATTGTATTACCTGCCTACACCGGTATATAAGGGGAATTTTGACATCACAACTTGCTAAAAGATTGCAGAGCGACAGTTTGCGGCAGAACTGTAATATTTTTCTTATCCTAATTTGGAGGTTTCATCGGCTTATGATACCTTTAAGCTATATTTTGACTGCTTTTCGGATATATCACTATTTATTCCTGAGGAACATTGAGCTACATGTATTAGTGGAATCCTAACTAGTGACAAAATTGTTGGCAATGTTAGTATCACATTTGCCCTAACCGCCATTATGTATATTTATCTCATCTGACTTGAAAGGCCACATGAGTTTCTGGCCTGGCTCTATATATGCTGTCTGTCTGTCTTTCTGTCATCAACAAGTCTTTTAACCCTGTAACAATCAAGCTGCTCAAAACAGCTTTTTCAATGTCCTGAGAAATGTCCATTTGCAGGCCAAAAGAAGGCTATTCTTTGAAAATTGATCACTGGAATGCCTGGCTTGATGATCAAGCCAATCACTCAAGTGGTAAATTTTCAAAAATACTCTTCTTGACCTGCAAATTTCCTATGAGAAAATTAACATTTTCGTGACCAAATTCAAACGTTATAAAGGGTTAATATTGTCTTGCAGATAAGCTGTACATTTGTGACTGTGATTGGAATTTTCGGCCAGATCATTGCATGTATATGAGTGTGTGTAAACAAGCGGAGAGGAATGGAATTTCAGTTCTCCATGGCAGTCGTGAAACATTCCGTAACACCAGACAGCCAGCTTTCAAGGCTATATATGAAGCATTTGAATCTGTGAGTCCTTAGTCTCCTTTAACTCTTTGATGGGCAAACTCAGCCAACCTTCGCCTCTGCTGTGGTCTGAAGAAATGGTCATATGCAGGCCACGAGAAGACTATTTTTGAAAATTTACTAGAATGAATGGCTCGGTTATCTAGCCAGTTATTCCAGTGGTAAATTTTCAAAAGTTGTCTTTTCTTGTCCTGTAAATGGACATTTCACAAACCAAAGACTGGATTTTCATTAATGTCAAAATACTTAAGTTTTGCTTCATGAACATGTCATCATTCCATTTATTTGCAAGCCAGGAGAATACTATTTTTGAAAATTAACTATTGAAATTACTGACTCGTTTACAGAGACAGGCATTGTAATTGGAAATTGTCAAAAATAGTTTTATGGCTTCATTGGCTTATAAAACTGCATTTCTCAAGATAAAATGATAAATCTAGGCAGGCACATACGTAGTGAATTAATTTGTGTTATATTTGAAGACTAGCACCACCTTTGGTGTTTAGATGTCATGTTTTGATACACCACACCCCATTCCCAGGGCATGGAGACTAAGGGGGTGGGGTGTGTGGTGGGGGATCGATTTCTAGTTGTACCACGCACATTTCTAGCTAAGCTTTACCGATTTTGTGCGCTTGTTGGAATCGATATGAAGCTTTCAATCCTGAATTCCCACAATCTAATATACAGGTAAGCTGATAAACATTTTAAAACTAATTTGACTGGGAGCGGTTGTTATGTCAGGAACAGCTCCTGGTTATGTCAGTCAAATTGTTTCAAAATCTTCAACAGAATATTTATTCACCGAAGACATACAATTCATCCACTATTGAACAATGTTTTGATTTTCATGATTGAGCTGTATCATTTTCATTGTAATGTCGTCTAACTAGTGACATATTTCACATCAAGAGTATACTTACCTCCCTAATACTTTTGATATTGCTAAATATTGGCTTTCACTCAATAAACACTCAGATTAAAACAGTTAGGTGCCCCTACTGGGCAGGGAGTCAGAGCGTAGTCTGGCGGATGCCAGCCCCACCACCGCGCATGCGCAGACTAGCACTTCCTCTTTGCTAATTTATTGGCAGAGAGTGTACACATGCTTTTGTGTTAGAAACTTTCTATACTCTTTTCGAAGCTTTTTGAGACGGTTTGGTAGAAGTTTATCCCTGATAAAGATGGCAGAGAGAGTGACTTCGCCACAGGAGGGCCTTGGACCTTTAAATCAGGTGACTTCTAGTAAAATTAGCGAGTTTTTGTCCCGTTGTAATGTGTTTCCGGGACTCACGCTAAACGTGATAAGTGCCTTGATTAGTTGGTTTATTTCAACTAGGTGCTATATAAGACTAATCTCTCTTTGTGTTTATGTCCACAGGTCTGTGTGAAGAAATATAATGGACATGACATCAGCAGAGGGTTTGTGTCTCTCCACCATGGTTCCATTTCCTACTAATACTGTTAGGTTATCTAACCAAAAATTCTATGTCCAGTGAGTTGGAGGCCTATTATAAAGGTCTTCTCACTTTGCCCTCTTGATCCAATTCCTTCCCCTAGAGGTGGAGAGAGTTAAGAGGCGTTCAGTTGGTGGAGTGCTCCAGTTCATCAGGTTGGATGGTTTGTCTAGACAAGGTGTCAGGTATCTAATTATTGATATGAGGTGATGTTAATTATTTAGAGGAAAAGGGAGATAATTAACAGTATTTGCCATTGTTATCAGTATATATCTGATGCTTGTGTAGTCGAAATGTCCATTCTGCACATGTTCTGGTTAGAGATACAATTCGTCCTTGCACTGGGATGTTTGTTGGGGATCGATTTTTTCCTGTCATAGGATTAATGACGTCATAATCAGCCTTGCTCTTTATTAACAATTAAAGTTGTCCGAAGCTGGTTTTCTGATAGATTATGATCTTTATGATCATTTTTCCTTCTCTTGAGTTGGTGAGTTTCTAAGCTTAACTAGATTGCTCATACTCCTCGTCCTTTGGCCTTTTTCAGAGACCTGGTTGTGCGTCCTGTGGACGATTTTTGAGGGACAAGTTTGGTCCTCATCTCTGTTTTCAGTGTAGCCCCTGTGGTCCCTTGCTTAATTGCGAGATATGTAAGCACTGGGGGGGCGAGCTAATGTCCGAATTCTTGTGCTTGCAGGCGAAGGACAAGGTGGAGGAGGAGAAGAAGAAGCTGAAAAAAGAGGTTGTAAGTAAGAAGGGTAAGAGGAAGGCCTCGTCCGCGGTGGACATGGAGGCCTTCCGGACCGAGATGTTGGGAGAGATGAGGAGGACAATAAAGGATTTGGTTCCAGAGTTGCTTCGTGGCATGCTTCCTGGACCAAATCCTTTGTTGGCCTCATCATCTGCTTCGGAGCAGGTAATCCCCGCCTCTGAATCACCGTTCCTTAGTACGCTTCCGTTGTTTGAAGATTCAGAGGTGGCCCCATTAGAGGGGGCGTTCCACGACCCTGGCAGCAGGCTTATTGCCGCGCCCAATAGGGACCGTGGACGGTTGTCGCTGGAACCCGCGGGCTGCTTATCAGTCCAGGGCTATCCGCACATCGCGGGTGCCAGTACCTCGTATGGCACCTTCCCTGGCCAGTCCAGGTTAGCTCTCTTTGCTGACCCGGAGTCTAATCTGTCTGGCCAGGAGGATGAGGATTACCTGTTGGGGTCGCCGTCTGAGGACGTGGACATGGATTATGACGTCTGTGCACCCCTCGCGGGGAATACAGCCGCCTTATTCCACGGCTCTACTCTCCCAGGGGTAGAATCCACGGTTCAGACTGTGGCCCTGGGCGCTGAAGGCCAGCGGTACCGCATACCTCGGCTTGCCGAGAGTGTCGCTGGTGCTGGCCGGGGCCGTGGTGGGGCGGTATATGCCCCGCGCTCTACCACGGCGCCTGCTCCTGGTCAAGCCAGTGAGATTAGCATGCCGGTATTGTCAGGCCCGCATGCTCTCGCTGGCTTGCCAGGGATATCAGCGTATCCGCCGTCAAGCTCTGTTGCTTGCGCTCAGGAGGAAGACGAAGGCCCCCGTCTTGTAGAGCGCTCGCAGCTAGCCACGGAGGAGGATTGGTCTGACGCTTGCCAGTGGTTGGTGAGTGTTAGACCAGATCTGCCCGTGGAGCAGTCGGCTAGCCAGCGTGAGCACAGGCCGTGGTTAGCTGGTAAGCCTACTGCTAACGCTATGCCTCCGTTGACATGTTCGAGGCGGCGGAGACGTCCATTAAGTCGAGTGGACGTCTCGCTAAGGCCCCGCGCGAGGTGGCCAGGCGTTGCCGCATCGTGCCCCTGGACTACCAGCGGTACGGTGTGGTACCTAAGCCGAGCGTGGATGACCGCGCGGCTTTGGGTGAGGATGCGCGGCCAGGCTCCCGTTCTGACACGGGAGTCTTGTGTTCGAACGCGTTGCGTTCAGCAAATACCGCGTTGCGTGATGCGGAGGAGAGTGGGAGGGCTTCGATTGCCGCTCTGTCCCACGTCTCCCAGCTGTTACAAGGGGTAGTAACAGCATCCGCATCGCGCCAGCCAAGTCCGGTCACAGTTCAGCGAGCCATCCAGGATGGTATCAACCTGGCGCTGGACTGTATGACGCGGGCGGTGACCAGGAGTGTCCGGGCAAGGCGCACTTTTGCCTTGGATAATCTGTGCCCGTCCCAGGACTTATACAATAGGCTACTACGTTCGCCTATGACAGGTCCTGGTCTCTTTGGAGGTGAGGGATGTAGGCACCTACAGGAGACTGTTACTCTGGTCAATAACCAGAGGGCGCTGCGCGAGCAGTTTGAGGTGCTTCGTCGTGCCAACGTTCGCGCTGCACCCCCTGCGTATCGTCCCCTGCAGGCTCGAGGTGGTAGTGGCCAGGTCAGAGGCCAACCACCATCGCAGCGTCGGCCTCGGCCGCGTGCGATTCGGCCAGCAGCGAGGGGGGCGCAGGCTCCTCAGGCGCAGTCAGCCAGGCAGCCGCCCGCGCACCGAGGTGCGCTCGGTGCTGGTCGTGGCGCGCGAGGATCTGGGTGGGGTAATCGTTCCTGATGGGACGGTTACCGCGGTGAGAACCACGCCAGTGTTTCTGGCAAAGGAGACAGTGCCGCTCTTGCACTCCTTATGTCCACCTCTATCCCTAGGTGGACCGGTGGGAGGCCGGCTAGCCGACCACATGCAAGAGTGGGAACGGTTAACTCAGGACCGTTTAGTCTTGCGATGGCTTTCAGTCGGGTATCATCCCGATTGGATGACAGGCCCGCCATCGCGACTGTCTCTAGTGCCGATCTGGACTCCAAATCCGAGAGATCCAGATCAAAGGTTGTGTATCGAGGAGGAAATAAATTCCCTCATACAAAAAGGAGCTATTCAGCCTGCACAGAGGTGTCCGGGCTTCTATTCAACCCTGTTCTTAGTAACAAAGAACACCGGAGGATGGAGACCAATTCTCAACCTCAAGCCATTGAACAAGTTCATAGAGACGCCCAGTTTCAAGATGGAGACTGTGCGCTCGGTGTTGGCGGGGTTAGAGAGGGGAATGTGGACAGCGTCGATAGATTTGAAGGACGCTTATTTCCACATCCCCGTACACAGGAGTTTCCGTCGCTTCCTGAGATTTGCATTTCAGGGCAGACAGTGGGAATTCAGGGTGCTACCCTTCGGAATTTCCACGGCTCCTCGGGTTTTCACCCGTGTGGTTCTTGCGATCACCGCATACCTCCGCAGGAGAAGCATAGCAGTCCACACGTACATAGACGACTGGCTGTTGAAAGCACACACCCGGGAAAGTTTATCGGCCAGTCTGGAGATTGTTTTGAAAATTCTCACAGACTTAGGCTGTATGATCAATTTCCCAAAATCAGAGCTGACTCCATCCCAGAAGTTTGTTTACCTGGGGATGTTCTTCGATCTAGAGACAGGATATGTTTATCCTACTCAGGAGAGAGTTCAGAAACTCATCTCATTAATTCAGTTAGTGTGCGACAGTCGTCATGTCCTGGCACGGGTTTACTTGAGAATGCTGGGGTTGATGGTTTCATTGGAACCAGTCATTCCTCAGGCCGCCTTACGCAGGCGGCCGATCCAGTTATTTCTCATGACACAATGGACCCAGAGTACAGGTTCGCTGGACTCGAATGTGTCAGTGTTGGCGCCTCTGATTCATCACCTGCAATGGTGGTTGGACACAGAGAATCTCTTGGTGGGGGTTATGCTAACCCCTCCCCACCCTCAGGTGACTGTGTATACAGATGCATCGATGGAGGGCTGGGGAGCTTGCCTGGAAGAGTTCACGATATCAGGGCTTTGGAATCTGGAACAGTCAAAGGAACATATAAATCTACTGGAGCTAAGAGCAGTAGTCCTGGGCCTGGAACATTTCTTACAGAAAGTTCAGGGCAAGATTGTTCTTATTCGTTCAGACAACTCAACAGTTGTGACTTACATAAACCGCCAGGGCGGAACGAAGTCGCCCAGTCTCTGTATGATGACATGGAGACTGCTTTGTTGGTGCCTGGATCACCAGATTACCTTGAAAGCAGTTCATATTCCGGGAAGGTTAAATCTGCTAGCAGACTCATTGAGCCGAAGGATGAGTGTTTTACCCACGGAATGGCAACTAAATCAATGTGTGGCGGATCGTCTCTTCGACCATTGGGGGAAACCCAACATCGATTTGTTCGCAACGAAGAAGAATGCGAAGATGACGACGTACGTCTCTCCGATTCCGGATCCAAGCGCTTTCGCAACAGATGCGTTAGCTATCAGCTGGGGGAGAATGTATGCATACGCATTCCCTCCAGCAATCCTGATTCCAAAAATTCTTCAGAAAATCAGACAAGAGGAATGCCAAGTGCTTCTGATCACCCCGGATTGGCCAAGCCGATCATGGTATACGGATCTGCTGGACCTTCTGGTCTGCAATCTGGTTCCTCTGCCTCTGATGGACGATATTATCTTCCAGGGCAAGGCCCTTCACAACAATCCGTCAATGTTCAGATTGACTGCGTGGATGTTGTCAAGGAATCTAGAATTAAGGAGGGCTTTTCTGAGCAAGCAGCCATGTTTATGGCCAAAGCCAGGAGGGGGTCAACCTCCAGAGCATATAATTATAAAATCAACAGATTTGCAGAATGGTGCTCAAAAAGATGTATTGATCCAATGGATTCATCTATTCAGGTAGTAGCTGATTTCCTCTGTCACCTATATGATGCCTATAGCCTCAAGCCTAACTCTATTGCTGGTTATAAGTCAGCTTTAATGTCTGTTATTCCTTGCTTGGCTAAGAGGGGAAGTGATGAAGTAAATACATTAAATGTATTAATTAAAGGCATGGGCAATCTAAGACCAAGGAATCCACCTGTGATTCCGTCTTGGAGTTTATCGCTAGTGCTTCAAGTACTAGGTGATAAGCCGTTTGAACCACTTAGTTCCATTTCTATGAAACTATTAACACTGAAGACTGTGTTTTTAATTGCTGCGGCCTCGGCTAGGCGTAGGAGTGAAATTCATGCCTTATCAGCCGAGGATGACCGTTTTGTGGTTTCAGGGGAAGGCCTTAAGCTGCTACCTAGGATTAATTTCTTGGCTAAAAATCAGTCGTTGAAATATCCAGGTCAACCTATTGTTTTGCCTGCTTTAACTAGATATGATCCTAATTCTAAAGCATGGTGTCCCGTCCGGGCGCTTCGCCGGTACAAACAACGTACGGCGGAGTGGCGCACCGACCAGTCGGCGTTATGGTTGTCTTATATTGAACCCCATGGCAGGGCTTCTAAGGACACCATTTCCAGGTGGATTGTAGAATGCATTCAGTTTTGCCATAAATCCGCCACCGGGAAGCAGGTTGACGTGGCCAAGGCTCACAGTGTCCGCGGCGTAGTGACATCCACTGCCCTATTTAATGGGGTCCCTGTGGATGATATTATGTCGGTGGCTCAGTGGCACTGTGAGTCAAGTTTTACAGACCATTATCTCCGTGACACCTCTAATCCTCTCACCTTGTCGATTTTGAAAAAATAACTAGGCATATATTTTTGATGGGGTTTCCTCATTGCTTATATATTTCACAATTAATTTATGGAAACAACCACTAATTTGGGACTGCATCGTTCTTCACCAATGGGAAGAGGATGTCAGCAGCCATTTTCAACAAGGTCAGTCTTGTGTATGTGTTGTCCATTGTTGATTGTCTTGTCACGTTACCCGTTATTAATATGATGATGGTTTTGTGTATTTATGTGGTTCATTGTTGAGAGTATACGAAAATGGAGCTTTTTCGTCTCTGTCCTGTAGTACATGGCACTTGTACGTAGAGAGCGTATAGGACATTGAGGTCATTCGACTCTTCCTCCCAGGTAGGAGGGGGGGGAGCGCATATGACATTCGGTCATCTCTCATACATCGGGGGTGTTATCCGATGGTTAGTCAAATCCTGACTGTTTTTTCATACAGTTTCAGAAGTTTAAGTGCCTTAAACGCTGAAAAGCGTATAGGGATGAGCTGGTCTTTTGACCTCGCCTCCCTCCCGCCGAATTCACTGTCGAATTCTGGCAATATCAAAAGTATTAGGGAGGTAAGTATACTCTTGATGTGAAATAAACGAAATCAGGGATTTCTTTTTTCACGAGAGAGTTGATACTTACCTCCCTAGATACGGACCCGGCCTCTCCACCCCACAGAGGCTCGGTCTTCAGGCTCTTTATAGTTGCATGTGTATCAGCCAATAAATTAGTCAGAGGAAGTGCTAGTCTGCGCATGCGCAGTGGTGGGGCTGGCATCCGCCAGACTACGCTCTGACTCCCTGCCCAGTAGGGGCACCTAACTGTTTTAATCTGAGTGTTTATTGAGTGAAAGCCAATATTTAGCAATATCAAAAGTATTAGGGAGGTAAGTATCAACTCTCTCGTGAAAAAAGAAATCCCTGATTTCGTTTATTTAACTATAACTTCAGATACTTGATTGACAGATTGCATCCCACTATGGTATCAACCTCATAGTTAGCAGTATCTTAGGCCATGTTCTGACTACAGACTTAATCAGGAATAAGTCATGTATGGCATTATTGCTAATTAACTCTCTAGTGAGAACACAGCCTAAGTGTGCTCCAGTAAGCATTTGCTGGTCCAGCCATACAAACTGAGCTCTGCAGTAGTCTTGAGATATGACAATAAAGTTGCAGTCAAGAGAAAACTGTTTTTGAGACTTTATCACCGGAATGACTGGCTTTGGTTATCGAGTCAGGAATTCCAGTGATAAATTTTCAAAGAGAGTCTTCTCTTGGCCTGCAAATGGACATTCCTGAAGACCAGTGCAGAGGCCAGTCTTGACCTGTCAAGGGTTAAGGTACTGTGTATGTCTTAGATTACACACTCTGGTTGATGAGCTAAGAATTAATGTACAATGTTATCATAATGGATGATGTATAATTTACATTGCTTTCAGCATATGTTGGGTATGGACACGTTAAGTGATCTCGTGAGACAGGTGAAGGCAAACTTGTCACGGGCACCGGATTCAAACTGTGGTAAAATTGGCCAGGCACTTACTAAACAGCTTCAGATTACAAGCGAGAAAAAGCAATGAAGAAATGTGCTTGCTGGATAGAAAGCATTGTTTGTGGCAATAATATCATTACACTTTAACCCTTTCACCAAGAAATTCCATATATCTCAATCTCACTACAAACAAACAAACAAACAAACAGGAAAGCTGTTGATTATTTTGACTGGAAGCTGTTGCTTCTCCTTCGATCAATACTCACCATTCTGTTACTTCTGATATACAAGCTGGCCCTGACAGCTGGCTCTAGGACTATAGACTTAGAAATCTTTACCGACTCCTTGGAACCGGGTACTCGGCTCCCAACTGCCGAGTACCCGTCTACCATAGAGCTCATTCTTGTTTGCATAGCAACAAGTGCAATACATGCTTTTCGCAGTGGACAAAGATTGAATCTAAGTCTTGTTATAATCTGTGATTGTGATAGATAGTGATCTCTTGAAAGGATAATTTGGATAATAATGGATACCGCCGAGGATAACCAGGTTGTATAATTCCTTATTATCCATAGTTAAAAGACTTAGGTCTCTAAATTTCATTGTGTCGCATGTCCCAATTTCGGACCCCAGAGAATCTGGGACGTGTGTTAACAACGAGATATGCCGGATGATCGCCTTCTTTAAACCCCAACAGGCAATCGGCAGATATGAAAATACAAATGTAGGTGTTTGCTACGGTATTTCTAACACGAATATCGGCTGACGTCGTTCTCCGTAGGATCCGACCGGGTGACGTCACACCCGTGGTGCTCGGATCTTTATGTGAAGAAAATTTTTCATTAATTCGCGCATCTTGTTCTGGGAGCTGCGTACTAAAAATGGTACCGGAAACTTTGGAATGTTCAAGTTTACGTGTTGTCACGATCTGTTTGCAATGATCGGTGGTTTCAAAATTCTTGATTAAGATGCGTGGTCTGCGGTTTTACCGTGTGCTACAGCAGTTTGTTTACATTTTGTTGTTTCTTCACATATCGTTTTGGCTTTCGTTAGGATTATAATTTATATTAATTGGTAAATATACCCCGAATGCTATGCGATATGATTCCTGGTTCCGTTATACATCCTGGAGGATCAATTATGGGTGTATTTATGCCCGCTTCGTTCTTGTCGTTATAGTCAATGCGATCTTTGCTGTAATGTTGCGGGGTGGGGTGCGGGAGGGTTTGCAGTTAATTTATGGTCAAATTATTTGAAAATTAATTGTCTGCCTTCCATCCGTGTGTCGTTCCGCTTGCTTATTGTAGGTTTGTGCTTATTTATAGGCCAAGCCAGCCCCGCCATCATGTGACGAGTGCCACAAATTCGTACGGGTCTTGTTCAAGGACCATGTGTGTTTTAGGTGTACGCCCTGTAACCTAGATGATAGGTGTAGTGTGTGTGCAGTGTGGTCCGCGGAGATGATGTTAAAGTTCCTTGCCCAGAAGGATATGGCTGGGTCTGACGCGGGGTCAGGCGGTGCGAAGGTAAATCGTGGAGCGTCCGGTTCGGCCGGTGGGGGCGCTCCACGTCCCCAGCTGGAGGTGGCGGAGATGGCACCGCCGGCGTGGTTCAGTCCGGCTATGCAGGGTTTTCTGCATAGCGTTCTGCCCACGCTGGTGTCGTCACTGCTACCGAAGGTTGGGGGGCAGTTTCTCTCCACGCCTGGTACGGACCCTGTCCTTACAGGATTCTGGACTGGTTACCGAGGGAGCCGTCTTGTACGGCCCCCTGGCGGTCCCGGCGGGCTCCGGCCTGACGGGTTCCGTCTGTCTGCGGCCACCTCCGGGTGGTCCAGTAGGAGTCTGAAGACGAGGAGGCCGAAGAGGAGAAGTTGTTGCGTGCGGCCTGTGATGCCACGGGTGGAGAATATGGAGGTCGATTCCATCCCGGACGGAACCGTCCTCCATCTGTCTGGCTTGGCGTAAGCCAGGGCAGCGGCTCCGCCCGTGGTTGAGGCCAATCTGGTACCATGCACGGGTCCCGTGACGGTTGGTTTGACGCCAGCCGACACGGTGACTGGTGTGCCGGGCCGGGCGTGGTACTCGCCTATCTCGCCTGGTCCGGCGTGGGGTGCCGTTGGCGCCCCTGTTTGGCCACGGTTCCGCGTCTGCTATGGGTCCGCACGGTTTTCCGTGCAGACCTACCCCATGGACTGGTTGGTGTTCATGGGGTGGCGGCGGAACCGTTTGGTGCCGGAGTGCCTGGCGTGTCAGCTGCGGCTCCTTGCCGGGAGGCCGTGGCTGGCAGGTCCGTGAACGCGTCAACGGGTGACGTGTTCACGGGTGTGTCCTCCTCGGAAGTAGATTGGTCGGAGGCTCTGGCTTGGCTAGAGGAGGATGCGCCCCGTCCGTCGGTTGCATCGATTCGGATGGGGATCTTGCCCGCAGCCCGGATCCAGTCGGTTGGACTGGATCCACGGTTCATAGAGTTGCTGGATGCTATTTATAGCAAGCAGCTCCTGACAAGGGCCAGCTCCCTGCAGCCTCCAGGGAGCTGCGGGCGAGGTGTCGTATTCCACGGGGGGAATACGACACATATGGTGTGGTACCGTCGGTCACCGAGGATGACCGATGGGTTCTGGGCGTTCAGAGTGCTGGAGCGGGTGGCCCCGGTCCGGCACTTGTGGATAAGTCCCAGGCACACCACGAGGAAGTCCTGTCCCTATGCGATGAGGGTGTGCGGGCAGCTATGAGTGCTGTCAACCATTCCTATCGCCTTCTTCAGTCGGTGTGGGCTGAAGCGGGGGCGTGCCACCTGTGGCGCTTTCGTGCCTCAATGATGGCTCGGTGCTGTCTATGGACGCACTGGCAAGGGTGCAAGCGCACGTGACAAAGTCCAGGAGGCAAATGGTTCTTGACCATATGCGTCCGGCTACGGCAGTCGGGGAGCGTCTTCTTGGGACGCCCCTGACAGGGCCTAGCATCTTCGGTGGCCTGGCGCGGGCCATCCTAGAGGACACTGCCAGTATCGCGCAGAATCGGTTGGCGATCAACCTACAGCTGGAGCTAGTGCGACAAGCGCACGCACTAGGGGCTGTAGGGAAACCGCTAGCTGGCCAACCTTCGAAGAAGCAGAAGGGCAAGGCGAAAGCCAAGCCTGCTGCGACTTCTGCCTCGTCTGTGTTTTCTCAGCCGCCGCCGGCTAAGAAAGCCAGGAAGGATGTGGAGGCCCCTACCCTCCCCAGTGTTGCTCCTGATCGCCCTAGAGGCGGGAAGGGCAAGGGTAAGGGTAAGTCCTCCAAGGGCGGAAAGAAGGGAGCGGATCGTACCTGAGGGCACGAAAGCTCCCTTCATATCCGCCTGAACCGCACCTGTGCGACAGGAACAGCGGTGCCAGTTATACCCGCCGAGCCAAGACGGAAATGGTTCTCTCTCTCTCTCTCTCTCTCGTTAAGAAAGGGGGGCGGAGCGGACCGCGAGCCGGACAACCCCGTTAGACATCGAGGCATCTATGGTGGGTGGAAGGCTCATGTGTTTCGTCGAGGCCTGGCGAGGTGTGACGTCAGACAGTCTGGTCCTGGGATGGTTATCCCAGGGGTACATGCCGGAGTGGTGGAGACTTTCCGCCGCAGAATCTGTCTTTGGCACCTGTCTGGACACCCGTACCACGGGACCCAGACAAGTTAGAAGCCGTTCAAAACGAAGTGTCGGGTTTGCTTCTGAAGGGAGCAATAAAACCAGCGAACCAGAACACTCCGGGCTTCTATTCAAATATGTTCCTTGTCCCCAAGAGCACGGGGGGATGGAGACCCATACTCAATCTCAGGCCATTAAATTGGTTCATCCATACGCCTCAGTTCCAGATGGAAACACTGAGATCGGTAATGGCAGGATTGAGGAAGGGAATGTGGTGTGTGTCGATCGATCTGAAAGATACTTCCACATTCCTATGAACCGGAGTTGGCACAGGTTTCTGAGATTTGCGTTTCAGAATCAAGTATGGGAGTTTACTGTTCTCCCGTTTGGCCTGTCGATAGCTCCGAGGGTTTTCACAAGACTGGTCCTTGCGGTGACAGCTTTTCTCAGAAAAGAGAACGTGGCGCTACACACCTACATAGACGACTGGCTGCTCAAAGCAGACTCTGCAGCCAGGTTGAACGTGGATACTGCTCTGACTCTGAAGTTACTTTCAGATCTAGGCTGGATAGTCAACAAGGAGAAATCCGAGTTGACACCCACTCAACATTTCGTTTATTTGGGGATGCGATTCGATCTCGAGGAGGGCAGGGTTTACCCGTCAGAGCCCAGAGTGGTGTCTGTTAGCCATCCTCAAGAGTTTTCGAGTGGGAAACCACATTCAGGCGAGGCGGTTTCTTCAGATGCTGGTCATGATGGTCTCCATGGAGCAAGTGATCCCGTACGCTGCTCTAATGCGAAGACCTATCCAGTTGTATCTGATGTCTCTGTGGAAACAGAGAACAGAACCCCTGTCAAAACTGGTGCCAGTTTTGGAGCCGATAATATCGCATCTTGTATGGTGGAAACAGCGTCAGAATCTCCTAGTAGGGGTTTCGCTGCACCTACCTCGCCCCCAGCTGTCCGTGTAAACGGATGCGTCACTGGAAGGATGGGGAGCCTGCCTGGGAGAACACCAGGTCTCGGGCACATGGTCTCTCCTGGAGAGTCAGCTGCATATCAATCTGTTGGAAATGATGGCAGTGGAACTGGCGTTGGAAGAGTTTCTTCCGATGATCAGGGGCAAGGTGATATTGATACGGTCGGACAATTCGACGGTAGTATCATACATAAATCGCCAAGGCGGGACCAGGTCACTCACACTGTGTATCAAAGTGTGGCATTTGATTCAATGGTGCAGGAATTACTCAGTTGTTTTGAAAGCAGCTCACATTCCTGGGCGATTGAACATTCTGGCAGATGCTTTGTCTCGCAGACAGAGAATTCTGCCAACAGAATGGTCCCTCAACCCTCCGGTTCTACGAAGGATCTTCGAGCATCGGGGCAAACCCAACGTGGACTTGTTCGCCACAAGGGAAAATGCTCAAATCATGACTTATGTCTCGCCAATTCCAGATCCAAATGCCGTCGATACAGCCGCTCTGGCGATAAGCTGGAGAGGGATGCATGCTTACGCGTACCCACCCACCATCCTTCTACCGAAGGTATTGGTGAAGATCAGGGAGGAACTGTGTCTGGTCCTGCTAATAGTACCGTATTGGCCAAGCAGGGCGTGGTTCACGGATCTTCTAGATCTGCTGGTGGAAAATCCAGTGCAGTTGCCCGAGATTCCGAACATGATCTCCCAGGCCAAGGGACGCTTCTTACACGAGCGTCCCGAAATGTTCAAATTGACTGCGTGGGTGTTATCAAACAACGTTCCACGTCGGAAGGGTTTTCTCAACAAGCTGCTGATTTCATCGCGGCTGCGAGAAGGAGGTCAACCTTCAAGTCATATAACAACAAGGTTAACAGATTTGCAGACTGGTGTGAAGAAAAGGGTATTGATACCTTTCAATCCACTATTCAGCAAATAGCAGACTTTCTCTGTGAGCTGTTCTTTTCAGGACTAGCTCCCGTCACAATTGCTGGATACAAGTCAGCTTTGGCATCAGTTATCCCTTGTCTAGCCAACAGGGATAGTCCAGAGGTGGCCCAGTTAAATGTGATGGTGAAGGGAATGAGCAATCTCCGACCGAGACAACCGGTAGTCATTCCAGCCTGGAGTCTATCTTTAGTGCTTAATGTACTGGCCAAGCACCCTTTCGAACCGTTGCGTTCGGCTAGTCTAAAGCATTTGATTCTAAAGGCGGTTTTTCTATTGGCAGCTTCCTCAGCTAGAAGGCGCAGTGAGATCCATGCGCTTTCGGCAGAGGGACCGATTTATTGTCTCCGGAGAGGGTCTGCGTCTTCTGCCAAGAGCAGAGTTTATGTCAAAGAATCAATCTTTGTGATATCCCAGCAAACCGATCATAATACCGAAGTTAACTAGGTTTGATCGTGATGCCAGTGTCTGGTGCCCGGTCCGTGCTTTGACTAAGTACAGAAAACGGACTGACTCGTTACGGTCGAACGATAGACATCTGTGGATCTGCCATAAAAAGCCTTATGGCGCCGCATCCATGGATACTATCTCTCATTGGGTAGTCGAATGCATTCAGACTACTCATGAGATGGCGACTGGGCACCAGGTGCAATGCGCAAGGGCAGGCACCAGGTGCAATGCGCAAGGGCACACAATGTTAGAGGAATAGCCACCTCGACCGCCCTTTACAGTGGTGTTCCGTTAGAGGACATCATGGCCGTTGCACAATGACACTGTGAGTCCTCATTTACGGATTACTATATGAGGGATGTGTCAGACTCAGCCAATCCACTCGCTTTAGCTGTTTTGAGATGATAGTTAAGTGACCACGCTGCTTTTCACCCTTTTTTCACTTTGGTAAGAAAAGAACCTAAAGCATGCATGGTCGAGCGTGAGGATGACAACCAGATTGTGTCACTGATGGCTGGACCAGTGAATGGTTGGAGGCGGTACGTCTGAAGTCCAATTATCATAAGGTAATTCATTAGTGAGAGTTTTTTGTATTATGTCTATATATCATGTTCATTCATCTTATATATTCATGCTCATTCCCAGGCTAATACATGTGGATATGCAAGGAGCAGTTAACCCTCTTGGCATATTTGTGTTTCAGGCGAGATACATGTTCGTGAGTTCTCTCCCTTGTCTTACGAGAAAAATGGGTGTGGGGGTGTGTGCAGTGACGCGAATGTGATTCGGTTCCGATAACTTGACGGTCCTTTTAGGTCTCCATTAGTCAAGTTGTTAAGTCTAAATCTTTCTCCAAGGGGCAAAAGTAGCATTTATGGCTTGCCCCTTCCCACCAGGTTACTGATCAAATCTGGTATATATCAGAAGTAACAGAATGGTGAGTATTGATCGAAGGAGAATGCAGGAAATTTCAATTTCCCTTTATCCGAGATCTAACAATACTCACCATTCTGTTACGGACCCAGCCTCCCAGCCCCACGGAGGCAAGCCATGGATTTCTCTTGTTTGGTGGCTATGCAAACAATATGAGCTCTATGGTAGACGGGTACTCGGCAGTTGGGAGCCGAGTACCCGGTTCCAAGGAGTCGGTAAAGCGTTCTAAGTCTATAGTCCTAGAGCCAGCTGTCAGGGCCAGCTTGTATATCAGAAGTAACAGAATGGTGAGTATTGTTAGATCTCGGAGAAAGGGAAATTGAAATTTCCTGCATTCCTTAGCAAATTTTAACATGTGCCTTGAAAAGCCTTGAATTTTAAAATTCCCTTGAAAATTGCTTTAATGCATTGAAAAGCCCTTGAATTTAATATTCCACCCCAAATTATTTTCGTTTAGTACAAGTGTTGTCCTGAATCATCAGTCAAAATGAAGGAATTGCCTTCTCAAAGCATCTGATAATTAAAATCTGTTCTTTAGCAGACTCTTGGAGCCCCTTATTAGTTGCATTGTCAGTGGATTCCCCATACAATCCCGACCCCTTCATTTACCATCCCATGTCCCTCATGGTATCAGGCCCTTGAAAATTTTGACATTGCGTCCATGAAAGTCCTTGAATGGAAAATGACGATGACTGTATGAACCCTTCTTAGGGATCAACAACTTCCAGTCATCTTAATATAAAAACATTCAACAGAATATGCTAGACAGATATTTCTTGTTGAAAGGGTTAATGACCAACCCGGTCAAAACTGGGCACTGCAGTGGTCTTGAAGAATAGCCATTTGTTGGCCAAGAGGTTATTTAAAAAAATTTAGAACTGGAACGTCTGGCTCGCTAACCCAGCTAAGTCATTGCGGTGGTAAATTCTTAAAAGTAGTCGTCTAATTGACTAACAAACGTGCATTCAATAAGTAGATATTTTAGTTTTTTTGACCAAATTTAAGCATTAAATGGTTCATATTCTGATGCATTTTAAACAGCCATATACATTCCAGTTGTGGCGAAAGAACACACTATTTAAAGCTGAACAGGCAAGCATAAAGAGAGACAATATTAACCCTTTAACCCTTGAATTTGTTCAAGAAAATCTAAATTTTCTCATAGAAAATGCAGACCAAGAGAAAACTCAGTTATTGAGCCAGTCATTTCAATGGTAAATTTTCAAAAATAGTCTTCTCTTGGTCTGCAAATGGACATTTCTCAAGACCACTGCAGAAGCCGTTTTTGGCTGATATGAGTGTTTAAGGGCTAACACCTACCAGTAAAATAGTTCTGCCGATAATGTCCTTTGTTTGGTAATTCTACTATGAAGCTACTACGTCTTTAAGAAAATTTTGCTGACTAAGATTATTTTAGAAAATTTAGCACTGAAATGACTGATTCAGTTATCTCAGTCTTCTCTTGGTCTGCAAATGGACATTTCCAAAGACTACTGCAGAAGGTGTTTTTGGCTGAGTGTGAAAGGTTAATGGATCTATGACTAGGCATTTTGGGGACCCTCTCTAAGGCCGTTTGGAACACTCAGTCATGGTTGGCATCAATTCCAAATCAGGAATGCAACAGATAATTTGAATTAAATAGATCTGAGAAATTACCATTTCAATTCTGGTTATTGTTTGAGATGTATTCATAAATCAATATACTTGTTACAATGTTAAAGCTGTCATGACATATTAAAATAGTCATTGTTAACCATTACCAGTAACAATGTTATCAATAAATTTCCATTTTCGGCAACCCAATCCAGGTAATCCAATCCATACTTTAACCCTCAAATTTGTTCAATAAAATTTTAATTTACTCAGAAAATGTCCATTTGCAGAACAAGAAAAGACTATTTTTGCAAATAGACCATTCTCATGACCGCTGCAGAAGCCATTTTGGGCTGATATGAGTGTTAAATAGTTAAACACGACTTGCCTACCATTCCTGGTGCGATATAAAAGGATTCACTCAGTACATAGTTCTCAGAGCTCACCGGTAGGCATAAGCATTCGGCAGCTAAACAATATACAGACGACACTTGTACAATCGCATATCACCGCATAGTGCTTACCGGTCAAGATCTGCTGGCCAGCTGATATATCACTGTGCTCAGAAAATTGTTTTATAACGGGTAATGCATGTACCGCTAAATGCTTGTGCTGGATTTGTTTAAAGAATCAACGTGTCCCATAATAGTTATGGAAAATGGAAATTGATTGTTAACACTATGTTACTGGTGAGAGTTAGCATGGACTATTTTAGCATGTCACACCAGCTTTAAGTCTGATAATATTCCTGTGATATACTCAGTGTATATAGCAATACTCATATGTCATTTAAACATTAAAAGCTTTTTATTTATTTTAATAGTCAGGAAGAATTACTTAGTATGAGAACAAAGTTTTTATCTTGCCTGCAGAGCAGAAAGTTAGAGGTAGGTATCACCTTGTTATGACGATATCATCAACATTATGTTTTTGTGCTAAGTAATAAATGATACACAATGAAGATGATAGGCAAGACATATAATTTCTGTGGAATTTTAGTTATCTCATCTGGCCTGAAAGGCCAAGTGACCTTAGGCAACCATCCGTTGTGTGTCCATCGTCCGTCCGTCAACTTTTCCTTTATAGGACTTCTCAAGAACCACTGGGACGATTTCAATTATATTTGGCAGGAAGCCTCCTTAGGGCATAGAGATTCAATTTTGTTCAAACAAAGCCAATTTGGCCGTGGCCATCACAGATTTCAGCCGATTTTTAGAAACGTCTTTAAAAATCGACTCCAAAACTGCTTGTGGAGGATCGATTCAGAACATGAAATATCATCTAGGGCAAGAGCTGAACCAAGTTTGTCCAAGAGAACTTGATTTGTCAAATGGTTTAGTGGCCATCTTGGATGATCTAGTTCTTTCCAAAACAACTTCTAGAGAACCGCTGAATGGATTGGGCTGAAATTTGGCAAATATGATTAGGGACTAAGGGCCATTAAACTATGCTAAAGGGAAGTTAATATATGGCCGTGGACCAGTCAAAATGTAGTGTGTTTGGCTGCCATATTGGATATTTTTATTTGCTGGATTTTGAAGCCAAAATTGGTTTTATATAGGTTTTTGAATATTCTGTTTTCAAATTTGCCATTTTTGAAACTGTCAGATAAAGGGTTTGGTGTCCATCTTGGATCTCTTTCCCGCCGAAATCTCCCATACTAAAGCAATGGGAAATTTAAATGTCTTCTCGAGAACCACTGGCAGATTTCAAGTATATATGGAAGGAATCATTCTTAGGGCATAGGGATCCAAGTTAGTTCACAGGAACCCGTCTTGGATTTTGGCCGAGTTTTAGAAACGTTTTCACAGAATTTAGATTGGTAAGTTTATCCAGTGGTCATCTTGTTTTGTTCGGGTGTGACAATGGCAAATAATGCCAGGTGAGCGATACAGGGCCTGCGAGCCTCTTGTATTAAGAAATATGTATATTTAATGGAGGGATCCGATCTGTCACTCAATTATCTGACGTCATAATTAAAATGTCACTTGTTAGCTGACATCGCGATCAAAATTATGTCGAAAAGGCTTACGAAAGCGTATGAATTGTCTTTTGTGAATTTTTGATTTAGGCGGCACCAAGTCCCAGTCAAATTAGTTTCAAAATATTCAACAGCTTACCTATATTGTTACCTTAAAATTTAGAGTCTTGAGAATGGAGGTTTCAACGTTTCTAATTGATAAATAAAAAAGTGGACGTGGAATAATTACAAAATTAATGCATCCCTCTGTTGTAACACTGTAGCCATATTATAGCTAATCTCACTGACGTTGTATATTTACTCCTTAGGCCATTAATGGTCAAGAAAATTTAAGTTGTTGCTTAATGAATGTCTATTTGCAGGCAGTGCCGGGTTAACCCTTACCACTCTGATGTCAATATTCTATCTTATTGTGTCAATAACAAAGAAACTGGTGTTTATTTTTCACCAATTTTGGTGGACGACGTTGCTGTCATAGACAGCAACATCTTCCACCAAATTTGGTGAAAAATAAACACCAGTTAATCTTTTAATTTAATTTGAAAATTACAAATTTTGACAGAGTGGTATGGGTTAAGCTGGTGCGAGTCCCTAGACTGGAGCACTAAGGGTTCGATTTTTCAATCTAGATGCTCCGAGATGCAATCTGAGGCCTATTTTTGTCTCACCTGCGAAGCAGAAAAAGCGAGACATAGGTATCACTTTTCCGACGACGACGGCGTCAACATTAAGGTTCTGCATTTAGCAAAACTTCTCAGCTTATATTTCAGGATTGGTTAAACTTATTGCAACTAAACTTGGATACATGGTTACCTATAATGATAGGAAGCAGCATGATGATTTTGGGGTCACAAGGTCAAAGGTAAAGGTCACTGTGACCTTGATACAGAGCTCTGTTATTTCAACATTAAGTTTTTGCATTTAGCAAAACTTCTCGGCTTATCTTTCAGGGTTGGTTAATCCTATTGGAGCTAAACTTGGATATATTGTTACCGATAATATTAGGAAGCAGTAGGCTGACACTGAAGTCACAAATTTGAAGGTCATGGTCATTGTGACCTCTACAAAACTATTATTTTTCAATGTTAAGTTTTTTGGCTTAGCAAATTTTATCACACTATTTCGGGATTGCTTAACCCTAATGGAACACAACTTGGGTACATGGTTGCTTATGCCAAGAGATTACAGGATGGTGACATGGAGGTCACCAGGTCAAAGGTCAAGTCCATTCTAATATTGCTATTTGACCTCTGCTTTTTCAACCTTAAGTTTGTCCATTCAGCAAATCGTTTATATTTCAGGATTGGTTAATCCTATTGGAACAAAACTTGAATACATGGTTACCTATAATTTTAGGAAGCAGCATGATAACACGGAGGTCACAAGGTCAATGCCACTGTGACAGACAGGCGAGACATTTAATTCCGCAGAATTCTTGTATTAATTGGTCAAGATTTTTCAAGAGAATTATGAGTTTTGAAGGCCAAGAAGAGAATTTTTGTAAATTTACCAGTGAAATTTTCAGATAGTTTTCTGTCGTCCTGCAAGTGGACATTCCTCAGCACCACTGTAGAATTGTTTTGACCATCTACATGGTTTTAAATGGACAGTAAGATTCACATCTTTGCATAGCCAATGTTCATTTGCAGGCCAAGAGAATATTTTTGAAAATTTATGACTGGAATGACTGGCTAGGTTACCGAGCCTGGCTCGGTTACCGAGTCAGCAATTCCAGTGGTAGATTTTCAAAAATACTCTTCTCTTGGACTGCAAATGGACATCAATCAAAACGACTATTACTGTAGTGTAGATGGTATCGAGTTTGTCTCTTCATTATGTTACATAGCCTATGGAATAAAACGTTAAATATGTTTTGGTTTAAAGCGAGAGCCCCCCCCCCTCCCCCCCCCCCCTCTTAAACGCAATTCCCTAGGCTGTAGCCTAAATAGCCTAGTGGGTAATCCAGCCCTGTTTGCTGAGGCCAAGAGAATACTTTTTGAAAATTTACTGCTGGAATAACTGGCTCGATTATCAAGTCGGTTATTCGTTGTAAATTTTCAGAAATTGTCTTATCTTAGCCTGCAAACGGACAATTGGACATTTCTCAAGACAACTAACTGCTAAGGCAGGTTTTGTCCAGCTTGACCATTAAAGGGTTAAAGTTCTCACCTATTAACCCTTTAATCCAAAAATTAGTTGTTCAATTTTTTTAAATATATCTGTTCATTTAATTTTGCAGTTCAGATTCTTTTTGGAAATTTATCACTGGAATGTTCTCACTTCTGCCCAATGCTCGGTGTAAAGCCATTCCCCTAATGCTAATGCTAGTCATTGTACTGTTGGTCTCCGAGCTGATCGGAGATACTTCGATAGCGTGTAGTCCTGACGTATATCGTTATTCATGATTAACTCTCTACTAAGAACACGGGCTTAGACTATGGCAGCAACAACGTTATCAAATTCTTCTCGGAGTATTCAGTGTCGGAATGTCAATATCCTTAACTATTCAGACCTAAAGTGTGCAATATGTTTGAAACAGTTAAATCAGGTGGTAAGCATGTCACACCATGTCAGAGCGTTCATGCTCTGGATGACCTACTCATCTATGGGAATATTTCACGTTGGCTCTCGATTACTTAGTATGACACAGGCCTAACTAATTCTACATAGCCACTGTTTGTAAAATGCCATTAAAACCAGATTTTATGGAAAGCAGTATGGAATGGGATAATATGTATGTCATTGTAATTTCCAATTTAAAAATTTTAATTATTTCCATTTAAGATCCAAGTTCAAAACTGGTTTCAGTTCAGGCTGCGCCTGTTATAATCTCTTATTTTACAGGCGGTACAGTTGTTCTACTACTGACTCGATTATCATTTAGCCAGTCATTTCATTGGTAAATTTTCAAAAATAGTATTCTCTTGGTCTGCGAATTGACATTTTTCAGCACCGCTGTATAGGCCATTTTTGGCCAGCTTGTGTGTTACATGCGGACATAATCAGGGACAGATCTAACTTTTGCAATGTTCTAGCCAATAGATTAGCCAAATACCATTTTTGTTAGCCAAATATTAAATATTTTAACCACAGCTTTACTTCAGTGCCACTTATGTAGATGTTTGAAGTCAGTCATCACCAGTTAATACTATCAATTCCACAGTCCAGAGACAATAGGGTTAGGGTTATATAAGAATATAAGAAAGCTGTTGAATATTTTGAACCTAATTTGCCTGGAAGCTGTTGCTGCCAACAGCTTTCAGTGATATTAGTTTCAAAATATTCAACATCTTAAGCCGGAATTTTTGCTTTTCAATTGAAATGCTGGAATTAGTTAGTCAGGATATCTGCCAATCAAGAAAATTTAATAAATTTTAATGATTAGCCAATGATTTAACCAATTCTGCTTTTCATTCAGATTGTGAAGTCATGAGGACATGACATATGTGGCTGATATTTATGCACAGGATGCCTTGTCTTAAAGTCTATCCTGAACCTGAAGCAATAACATTAGGAAAATATTTGAAAATTTCAGTAACGATCGTCTTCTGAGCTGCCATTTTGATTTGATTTTTGGAGCCACCATTATTTGGGATTCTATTGTTCTCGCTGTCGCGCCAAGTCCAGTATAAAACCATTCCCGTATTGCTTAAAGTTCTCATGTCCCATTAAATATAGACCCTTCTGCACAAGATATGAGATGCCGGCTGATTTCAATTCAATTCAGTTCAATTTAGCATGCTATGCTACCAAGCATGCAATTTCCTGACTCCAGAATCGTTGTAACTATTGGACGCCATATTCGTTTAGTCTATTGTCTGTATAGGCCAGGATTTCTCAAACAAAACCAACCCGCCTGCACATGCAAATAGTCATTTGTCCTCCAGCTCTGGAAGCGTAAACATGTACGTAGGGCATATTCACGGCAGTACATTCCACAGTCTGTATTTCAATGATGTTCAGCGCAACTGGGCCAATTTCCAGTAGAAAATTAGAGAAAACTTATATATATTTTGACATTAATTTGCATGAAAATTATTGCTATCAATGACAGCAACAACATTCAGTAAAATTGTCAAAATAATTATTAGGTAATGCAATTACTACCTGGTACAGATTTGATACTAATTTGAATGAACATTGTTGCTACAACAGCTTTCGGTCCCTATATTCTAAAATAATCATTAAAATTTTAGTAGACTCTCGCTACAGATTTGAATAGCAATTTGACTGTTGGTTATTGGTTTCTAAGGCACCAACAACGTTATCGAATTATTATCAACACACACGTGCAATCAATATATTACTATTTGGGCAAAGTGAGTCTTGGCCTATATACGCTTTCTCGCCAAGAATGAATGCTTAGCAAACGGTGTGTATGTTTCGTTGACAGATTTGTGCATTTGTTTGAAATGCATTGCTCGAACAGAAACGTACACACGGTAGCTAGGCGAAATATTTCCTTCGTGCAGGCAAAGTATATTTTTGCCATATACTCACACTACTTAGATAGTAATACTGAACGCTGTGTGATTCTATGGACAACAATTTGATAACGTTGTTAGTGCCTTAGCAACAACTTAGTCAAATTGCTCTTCAAATCCGCAGAAAGTGTTGACTGAAATTTATGATGATTATTTTAGAAAACATAGACTGAAAGCTGTTGCAGTGACACTTCAATAAAGTTTTTATCAAATATATAGCAGGTGGTAATTGCAATACATACTAAATATTTTGACAACAATTTCACTGAATGTTGGTGCCTTCATTGATAGCAACAACTTTCATGCAAATTACTGTCAATGTATATACATGCTGTCATATTTTCTCCTGGACATTGACACACTTTCTCTGAACAGTATTGAAATACAGACTGTCAAATGTACTGTCGTGAATACGCCCTATGTGCATGCTTACGCTTCCAGAGCTGGAGGACAAATTACTATTTGCACGTGCAAGCAGGTTGGTTTTTGTTTGAGAAATCCTGGCTTGTGCAGAAAATAGTCCAGTAGTTACAACAATTATGGAGTCAGGGTATTGCATGCTGGGGAGCATTGCACGCTGGGTAAATTGAACATACATCTCATATCTCATGCAAAAGTGTCTATATTTAATGGAACACAAGAGCTTTAAATGCTAGTCATTGTACTGTTGGCCTCCGAGATGAACTGATCTACCTGCATAGCGTGTAGTAAGCGTATAGTAGTTTGATTGCAAATGTGTATTTCCTATTGTAATCGTGAAATGGCTAAGCTTTTTTTTTAGCGCACTTTAACTGACAATTGTTGCTGCTGATAGCAGCAACAACTTTCCTTCAAATTATTTGCAAAATAATCACCAGAAGAAGCAAGTAATCGGTGCTGCAACAACTTCCAACAAGATTGTTTTCAAAATAATCAGTAGGACTATCAATATAATAACACATTCTGTTGATATTTCGAGCAGTTCGATTGAGTCTTTACTGACTAAATCAGCAACAACTCAGAAAACGATCGTCACTGAATTTTGCTAAATATTTTCTAATCTTAATGCTTCAGGATAAATTTAGCCATATGAATGGTGTATGGCACTGAGCATCCGATCTCAGAATGGAGGGATCTGATCTGTCACTCAAGTATCTGCCGTCATAACCAAATATGTCACATGTTTACTGATGTCTCAGAATGAAGTAGCTCCGTCATGAAAATTGTCTCACAAAAGTGTACAAATTGTATGTCTAACAAATTTACAATTTAATAAACTGGCTGTTGAATATTTTGAAACTAATTTGACGTGGGCAATGTCAAATTAATTTCAAAATATTCAACAGATTACTTGTATATTTATGTTGGACTTTAGATTCTATGAAATCAGGCTTCAAAAATTCAAATCGAGTTCATGCATAAAAAATGTGTGGAGCTTAACTAGAAATGGGAGGAGCTTAACTAGAAATGGGAGGAGTTTAACTAGAAATGGGAGGAGCTTAACTAGAAATGTATCCATCTATTATGTAGAATGTTAGTCGGCTAGCGTGATTACGTGGTTAAATCAAATATCGCAATTATTTAATCCTTTAATGATCAAACACCTATTCCAGTGGTAAATTTTCAAAAATTGTGTTATCTTGGCGTGCAAATGGACATTCCAAAAGACCGTAACAGAGGTCGGTATGACCATTAAAGGGTTAAATAATGAATTTATATGATTAAAAATTAAATAATCGTGAATAATTTCTGCCACATAAAATATGTACAAACCTAACTTTTAAAATAGTTTTTAGCTTGTTTAGTGCGATTAGGTCACAAAAATTATCATTTTGCTTGGATACTGCATGTGCATTTGCATGTCAAGGACAAGACTATTTTTGAAAATGTATCAATGGAATGTCTGACTCGAGCCTTGAACCAGGGATTCCATTGATACATTTTCAAAGATGATCTCTTGGCCTGCAAATGGGCATTTTCTAAACACCAATGCAGCTTTGCCTTTGTTGCCATGCTGATTAATTGAGTAATCACGATTATTTTTAAATAATCTATCGTGATCACTCAAAGCAATAATCACACAAGCGTAAATGGTCTTTCAAAATGTCGCAATGACTTGTTCAGGCCTCTAGTCAGATTATGATGTGGCAATAAGATATTAAAATGTCCACTTGCAGACCAATAGATTATTTTTGAAAATTTACCAATGGAATGACTGGTTTGGTTAATAAGAGATTGGAGTCTTCCAGATTTATCTGGATTGCCGGATTTTTCATGATCCTGAGCACACTCTCGCACACCATTTGACACCCTCTCCATAGTTTGAACTTAAGCGAGATGCGCCACTATATTTAGATAGCAGGACTAGTGCTTACAAGATTCTACTATAGCCCTTCAAATTTTCTTTGCAGAGCAAGGGAAGACTATGTTTTAAAATTTGACCACATGAATGACTGGCTCGATTATCAATCAATCAGTCTAGTGATAAATTTTCAAAAATAGTCTTCTCTTGCTCTGCAAATTGACATTTTTTAGATCACTTGCAGAGGCTTTTTTGGCTATCTTGACCATTAAAGGATTGGCATATCAAATTGTTACCATCGGGCTGGTCAGTTACAAATTGTACTAGCCCTGGTCAATTTCTACTAGCCTCAGGCTCATGCTCTCACAGATAATTTCCCCTTTGTAACGTCCAGATTTTTTATAACGAATCACTCCAATCTCTGGGTTATATAGGCAGGTGGTGAATTTAAAAGAATATTCTTGTCTTGGTATGCAAACCAACATTTCTCAGGACCATGTGTTTGGCCGGCTTAAGTTTTCAAGGGTTATGCCATGTTGCTGTAACACTTGGAATTTCTAATGTCTCAATTTCAAAACAATTATACAGGAATGCTGTTGAATATTTTGAAACTAATTTGACTGGGAGCTGTTGCTGCCATAGGCAGCAACAGCTCCCACTCACATTAGTTTCAAAATATTCAACAGAACATCAGATTTTGGTCATCCACGAAATGGACACATGCAGGTATCATATCATATACCTCATAAACTCATATAATTATAATATAGTGTATAAAAACATATTTATTTAACAGAAATATGCCCGATATAATGAGAATTATTTTATATGTTAACTAAATATATAAATGTTACTTTTTTGCAACAAATATTAACCAAAATAAAAAATAAATACAATTATTTGTCACAGAAAAATAAAATTTATACCATAGAATATCGTGTTTGATAATTTTATATACAGTTGCATAAACAGAGGTATATTGTAATCACTTTCTCAGCCGCTTGAGCCAGATCATAAGGCAATATAACAAAATCCTTTACATTTTAACAATTACTCCGTTGACCATATTGAAACTAATTTGACTTGGCAGCAACAAGAACTCCTGTCAAACTAGTATCAAACTACTATTATACTTACCTGTATGAGTGCTCTGAAATTTAGATTCCAGGAACTCTGGGTTCAAAGGGTTAATCCATGATTTTGGCCGGACTGCAGATTTAACCATTTAGCCCTTACATGACATAAGCAACAAATTCTTTTATGATTTAGGGAATATTCTATCTATTTAATATTTTGAAACTAATTTGACTAGAAACTGTTGCTGCCATTCAACAGCTTTCCTGTATAATTGTCTTAAAATTCAGAGACTGGAATTTCAAGGGATAACATGTTTCCACCTAATCTTACTAATCTTTATGAATGCATCTTGAGTTAAAGATATGTCTTGTATGAAATGTAGGTCAGTATATAAACTATATAAGAATGGACCCGAGGAAGCTAAGGATTTCGGCTGAGGACAAGACACAGTGGGCAAAATCGAAGAAGGACTGATTGCAGCTGTAGGATGTTTCTACTACTACAGCCTCAGAATACAGTAATCATACATACATATAACATATGCCTCATAGTCCTGGTGACTACATACTGACGTTTATGTCAGGCCTAGACTTTCAACCCTCATCAAACTGGTCACGAAACTTGTGTGGATGGTAGAGATTGAAGTAGGTTGCCGGTTTGGCATACTGTAAATGGAGGATTCCAGTTTCTCAATCAAACATATGACGTCATAATCAACTATGTGATGTGTTGGATGACGTCATAATCAATTACGGCATGAATGATGTAGTAAAGTTCATCACGAACGCTTAATTGATGACCGACTAAGCAATGTTTTATGAATTGTATGTTTTTACTATTTAATAAACATTATTTAGTGAATGTCTATTTTCAGGCCACATTTATATTAAGTTATATTAGTTTCAAAATATTCAACAGCTTACCTGTATAGTTTTCTGGAATTTGATAGTCACGAGGTTCAGCGATTGATCAATCCCAACACAGGCGAAGTGTGGGTGGAGCTTAGATAAAGATGGGCGGGGCATAGCTAAAACTGGAATACTTATTAATAAATGGTCTCACTTTCTAAAGGAATTATTCACATGCGCCCAGACTCATCCGCTTCACAATCCGGTGTAGTGTGAGTCTCATGATGTATGAATAATTCATTAATCACAATGGAGGAATCCAGTTTTTGCCATGTCCCGCCCATCTCTAGTTAAGTTCCACCCACCCTTTGCCCGTGTTGGGATCGATCAATTCCTGCACTCTCGGAATCTCAATTTCCAAACACCTATACAGGTAAGCTATTGAATATTTTGAATCTAATTCGACGACATGCAGTTGCTGGTCAGTCAAATTAGTTTCAAAATATTCAACAGCATGTTTATTAACCTTTTAATGGTCAAGATTGGTCAAGAAAATCAAAATATTTGCTTATTGAATGTGCATCTGCAGGTAAATAGTACTCATTTAGAAAATGTACCACTGGAATGACTGGCTTGGCTATCGAGCCAGTCATTCCAGTGGTAAATTTTCAAAAATATTCTTTTCTTGACCTGCAAATGCACATTTCTCAAAACCACTGCAGAGGTTGGCTTTGGCCAGCTTGACCATTAAAGGGTTAAATAGTAAAGATATACAATTCCTATGACCTAGCAGACTATTAAGCATTTAAGACGGATTAAATTGTCATTCATGACGTAATTGATTATGATGTCAATCTACACGTCACAGAGTTGATTATGATGTCATATGATTGACTGAGAAACTGAATTCATGAATTCCTTAATACCACAAAATTACCTATAACCACTTTCGATATAATAACCGTGATAAGATTTGTCAAATTGGTTTAGCTAATAAATAAAGATACATTGGGCTGTACAAGACAACATCATGTTTCGATTTGAAAGTATAAAATTCATTAATTTGTAAATCTTATCAAGAGCGTGTGAAAGTAAATTTGGCGAATGAGTACTTCACTCCATCACAATCATGTGTTGCCTGAGATAAAAGAAATATAAAGTTCATGTATACTTATATTGGTATGTACGAGCACTAATAATTCACCTTTCCAGAGTACCCACCCATCATATGACATCATAATGAACTGTGTGATGTGTAGAATGACATCATAATGAATGACGTCGATAAGTACGTCAAGAACGCATATTTGAAGACGGTCTATGCGTTGTTGTACAAATGGTTTGCTTTTACTATTTAATAAATATTGGCAGCAACAACACCCAGTCAAATTAGTTACAAAATATTCAACAGCTTCCCTGTATAGTTTTCAGGAAATTGATAGCTAGGCTCGATCAATCCCAACACGGCGAGGTGTGGGTGGAACTTAGCTAGTGATGGGCGGGGCATAGCTAACAATGGGAAGGTCCATTAGGAACATGTTCAAGAGCACAAATATTCCAAAACATTTTGCACATGCAAGATTATTTTTATCCTCTTACACACTAAAAAATAGTGATTATGGATACAACCAACCATCACGCTCTGGATTTATAAACATTTGTGCTTTCCCACCACACTGGTAGGCATGCCGCTCATTTCAGTCTCTAAATCTAAAATGCCTGCAACATTTCAAATTAACCATTTAATTGTCACACTGATCAAAACCCGCCTGGACAGTGGTTACAAGAAATGTCCATTTGCATGTCAAGAGACCATTTTTGAAAATTTACCACTGGAATGACTGGCTCGATAACCAAGCTCGTCATTCCAGTTATAAATTTGACTTAAAATGTGATTTTCTTAACCGACCATGATCCTTACAGTGTTATTTAATATTAGCTCATGGCACCAGATTACTTTCTCCCCCTATCGTCCAGCTATCATGGCTCACGCTCCCACCCGCCTTACAAACTGACCTCATCTTATACTAGCTATATGCATGGTAACCCTTTATCACTCATATCAGACAAAAATGTTCAATGATCTTGAGAAATGTCTATTTGCAGACCCAGAGAAGACTATTTTTGACAATTTACGACTGGAATGACTGGCTCAATAACCAAGCCAGTCATTCCAGTGTGAAATTTTCAAAAATAGCCATCTCGTGCTGAAAATGGACATTTTTTATGAGAAAATTTAAATTTTCTTGAACAAATTTGAGTTCCACCCACACTTCGCCCATGTTGGGATCGAACTCCCTGACACAGTTTCTAGAAAACTATATGGGTAAGCTGTTGAATATTTTGAAACTAATTTGACTGGGTCCTGTCGCTGCCTGTGGCAACACAGCAATAGCGCCGAGTCAAATTAGTTTCAAATTATTCAACAGAATGTTTATTAAATAGTAAAGGCATACAATTCGTACAACAACCCTTAGTCCATCATCAATTAACCGTTAGTGGCGAACTTATCTACGTTATTCATGACATAATTGATTATGACATCATCCTACACATCATGTAGCAACATCTGATATGAGATTAGTATGAATTTAATTAATATTCACTAAACAAGTGCAACATGCTATAATTCACATTTCCAGTTTATCCATCGATCATCTGACATCATAATTAACTAAATGACATGTATGATGACATTGTAATCAAGACGTAATGAATGATTCGATATAGTCCGTCTTTAACGCATAATAGTCCGACACGTACGAATTGTATGTCTTAACTATTTAATAAACAGTCTGTCGAATATTTTGAAACTATTTTGACTAGGCGCTGTTCCTGCCATAGGCATCAACATCATCCAGTCAAATTAGTTTCAAAATATTCAATGGCTTACATGTATAGTTGTCTTGAAATTTATAGTCAGGGAGTTCAGAGATCGATCGATCGCAACACAGACGTGGTGTGGGTGGAGCTTAGAGTGAGATGGACGGGGCATAGCTAAAAGTGGAATGATCCATTGCAACTTTGTCAGAATTGTAAGAAATGTGACACGAAAACAGCGAGCCGCAGCTAAAAACATACGATCAAGAGAACATATACTGGCCTGAATGTAATATCAACAAATAAGACTCACCTTACACCCAGCAGCCTGAGCCATGCCTGTTATCCGCTCCACAAACTGATCTAACTGTTCTTTGTTTAATTCCAACATGAACCTGAAAGTAGATAGCGCAATAAAGGCATCCATTTCTAGCTAAGCTCCGCCCATTTTAGTTAAGCTCAACCCACTTTCTTACACATGTTTGAATCGATTTGACACTTTAAAACCTGAATTCCCAAAATCTATATTTCAAGGTAGCTATACAATTAAGCTTTTGAATATTTTGAAACTAATTTGACTGGGGGCTGTTGCTGCTTAATTATGGCAGCAACAGCTCCCAGTCAAATTAGTTTCAAAATATTCAACAGAATGTTTACTAAATTGTAAATTCATAAAAGACTTCGATTTTCATGACAAACTTACAATATTTTGGTTGTGACATCGCTTAACCCTTTAACCGTCAAATTTCTTAAGGACAAATTCACTTTTCTCTAAGACTCCATTTACAGACTTAACAAAGGACTATTTTTGAAAAATGTTCACTGGAATTAATGGCTTCGGTTTTTGAGCCAGTCATTCCAGTGATAAATTTTCTTAAATAGTCTTCTCTTGGTCTGCAAATGGACACTTCACAAGACCACCCCAAAAGCTGTCTTTGGCCATTTTGAGGCTTAAAGGATTAACAAGTGACATATTTGATTATGACATCAGATACTTGAGTGACAGATCAGATCCCTCCATACAGTACATGATTATTGACAGACTCCTATGGGAAACATAGAGGAAGTCTGCGTAAGAGACTAGTGGATAACTTGCAAATTCTTATACATTCTCAACCATACATTTAAAACTTTAACTTGCATATGAGTGTAATTATTGTACCTGGCTGTTTCTAGCACCACTGAAGCCTTATCTGCAAATACAGCTGCAATATCGTCAGTCAGCAAATGTACCATGCTGAAAATGGATCAACAGACTTCACTTGTAATCACCATCTGACTCCAAAATTTTGTATCACTGATCAGGATTGGTCAGTACCGACATAGCTATCATAGACAGCTTATAAATGACCCTCACAAAGATGGAATTTCAGAGTCCAGTATTTTCAATGTATGTATGAGTGGTATGATTACTGTATTCTGCGGCTGTAGTAGTAGAAACATCCAACAGCGGCAATCAGTCCTTCGTTTTTGCCCAATGTGTTGTCCTCAGCCGAAATCCTTAGCTTCCTCAGGTCCATTCTTGACTTGAGTGTACTGAGTCCTGCTTTCTTGAGGCCACCTTGTAGCATGCTTATCAGATTTATGCAATGACGTCATTTCCTGGCTTTGTATTTGCTGGATCCGAGTAGGGTAAATTCCAAGGCTCTGTGCTGGTGTATCTTCTGGCATCCTTAGCATATGGTCAAACATGGACCATCTTTGCTGGGCGACTTTTACAGACAGCGGTGATGTAATACACATCTTGTATAGTGCATCATTGGAAAGTATGCTGTCTGGCCATCAGTGTCCGGTGATGGTGGGTAGGTGTTTGCGGTGGCAGGCAAAAAGCCAGGCATCGGGTTTGTCTAGCGCTGCCTTTGGATCTGCCCAGCTGTTACAGTCCTGCAGCATCAAGGATATGCAGGTTGCATTGTATAGACGTAGTCTTTTTATCACGGGAATCTTTGATCTACGAATCCATAGCTTTCAGAAGGACTGGAAAGCTATGTCGCCACATGCAACAATATCAGCAGTACTGCAAAGTAGCTCAGGGTTTTACATTTCCTCCATGGTTTGCCGCCACGGAGTGGATCATCATTTTCTTTAGTTTCATGCTTTGTAGATAGTTATGTGGGTGAACTCTGTTTTGGATTCATTCATAATGAGATTCAATTTTTAGTTTGCTTGCAGCTATTGGGAGAAGTTCGTCAAGGGGTTTCTTTTCCTCGTCTATGAATTCCACGTCATTGGCAATTATTCCATCTCTAGCGGCATACTCAGTATTGACACTGGCGGGTTTGGTCTTGTGGAACTTTCCCGCATGGATTTCAATGCAGCAGCAAGGTAACAGGTGAAAAGCATATGAGATAGACCATCTCCCTGTGCGGAGTCAATTGATGTCGCAAACTCTACAGACTTCACTGACTTGACTCGTACTCTCAGCTTGGTGTCTGCAAGCAGAAGTCTTACTAGTCGTAGCTCATCTTCATTGCAACTGGCAATACTTAAAACTCTCCAAATAATATATTTTTGCTCTAATTCTATTATGTAGGCGAAGCGTCAGATTAAACATAGCTAATACAATTTTATTTCTGATAAAAATATATAAATTTGCATCACCGACAGAGAATTGAGTCCTGATAGGCCATAAATAAGCTACTGATCATCTGCATTTACGCTGGTCAGTCAGTGATACCTGAACACACGCACTTGTGTTTTACTGGAGTCATGTCTAGGCTTGCGCGATTACGCGATTAAATCGAAAATCATGATTATTTTTTAAATCATGAATTTAAATGATTAAAAATTAACTAATTGAATAATCGAGAATAATTTATACTGCACACAATATTTCCAAACCTACCTCTTAATTTACTCTTTAATGTGATCGGTCATGAACATTGACATTTTTTCTGCGAATGTATGGCCATTTTGAGGCTAAGAGACTATTTTTGAAAATGTATCACTGGAATGACTGGCTCGACGATCGAGCCAGGAATTCCATTGATATGTTTTTAAAAAAGTCTTATTTGGGCCTACAAATGTACATTGCTAACCACCAGTGCAGCTTTCGTCATTGCTATGTCTTTATTGTTACCGGTATGTATGGGTAATTTGTAAACAGGTTGATTAATCGAGTAATCACGATTATTCTAGAATAATCGATCGTAATCACTCAAAGTAATAATCGCACAAGCCTACTCAGGTTACCATCGATTGGGACAACTCGTCCCATAGTAAAGGTATTTGGGATACGAGCTCTATAGCATAATCTCTATGATTGTCACCATGTGTAGTAAATATTTATCATGATTAGGCTGATACAAACCTGTTCGAGAAATAGACGAGATCAAACATGGCCTTGTATTTGGTCTTCTTGACAATGTCAGGTAGTGAACCAATAGGCAGGAATGTTATCTTAACGTTGTCAATAATTACTGGATCTAAAATATAACGACAAACAATTCACTTCAGAATCCCAATATCTCTTACTTCAAACTAAAGGAGCAGGTAAGCTGTTGAATACTGCGAAAGCAATTTGATCTGAGAGTAATACCAAAGGCACATTGATTTGAGTATATAATTAACCCTTTCACCGAAGTCTTCCAGTCAAACGAATTTCAAAACGTTCAACAGAATAAGTTTTATATCATTAAAATATTAACTTTTTCAGGGATTTGTTGATGATAAAAGGGTTATATAGCTTGAACATTCTATGTGTACAAATGTAGGCCCTACTAATATCTAAAACATAAAATAATTCATCACTGGCAATGTTCTCATCATTCTCCTTCCAATACAGTAATATATCTTGGTTGGTCAGCTGGATCATGAAATACATTGATTGACAGACGACCTATAAATGGAGGTATCTGATCAGTCACTCAAGTCTCTGGCATCATAATCAAAATATCACTTGTTAGCTAATGCCACAATCAAAAGAATGGACCTTTCCAGTTTTAGCCATACTCCGCCCATCTCTAGCTAAGCTCTATTCACAACTCACTTGTGTTTGAATCGATCGATCCATGAACTTCCAGACTATCAATTTCAAGAAGGGGGGGGGGGGGGTTGATTATTGTGAAAATAATTTGACTGAGTGCTGTTACTGCCTATAGCAGCACCAGCGCCAAGTCAAATTAGTATCAAAATATTCAACAGCATGTGTATTAAATAGTAAAGACATACAATTCATACAACAACGCTTAGTTTGTAACCAATTATGCATTCGTGATGTACTTATCTACATCATTCAGGATGTCATTGATTATGACATTATGTTACACATCACATAGTTGATTGTGACATCACATGATGGATGGATAAACTGGAAAGGTCCCTTGTATGTCTTTGGTTAATTAACAATTTAATAAATATATTCTTTTGAATATTTTGAAACTAATTTGACTGTTAAATTAGTTTAAAATATTCAACAGGTTACCTGTCAAATTATTTTCACTTTCTCAGATGAATTTAGCTTGAAAGATGTTAACACCTGACACTGATCTTAGTGTAGATTGAGTCCAGCATGCTAGGCCTTAAAGGTCTGTGCCGTATATACTCCCCAGATGAAACTGTTGTCAGATGTTGGCTGCAGTTGACCACAATGGAAGCAGTTGCATCATCAGTGCTTGTCCACAGTTGTCCGAGTTGGAGTTTTACGTTACTATGATATCATTGTAGAACTGTTTCTACATTGGCTGTGTTGTCCGCAGTTGACCAGACAATGTTGACCGCACAAATATGGGGTTGCCCACACAGATGCGGTTGTCCGCAGTTGGCCGCCCAAAGTTATGGGTTGCTTGTCTTGTGTTTTCCACATGTTGCGGAGGGTATCCCATTGTATGGGGAAGCTTAAGGAGTTTTTAACACAGAACAATGGAGAGATGTCCCATATGAACACATGATTAATTTGGAAATTATAGCATTAAAAAACGTTGCGGGGATTGATGTCCCTAGGGTAGGTTGACTTATGTACATGTATACATTGGCAACATTACCAGCATGGGGGTGCTGGCTTGTGGCATTTCGTACCACGGTGTACATCAACAGAGACAATAAAACCTCTTCACATCTACACAAAACCATGAGACATGCATTGCTACCTACATCACACATCTGGATAGCACAAAAAAAGCCAAACCCTATGGCCAATTCTGGCCTATGGGCCTACGCACAATTTGCTCATTTGATAAAGATTGTGAAAGACATGCGAAAGAAACCATTCTCCACTAACAGGACAGAACAGGGGATACCTTTTGGTCAACCTGATAGATTGCTACAACACAGCCATTAAATGACAACGCTCTGATTTGTTAAAAAATGTCAGTCACAAACAAAGACAGGACACAAACGAACGTATTCCCTTCATCACAGATTATCAGGAACGTCTAGCTAGGAAAAACATCCTACAACATAGGGACCTCGTGGAAAGTAGTCCAAAATGCTAAGATATATTCCAAGAAAAATCTCTTCAGATACAGACGCAATGAAACGTTTAAGGACACAGTGGTCAGAGTAGAAAGGTAAACTAGGACATACAATTCCAAACAAAATTGATCCACACAAAAATGAAATACCAGGGCAAAGTGAGACCATACTGCACACCACGCAATGCCATTTACAATTTTTAATTTCTCCAACAAAAAATGCCAAAAACAATATGTTGGAGAAATTTCAATTTCAAATCTACATCAAGGAACACATCAGAGAAATCAAAAACAACAGAGACACGCAAGTTTCACTACACTTTAAGCTTTCTGCCCATGACCACACGGATGTGCTCTATCGGACCATCAAAGTACTCCCACACAATCCTGAAGATACCGTCTGTCCATCATTAGAACCGTGAATCTTATTCGATCCACCAGTTATATACCATGGATCCAATCAGCATCAACCATGCCGACTGGTAAACCGCCACCCCCACCTCGCCCCAACCCACCCCTACCTGTATAGTTACCATGAAATCATGATTCTGGGAATTCGGGGTACAAAGCGCTAAATTCGATTCAAACATGCATACAAAGTGGACAGATTTTAACTAGAAATGGGCGAGCATATCTAACAGGCTTACGCAATTACGTGATTAAATCGAAAATTGTGATTATTTTTTAAATCGTGAACTTATACGATTCAAAATTAAATAATCGAATAATCTTGAATAATTTCTACTGTATAAGATATTTCAATTCAAACCTTTTAATTACTTTTTAACGATAAAAATTGACATTTTGCTCAGTTAATGTATGTCCATTTGCAGGCCAAGAGATTATTTTTGAAAATGTATCACCGGAATAACTGGCGCGAGAATCGAGCCAGGCATTCCAGTGTTACATTAAAAAAAAAAATCTCTTGGCCTGCAAATGGACTTCTCTAAACACCACAGCAGCTTTTGTCATTAATTTGCTTTTGTTGGTATGTCTTTGGTAATTTGTACCCAAGCTGATTAACCGAGCAATCGCAATTCTTCTTAAATAATCGATCGTATTCTTAAATAATCGATCGTGATCACTCAGAGCAATAATCACACACACCTAATAGCTAGAAATGGATCCATTTATTAATATTCATAAGAATTACACATTTGTAGCACGCATACTGCACATAATATTGTCATATATACTAAATCATGCATAATTTAGGATACAACCATATCCAGTACCATATAATTATCCTACAGGACACTCACCATAAGGTAAATCCAGTGGATTTATTTCAGGATCTGTGTCGTCAGAGAGTTCACCGGTCTCTACCTCCTCTACCACCTCTTCATCCTCCTCTTCTTCCGTAATTTCTAAAATAACAAAACAGTTAATGTCAACAGTACAAATCTGAGATTATTTTACACTTTTTAAGGTATCACTCCTGATAAGAAATCCAAATTGTTGAGATATGCCCTGAAATAATTTGAAAATGGCAAAAATCTAAATTAATCACTCAGCAGTTACTTGGATCTTTAAAACAACTGTTACACACTATAGGTGTGACATAGGCAGCTTTAGACAGACAGACAGACCGACAGATAGACAAACACACCTATACTAATTGCGAGTCAACATAAAATGTGCATGCTCATATTTCACCAAATGTGCCAATGATACATGTTGTAAATTAGAAAAATAGCTATCAGAAGTTTTTGTTCAGTGCTAACCAAACATTGCAACCAGTACCAGATGAAACAATGGATAATAGAATGACAAAGAAAATTGAAAGCCTGTGTCCTTCCCATAATATTCCTACAATAACAATAAAAGTATGATATCAATCATATACAGGTATCATGTTCTATAATACTCGCACTAGAAAGGTTTATGTGAGTAAAACTAACAAGAGGCCCAAGGGGCCTGTATCGCTCACCTGCATCATAGGCATTTTAACCAGAAAGGCCATCAACAATAAGTAGAACCCTACAGAGTTGAGCAGAATTATAACAAGAAAACAGAAGCCATGTTTCTTTATGTATCAACTACTTTTGAACAAAACTTAATGGCCCTTATTCCCTTGTCATATCTCCCAACTTTCGGCCCAATCCGTTCAACGATTCTGGATACAAAGTTGTTTTCGCGAAAACTAAGTCATCCAAGATGGCCACCAAGCCAATGGACCAATCAGGTTCTCTTGATCAAATTGGGTCTCCTCCTGCATTAGATGATGTTTCATGAGTTTTGAATCAACCCCCAAGCCGTTTCGGAGATTTTTAAAGACATTTCTAAAAATTGGCTGGTTTAGCCGGTGGCCATCTTGGATTTTGGCCGATTAGCTTCGTTTGAACAAACTTAGACCTCTATGCCCTAGGGCTGCATTCTGCCAAATATAATTGAAATCGGCCCAGTGGTTCTTGAGAAGTCGTTTAAAGAATTCCCCATTGCTTTACTATGGGCTCATTGCTTTACTATGGGAGCCTATGGCAGGAAAACAAACCCAGATGGCAGTCAAACTGTTTATCCAACAGTCTCGAAAATGTCATATTTGAACTCACCACCCTGATAAGCATATATAGAGCAATTTTCGCCATTAAAATACATCAAATACGAAAAAAACAATATGACCAACAAATGCTAAATTTTGATTGTTTGATGCCGGCCATGTTTTTTAACATACGGAATTCCTTTGGACAAATTTGGTCCCTAAGCATATTTAATAAATTTCAGCTCTATCCCTTCAGCGGTTCGGGGGGAGAAGTCGTTTTCGGGAAAACCACGTCATCCAAGATGGCCGCCAAGCAAATAGGCCAATAAGGTTGGCTTGAATAAACATGGGTCTAATGTTGCCATAGATGATGTGTTATGAGTATTGAATCAATTCCTCTTGTGGTTTCGGAGAAGATTTTTTAAATTGTCTAAAAATCAGCCATTTTGGCCGGTGGCCATCTTGGATTTTGATCGATCCGCTTCGTTTGAACAAACTTAGATCTCTATGCCCTATGAATGCTTCCTCCAAAATATAATTGAAATTGACCCAGTGGTTTTTGAGAAGTCGTTAAAAAAATTCCCCATTGCTTTACTATGGGCCCATTGCTTTACTATGGGAGCCGATGGCGGGAAAACAAACCAAGATGGCAGCCAAACCGTTTATCCGACAGTCTCGAAAGTGGCATATTTGAACTCGCCACACTGATAAGCATATATAAAGCAATTTTCGCCATCAAATCAAAATACATCAAATACAAAAATGCCAATATGACCAACAAACGCTAAATTTTGATTGGTTGATGGCGGCCATGTTTTTTAACGTATGAACTTCGCTTGAACAAACTTGAATGGACCATGGTCCCTAAGCATATTTACCAAATTTCAGGTCTATCCCTTCAGCGGTTCGGGAGAAGAAGTTGTTTTCGTGAAAACTAGGTCATCCAAGATGGCCACCTGGCAAATCGTCCAATCAGGTTGTCTTGAACAAACTTGGGTCTACCATTGCGCTAGATGATGTGTTATGAGTTTTGAATCAATTCCTCCAGCGGTTTCGGAGAAGATTTTATAAAGTGTTTCTAAAAATCGGCTATTTTGGCCGGCGGCCATCTTGGATTTTGGCCGATCGGCTTCGTTTGAACAAACTTTAATCTCTATGCCCTAGGAATGCTCCCTACCAGATATAATTGAAATTGGCCCAGTGGTTCTTGAGAAGAAGTCGTTTAAAGAAAAAGTTGACGGACGACGGACGGTCGCCACGGCATAAGCTCACTTGGCCTTTCAGGCCAGGTGAGCTAATAAATAAGCCCAGTAATTCCATTCTCATAGAAATTGTTGGATCCAATCTGTCACTCAAGTATCTAACATCAATCAAATATGTTACATATTAGCTGACATCATAATCAAATATGTCACATGTTAGCTGACATCATAACCAAAGATGTCACAGATTAGCTGACATCATAATCAAACATGCCACATGTTAGCTGACATCGCAACCAAATAAGCCACATTTTAGCTGACATCACAACCAAATATGCCACATTTTAGCTGACATCACAACCAAATATGCCACATGTTAGCTGACATCGCAACCAAATATGTCACATGTTAGCGGACATCACAACCAAATATGTCACATGTTAGCCGACATCACAACCAAATATGTCACATGTTAGCTGACTTCACAATCAAAATCGAAGTCACGAAAGTGTACAAATTTTGTCTTTGATGAATTTACAATTTACTAAACGTTTTGTTGAATATTTTCATTCATTGGCAGCAACAGCACACAGTCAAATTAGTTTCAAAATATTCAACAACTTACCTGCATATAATTACCTTCAAATTTTGATTCAGTGAATTCAGGTTATCAAAGTATATAAATCTAGTCCATCACTCGTAAAAAGTAGGCATGGAGCTTAGCTTGAAATGGGCGTGGCTTAGTTATAGAAAGGGATCCCCCATTCACTAGATACAGGTAGAAATTCAAATCAAATTGATAAATGAGTGTCCAGAATTGTGTGGAAGGACCCCAATGACATACCTTGTAACTTTGGTGTTTCCTCTACTATTGGTTTAGCATCTTCTTTTGGTAAGACATATGGTGTATGTGTGGTCAATTCATGCAACATGGCTGTTACATTATATTCAGTAATATGCTGGGAAGTCTGCAAAATAGACAGATAGTACAAATGTGTCTTAAAACAATATTCATCTTAAAATACCTAATATGGTGATAAGCTTTGATATACATAAAAAATAGACACCATTTTCTTCAGTTCTATACTTCGTATTCAAAAAAAGATACTCGATATTTAAATGACAATTCCGGGATTGGTAAAAGTGTACTTTATTTGGAAGACTATTACATGACTAACATATTGGATCCTAAATAAAAACAATAGACAAATAATACAAATAATTATACCATCGTAAACATGGGATTATTTTATCTCTCGGGCGGCGCCATTTTCTTGCAACGAGAGGGAGATTTCACTAAATCCTGACGTCATCGTTAACCCCCTAGACCGCTGAAGCATAGATTCCATTTTCTCTATCCTATCAGAATGTGTTCATTTTGGTAACAATGCTGCTGTAAGTCATTGCTGTGCACGACAGCAACACGTTTTTCAAAATGTACCCTGGCACTATCTCTGTAAGTAGGCTATTAAGCATTACACCATGCGATAAGGGTTAACTGAAGTAGTACACTTGACACGTGCGTATTGTCAAATTACTCAGCTGACTCAAGATACCGTTATAGCGTGTGTCGCAGGCAGTGTAAATATATATTCAAAGAAAACATATGACATGATAATATTGCCGGAACCACAGAACCGATTGTAATAATTCTGATACCTACCTGTAGCTGCAAATTCGAAGATTTATCCAATGCTAGTGATGTTAGAATCGGCCTAATGGTTCAAAAGATACCCTCTGTGGGAAAAACTAAGCCAGCAAAATTTCAAACAAAAATTTCAGGATGCGCTCTATCCATCATCCAATATCAAAATGAGTATTACAGCTACAATGACAGAATTTGCTGTGCCGAATCTTTACAATGTTCTCACATAACGGGAAAAATCCCATCAAAATATCTTAATTATGGAAATTACTACAGCTTGCCGGGCAATATTGAACGGCGGTGAAAATTCCCAGATTTTATGTCAAAATGTTAATTCATTTGGTAATATCTCTGGCAATATTTACGTGAGCAAAATTATAATTGGTCAGGCAAATAGCCATTTCTTTCAGCTTTAAGCACACTCCAATTTAATGACAATACGCAAAGATAGAGTCTGCGAGACAAAAACTATCTCCTGCTGAATTTTACCAAGAAAGGATAACATATTCTCAGATCATATCTTAGATGAATAATTGTTTTATATATTCCAGTCTTTTGAACTTCTTGCCCGATATTAACCTCCATTATATCATATTAATCCCGAGGTCGACACCTATTTAGAGATCCTAGAATCATTGGAATCACATCAGCGGCTCGTTTGCTATTATCATTTACGCATACTTCCTTAAAATATATTTTATCTATTGGCCTCGCTCCTCCAGTCATAGCAATAGCGGTGGTGCGGGGCTGACATCGCTAGACACGATAAAATGGCAGCGCCCGATGTGTGAAAAATTGTCAATTTTACCGACTTTATCTAGCAATCGTTGGTTACGCGATTTCTATCTGGTTATTATTCTGGCGCAATTTCATTAAACATGTAATAATCTTTCAAATAAAGCACACTTTTTATCATCCCGGAATTGTCCTTTAAACATGACATTTTAAAGTATGCCCCAGTTTATGGAAGCCAGCATTCATATTTGGACCAATCAATATATATCCAAGTCAGACATCAGTCCACCTTATGAGATGCAAGAATAGGTGAATATATTATAGTCTGGTAAGGAAAAAGCCTGTCTAGGCCGATATGCTTCATGGCCATGATATGATTGCATGTCAATTCCACTTATGCCTACATTGATGTACCGAATAGTCTCAGAACATGAAAATTCTATGCTAATGTGCTCGAAAACTGTTGAATATTTTGAAATTAAACTTGATGGAAATCGTTGTTTCCTTAAGGCTCAACACCTCTAACCATTACCACTCTGATGTTGATATTTTATATTTTACTGTGTCAATATCAAAAACTTGTGTACATATTTCATCAGTTTTGTACGACAGCTACATACAGCTACAAACAAATTTTGCCATTTCTGTATGAAAATAAAATTTCAATTTTAATAAACCAAAATTATTTTGAATCATTAATTACAGATGATTTGACCCAATAGTAGCGGTATCTATATATGGGTGAGATTTACATTGCAAAACTGAACCCATGTATAGAATCAGTGATATTCAGACAGAAAACCCCCAGATGTATCACCATAAATCCTACCTTCATATAGACACCATTGGTCTTCTTGAAGAAGCTTTTCTCCTCACACTCAGTTGCCAGTGACACAAACGGACTAACAATGATATCACCCCAGAAGCCCCGCCTTGCAAATCTTTCACCACCCTGTGTGCAAAAGTATATACAAATTGCATCATTTAGCGAGACAATTATGGACTAATAATTAATATAGGAATCCATTTCTAGGTTTGCCCCACCCATTTCTCATTAAGCATGTTTTGCACGTGTTGGGATTGAGTTATATACTTTGAACCATGAATTCCATTTTCAAGGTGATTATATAGGTAAGCTGTATATGGCAGCAACAGCACCAGTCGAAATAGTTTCAAAATAGTAAATCCATTAGTCATAGAATTCGCACACTTGACAGACTTAAATGCCCATGACGGAACTAGATATGCCATTCATTATGCATTGTGATTTTGACATCAGCCATGGCAGCCTATATGTGATGTATTGATCATGACATCATATACTTGAGTGACAGATTGGATTCCTCTGTTATGATGATCGTCATCATAATTTGAGACATTAATTAGCAACGGTGATCTTATTAATACCTGCAGCAACATACAGTAATCCACGGCTGACTAATATTTGATTGACTAATGTTTGATTCTAGAGCAAAAACAGACCAGAATTTGTATTTTTATCTTACATTTTCACGACAATTCTACAATCTTCTTTAGAGATGCTGTCTGTCATTATCAAGCATACATGTCATTATTAACCCTTGAATGGCCAAGGCGGCGAAAACCAGCCTCTGTTAGTGGGCTTGAGGAATGTTCATTCGCAGGCCAAGATAAGAATGTTTTTTAAAAACTTTATGACTGGAATATCAAGCCAGTCATTAACGGTAAATTTTCAAAAATAGTCTTCTCGTGGGCTGCAAATGGAGATTTCCTGAACAAAAGCTTATATTTTCACGTAAAATGTTGGCCATTAAATGGGTAAATGAAAGATTCAAATGCTACTTTTGTCGGAGGATATGAGCAAAACATGGCATGGAATTTGTGGAGAAGGATCCCTGATAATGCAGGTTACTGGGCTAATATGGCCTGGTATTGACGTGACCCACCATAATGGGGGATGATGAGTGATAAATATGTGAAACTTTTATGCAAATGTTTGTCATTATAATATAGCACGCTATTGTCTAGTACTCCTAAATATACAGGGATATTTAGGAGCACTAGACAATAGCGTGCTATATCATAATGACAAACACTTGCATAAAAGTTTCACATTTATCACTCATCATCCCCCATTATGGGTCACGTCAAGTGTTAAATGTCGGAAATCTGTTCACAAATATTTAATCCATCTTGAAAGCATCAGGTTTTGAATCCTATTTAATATCGATCAATCTTACCAATGTAACAAGCCTACCACAAGTCTTAGTCATAAAACAGGAGCATATTGAGACTCACATGTTTAAACACAGCGCCAGAGGCCAATGTTTTGTTAGGCACATCATACGTTCCATCACGAACTTCGTACGCCACGCCATTCTGTCGCCAATTGATGTATTCATACTCATTTATGATATCTGCCTACAAAAGAACATTGGTCACTTGTCAAAATTTTGTTCTTGTGAACAAACTATGAAGATCATTTAATAATTCATTAGAGATATGAAATATACTCAGTAAGTTGAAAGCCAAAATGCTTTCAGAATTTGATTTTGTACTGACAAGTGCTTATCTGCGGGTAACTAGTGAAGTGCAGATTGTTTAACAGAGTAGACGAGTGCTGGTATTGTTTTTGTATGTAACAGAGAGTGAGCTATAAATAAACACTCACTAAGTGAGACCAATAAAATGAATGAATCCAGTTTTAGCTATGCCCCGCCCATCTCTAGCTAAGCTCAACCCACACTTTGCCCATCTTGGGATTAATTGATCCCTGCACTCTCAGAATCTCAATTTGCAGAAAACTATACAGGTAAGCTGTTGAATAGTTTGAAACTAATTTGACTGGGCGCTGTTGCTCCCTAAATAAAGACATACAATTTGTATAAACTTTACAGACTATTAAGCATTTATGACGAACCAAATCACGTTATTCATTAGTTCATGACATAATTGATTATGACTTCAAACTACATGTGACACTGTTGATTATGACATCATATGATTGATTGATAAACTGGATTCGTCAATTTTCCCAGCTGCCACAAGGCAATGTGATCAGAAATTGTATAAATGTCCTATTCAATAGAGACCCGAACTGTCAGTTCTGATGTCATAATTGGATATATCACATGTTAGCCGACGTCACAACAGAATTACGTAGCTCCATCATGAATATCGAAAAGTCTGTCACCAAGTGTACGAATCATGTCTTTGATGAATTTACAATGTATTAAACATTCTGTTGAATATTTTGAACCTCCAGTCAAATTAGTTTCAAAATATTCAACAACTTACTAGCAGGGCTCAATTTTAAAACTAACCTATTAGTTCATATGGGTTAGTAAAACTACACATGCACTAACCCGTCTGGGTTAGCAATGCTCTCAAAAGAGGGAATACGAAAAAACAGTTTTAATGTTCAGTACCCACCAAATATTGACAAAATAACATATTTTCTGCTACCGTCAACGCTTTATTGAATATTTTGAAATTAATTTGTCCGGAAAGTCATTGCTGCATTAGGCAGCAACGGCTTTCCAGACAAATTAATTTCAAAATATTCAACAGCTTCTCTGTATGGTTGCCTTGTAAATGAGTTTTATATGGATCCCTTGGTGAATGAATTAAAGACCTTACAAACATTGGGTTAGTGAAATTTGCTGCGGGATAGTAAAATCAATGATGCACTATCCCGCCTGAGTTGGTAGAAAAAATCCTTAAACTCTACCCCTGCTACCAGCATAGTTATCTTGAAATTTAGATTCTGGGAATTCATGTTTCAAAGTTTCAAATCGAGTCCAATACGTGTAAAAAGTGGATGGTGCATAACTAGCAATGGTTGCCATGGGCCAGCATAAAGTTGGCTTGTCTCTGTATGAGTTCATCCGCTCACAATTACCTAGATATTAATTTATGAAATATTCTTTTTAACGTAACATGCTTCATTTCCCAAACAGCATTTCTGTATTTCGTAGCTGGTCTGTCACCAAAACTGAATAGCAATGAAATCTTACACTTTTAGAATTCGTAACGTACATCTCATAAACAAGTTAACAAGTGAATAAACCAAAAACAGACATAACGTATGTTAATTAGTGCATTTTTAACAGGATGTATGAAATGTTCTATTGAATAGTTTGAACATAATTGGATTCATTGCTGCTCCCAATCGAGTTATGTTCAAAATATTCAACAGCACGTTTTATTTTATTTGAGAAAAATTTAAACTATATCTGAGCTGTACTGTCTTGCTACTTTGAAATAGGTAATTAAGCGAAGGCTCACCCCTCTTTCTGCCAGTTTCATATGATAATCCCAATTAAATGCATTGCGTCCACTATCGTAGCGTGAGCCAAGAAGTTGACGCATTCGTAAATCCCTGTCAATAAAAAATTTTAACGAAATCAAATGAATATCTGACTTTCAAGAAAACTACAGCACATGTTTATCTTTTTTTTAATTTAAGGATGGGGCACCCTTCTAAAGCCCAACAAGGTCAGTGAGCTGAAAATTAGGCTTCGTTACTATGACAGAACTTACTTGTCTCTAGAACAGACGTGTGAATTTTTCGCATGATTGGATGAGAACTGTATGATGGGTAATAGAAAAAAACAAAATGTCCCCACAATCAGCGAGAATAAGAACACCAGCACACTTTAAAGATCTTTTATAGTGGTCAGTTTACCCCTTAGCACTCTGATGCAAAAATTTTATTTTTTCAAATTAAATTAAAAGATGAACTGGTGATCATATTTCAACAAATTTGGTGGGAGATGGTGCTGTCGTAGACAGCAACATCGTCCACCAAACTTGTTGAAAAATGTACACCAGTTTCTTTGCTATTGACACGGAAAAAGAAAAAATACTGACATTAGGATGGTAAGGGTTATGGAACAGTAAATTTTGCTATCAAAAAGGTAAAGGTTATACAACTGTCTATGTTGTTTGTCTTCTTCCTTGCAAAATCAACAAGATTTATCTCCCTTCAGTCAATATTTATAACAATCAGTTGTGTTAGAGTACCAGTGTCTGTGTGCGGTAAAGTTACTTTCTGGTGCTTAACATCATTGACCTTATTGACCATCATTGACCTTATTGATCGTCATTGACCATATTGATCATCATTGACCGTATTGATCATCATTTAACTTATTGATCATCATTGACCTTATTGATCATCATTGACCTTATTGATCATCATTGACTGTATTGATCATCATTGATCATCATTGACCTTATTGGTCATCATTGACCTTATTGACCATCATTGACCTTATTGATCTTCATTGACCTTATTGACCATCATTGACCTTATTGATCATCATTGACCTTATTGATCATCATTGACCTTATTGACGATCATTGACCTTATATTTTAATGAACTGGTTTGGTACAAATAATTATCAGCTTCCTTTCGAATGGAAGAATCCAGTTTTAGCTATGCTCCACCCACACTTTGCCCATGTTGGGAACAATTGATCCCTGTACTCTCTGAATCTCAATTCCCAGAAGACTATACATGTACGCTGTTGAATAATTTGAAACTAATCTGAATGGGTGCAGCAACAGCGTCCAGTTAAATTACTTTCAAAATATTCAACAGCATGTTTATTAAATAGTAAGGACATACAATTCGTACAAGGCTTAGTCCGACCGCAATTAAGTGTCCGTGATGAATTTAGCTACATCATTCATGCATACAAAGAGGACAGAGCTTAGCTAAGAATGGACGGGACAAAGTTCTCAAATCAAGGAAACATTAATGCATCTAACCCTCTTATATATAAAAGAGACCTGTTTCTAAATGAGGCATTCATATTGTCTGAACGGAGTCCTTTAACCATTTAACACTCGTATCAGCCAGAAATGGCTTCTGCACTGGCCTTGAGTAATGTCCATTTGCAGACCAGGAGCATGTTTTTGAAAATTTCCCCTCGGGATGGCTGCCTCGATAACCGCGCCGGTCACTCCAGTGGTAAATTTTCAAAAATAGTTTTCTCTTGGTCTGCAAATGGACATTTTCTATTTAAAATTTGAATTTTTTAAAACAAATTTGAAGGTCAAAGTGTTAAAGACAAGTTATAGTGTATATATTATTATAATGACAATACTAACCAGCATTTATGTGCATCAAATAATTTCACATCAGGATTTCTCCAGAATTTGAAGATTCCTTCCAGAAAGTCACGCTCTTTAAACTGAAACAGGACATGAAATAGACCAATGGAGGATTCAGGTTTATCGATCAGTAATATGACATCATAATCAACTATGTGACATGTAGGATGAGGTCATAATCAATTATGTCGTGAATGATGTAGCTAAATTCGTCACAAATGCTTAACCATTTAATGGTCATACCGGCCAAAACTGACCTCTGCTATGGTCCTGTGGAATGTCCATTTACAGGCGAAGAGAATATAATTTCTTTTAATTTACCACTGGAATGACTGTCTCAATAACCGAGCGAGTCATTACAGTAATAAATTGTCAAAGATTGTATTCTCTTGGCCTGTAAATGTACATTTAATAAGAAAATATTAAAAATATTTTAATCAAATTTGACAATTAAAGGCTTAATTGATGACAGGTTAAGCATTGCTGTATGAATTATATGTGTTTACTATTTAATAAACATGCTGTTGAATATTTTGAAACTAATTTGACTGGGCACTGTTGCTGCATGCCTATGCCCAGTCAAATTAGTTTCAAAATATTCAACAGATAACCTGTATAGTTTTGTGGAAATTGATAGTCAGGGAGTTCAGAGATCGATCGATCCCAACACAGACGAAGTAGAGATTAGCTAAATATGGGCGAGGCACAGCTAAAACAGGATTCCTCCATTACAAAAATACACACTATATCCAGATGTGTCGTACACGTGTGTAACTCAAGCATAGATATACAGCTAATGCTTTCCTTGAAATGTTTCGCAAAATTTTCAAAGCTCAGAGGCTTTATATACTCCAAAATATTCAACAGTGTGTTTCTTAAAACATACAATTCGTACAACGTATCGAGCTATTAAGCGTTAAAAACCGGCAAAATCGAATCATTCATGATGTCAGCATACACGTCGTGGCGTTGATTATGACGTCATATGACTGAGTGAGGAAATGGATTCATGAATTGACATTTATGCTTAGTCAATGTCCATTTGCATGCCAAATGACAATTTTTTTTAATTTATCACTGAAATGACTGGTGTTGTTATTGAGCTAGTTATTCCATCAGTAAATTTTTCTAAAAGACCTCTCTTGGCCAGCAAATAGACATTTTTCAAGATGACTAGAGAGGCCGGTTTTGGCCGGCTTGACCATTAACCCTGCCAAATCCCTGAAAAATTAACTTCTTTACGATATAAAACTCATTCTGTTGAATATTTTGAAATTAATTTGATATTGGAAGCCGTTGCTGCCTTAAAGGCAACGGCTTCCAGTCAAATTAATTTCAAAATATTCAACAATTTTCCTGTATATTTGCCTTGAGAATGAGCTATGGGGAATTCATCTGTGACAGGGTTAAGGGGCTAAGCTACATGCATCTCCATTGGCGGAAATGTTCAGTCAAGCTTTAAAATATGTTCTGCTCTGAATAAAGTATACGGAGATTATCAGTATTTGTTATATATTTTACCTTCATAGCAGCGTTCGAATTTCACGCATGTACGATAGTCAGAGACTAGTAAATAATTGCACGGACTTGTACTCGTCATACTAAACCCGTCTGATGGACTAGTGACATTTTGGTACAACTCAGTATACAGGTTTTTTTCTTATCTCTAAAAGTCACATAAACAAAGCAAATCTTTGAAAAGGAGTATATGAGAAGCCATTTCTGTCCAGATGATTACTATTCGAGCAGTGTAAATCCAACCCGGAACGGTTTGCTCCATAAAATATGCCTGGCTGCCATTAAAATGAACATTAAATGTTGACAATAATTAATAACGTACTTGTAAAATTATTTGCAGACTAGCAGTTTCATACTGTTACCAGTCCTGCGACCTACAGCGTAGTATTTTGTTAACTTCTAACCCTGCATATTAATTTCCAATCCCTATTAAATAAAACTATACCTTTAACTGAGAGAGGTCTATCAATGGCAATTTCTTCTCCAAGTAAGCTGCATCTGTCACCATTCTAAGGTAAGAAAAGGAAATGTATATTAAATGCAACTAAGTGTTCAGGTCAATGGAGGGATCTGATCTGTCACTCAAATATATAATGCCATAATCAATTACGTTACTATAGTTAGCTGACTTTACAATCAAAATGATGTAAGATTGTCACGAAACTCAAAAGTCTAGCACGAATGTATATAAAATGTATGTCTTTGATGAATTTACAAATTTAATAAACATTCTGCTGAATATTTTGAAACTAATTTGACTGAGAGCAGTTGCTGCCATATTACGTCACTAGTTAGCTGACATCACAATCAAAATGATGTAAGACTGTCATGAAACTCGAGTCTGATGAATTTACAAACTTAATAAACATTCTGCTTAATATTTTGAAAGTGGGTGGAGCTTATTTAGAAATGGGTGCCGAAAAGCTATACACCTGGGCTGGGATAACTGGACCTTAAAAATAAGAATAACACCACCAAGGTGAAGTGGAAAAATTTATTCCAATAAAAGCTGCCCCATGCTGCTAATAATACTGCTGCAACTACTATCACTGCTACTACTAGTTGCAGTGGTAGTAGTAGCAGCAGTAACTACTACATTGTACCACTGCTACTCCTACATGTACTACTAATACCACTACTAATACCACTACTAATACCACTGCTACTACTACTACTACTACTACTACTACTACTACTACTACTACTACTACTACTACTACTACTACTACTACTACTACTACTACTACTACTACTACTACCACTACTACTACTACTACTACTACTACTACTATTACTATTACTACTACTATTACTACTACTATTACTACTACTACTACTACTACTAATACCACTACTAATACCACTACTACTACTACTACTACTACTACTACTACTACTACTACTACTACTACTACTACTACTACTACTACTACTACTACTACTACTACTACTACCACTACTACTACTACTACTACTACTACTACTATTACTATTACTACTACTATTACTACTACTATTACTACTACTACTACTACTACTACTACTACTACTACTACTACTACTACTACTACTACTACTACTACTACTACTACTACTACTACTACTACTACTACTACTACTACTACTACTACTACTACTACTACTACTACTACTACTACTACTACTACTACTACTACTACTACTACTACTACTACTACTACTACTACTACTACTACTACTACTACTACTCTAATCCAGACTAAGTCCGAGCAATTGCAAAGATTCGCTTGCCTGACATAACTTGTGCAAAGTATGAAATATGCTTAAACGAGTAAAACGAAATATCAGATGTCAAAACTTTGTTGTCAACTTAAATTAAAAGATGAACTGGTGTTCATTTTTCAACAAATTTGATGGGAGATGGTGCTGTCATAGACAGCAACATTTTCCACCAAAATTGTTGAAAAATGTACACCAATTTCTTTGCTATTGACACAGTAAAAGATAGAATATTGACATCAGAGTGGTAAGCGTTAACCATTTCACCGATGAATTCCCTATACTTTCCTTATTTCATTTTCAAGGCAACCATACAGGAAAACTGTTGGATATTTTGAGATTAATTTGACTGGAAGCCATTGCTGCCTTAGACAGCGATGACTTCCAATCAAATTAATTTCGAAATATTCAACAGAATAAGTTTTATATCGTAAAGAATATGCTTCCTCTGGGATTTGTCAGTGAAAGGGTTAAATATAGATTTTTTAATGTGGAGACATCTGTATTGAAAATATAGGAGGATTTTGTAAATAAAATTTCAAATGCAATTAAGCAGTGGGTCGGGTCGATAGTCAGAAGGTGCATAGGTCTGAAGGCTCAATAGTCTGAAATGCTGTTTGGGTCAATATTCCGATCGAAGGTTTATAATTCCGAAGGTCTGTTAGTTCGATATCACAGGGTTCATTTGTCCGAAGGTTCAGTAGTCCGAATTTTGATAGATTCCTATACCTGGCCTACATTTAGAATATTTGTCCAGCTGGCTGGCTGGATGGCTGGCTTGCTGGCTGATTAACTGATTGACACCCCCTCCAACCATACAAAAATTCCAAAAATGGCATGCACATCCGTCAACGAAGAGACAGGTTCCTCCCCGGCAATATGTACACCGGCTTCATACCCATTGTCCATGAGCGGGAGGTTAGGACGCTTGGTGGCCACCCTTGTCCTGCTCATTCCACAGGGTCAGCTCCAGATGTTCCCTTCAGTCCGAGCGGACAAGGGTGGCACAGATGTATATGTTTGTAACAGCAGAGGTGGGCAAAACGGTGAGAGCAGTTAGAGATGTGTCGGCGACAGAGGAGGTCGCAGTTGCAGAGGCGGCGGTAGTGGTTCCTGCGGTGGTGATTTCTGTGGTAGAGATGGCAGTGGTACTGATGATGGAAATTTCAGTGGTGGTGGCATTGGTGGTGGCTCAGTTGGCGATGATGGGGGCAAATCTCCCAGGTGCACGCAGCCGAAAAGGCGTCCCAAGTCCGATGAGCTAGTTCTTCCGAGAAGAGGGATCCGTTCGGGTGAATCCTGTATGGAGCGGGAGGTGCATGCGGATATAGTGGGTGCAAGACAGGAGGAAAGGGCCGCAGGTGGCTTTCGATATTTCCTGCTGGGGTTCGAGCCAAGCTCCTTCTAAGCGTCTCTCTCTCTCTCTCTCTCTCTCTCTCTCTCTAACGCCCGTGTGTCGAGGAGGGGACAGTAGCGAGAGAGGTGCGAAGGCGGTGTTTTGCTTAAGTTTGGGTTTTCTTAAGCTCTGTGTGCCATATTTCAATGATCGGCCAAAAGTAGTGCATGGGGGTGGGTGGTGGTGGTCGATGGGAGCAATTAATCTGCTTAAGGTGTAGATGGAGAATATGCGGGGGGGGGTGTGTGTGTGGAAGAAGTTTAGGTCGTTGTTGTCTTAAGTTGATCCGATGTTCTCAGCAGACGTCCAGAGGCAGGCCTTCTGTGTGCCTAATTCTAAAATTTTAGAAGGGATCCCACATGCTTTTAGTTATCTAAAAGGTTTTGCGGGTTAAGGCTGCAGGCGGCCGCGATCAGCTAAGTTATGTGAGAACCTCTTCCCTCGCAGGGTCCGGCAAACATTTGGGTCAGAGCCTAGACCAACTTGAGCGACATCAAAAAAGAGCTTGACATGGTCCAAGGGGCAGTCCTTCCAAGTTGCAGATATGCTAACAGGCCCGTGTAATTAAAGAGAGCCGGGGGGGGGGGGGGGTGGAAGGGCTAAGAAGATGTGGCAGACTTGGAAAAGATTCCGGTGATACAGCAGTTATTTGGTTTGGTCGCAAGAACCGGTGTTAACCGCTGGATCACTTAATTAAAGCTACGTTTATCCTGATCATCAGCCACGCGGTCTAAAATGAAACGGTTCGCTAAGCAACAGAGAAGAGTTAGGCCGCAGTATTTCGATTCAGCCTAGGGGGATACGCTTAATGTGTCCTCGTGATTCGTGTGAAACTTAGGCAGTGAAACCATCCCTAATAGAAAAGAAAATGTAAGGTTCATAAGACCCGTCGGGGTGGTCAAAACGATGGCGGGAGGTTAATCGAAGCTTTGAACAAGAGGCATCAGTGGGGAGCGGTCTTACTTAGCATGACGCGAAATCATGATGTCAAAACCATTAATTCACTACAGTGTGAATAGTAAGCGACAGGATTTTCAGGCAGAAGTAATGCGAACTGAGGGACTAAGCTTTCTTAGTCCTAACAATATTTCCTACTCAAAAGCAGCTGTCTGAATGCACGCATCGATTGCGGAAACTTCTACAAGAGCTAACCCGGAAAAGCAGAAGATAAGTCCGCTGGAGACTATTATACTATTTAGGGGGTGGTCTAAGTGAGATGTGTGGGCCTACTAAACAAGAAGTAGCCTTTTTGATGGGGAATTTCTGCAGTGCTCAGGGCATCACCCACTTAGAAAAGCAGCAAAAAAATGGGTGAACATCCTTACTCGTATTAATGAATACTTATAAAAGTGACACCATTACAATGCTAGTATTTGTCTTCACATGTAGAGCGGTGCACGAAACCGTCGTCCACAAGTTATGGCTAAGACAGGTAATCTCCTTTAGAACATTCCTTGAGACGAAAATGAAACAGCAGCTAGAAAGCGCTAAAAGAAGGATAAACGGCGCTTAAGGCGGTGTATCTAGAAATCTTAAGGAATAGAGAAGTGGATTAGTGAGTACATTTAATATTTTATAATGCATAGTTCAAGTCCTAAAGCGTGGTAAAAAGTTCACAGTCATGGTCGAAAAACAGTCCTGCAGATGCGGGGTCTAGGTTTTTCTATTGCGGGTGTTGCTGCCTCTTAACCAACCTTAACTTGGTAGGTATATATTCCCAAGGTACAATGTCAAGCTGTGACTTAATCCTCTACATCCAGCGATCACAATAAGCCTGACAGGCGGTACTTCTTAGAACAGATGAAAGCTCAGCAGTTCGTAACGTAGAAGCAGTCACGAGAAAACAGGTTTACTTATCTCACAAGTCTGCGGCACAAAGCGGAGCAGTAGAATTAGTATCGGCTTCCTTGAAAATGTCCTTTTGTCATGGAAGAATAGTCCTTCAGAACGAGTCGGTAAAACGTGGCAAAAGCCGAACCCAGTCAGCGGTAAGTACCGAGCTGAAGTTTCTCGAGTTTCCTTACAGCAGACAATGGGTGGTAGCGGTGTTTCTCGGCGATGTTTCATTGCTGGAGAAATCAGCAGGTTCTGCCGAGTTGCAGTCAAATCTGCTCGTCTTCAAAGTCAGGAGACAGCGCAGAGATTCAGTCAGCAGAGTTTCTTGAGCAGTGCAGGAGCGGTGGAAGCTTATGAAGGTGAAAGAATTTATGGTGTTCTTTGGCCGCTCTCTATAGCGGCTGTTCAAAAATTGCCTGCCATGCTGTAACCTTTGTAGATTATGACACGCCCTGCATGGTTAAGCTCAAAAGTTCCACTGTGCATTTCCTGTCCTATTGAATCAGGGACGCGGAACAAATACCGTCGACCGGGGTCATTGGCGAGGCTTTCAGCAGTCGATCTTGAAGTGGCAGAGCGACCAGCTTTTATACTTTATGCTCTGCATCTCATTATCTTTTGATGAATCGCTGGCTTTCTTATGATCTCTCCAGCCAATCAGCGTTCGTCTTTTTATGGAAGCTTCAGTCTCAGCATCATTCAGCAGGAGTCAGCGTGTTGAATGGCAGGGTCGTAATCTCTATTATATTTTTCTGGGTATACGCAAGGATCTAGGGTTGGCTAGTCTTTCCCAATACCCAACCATATTGACCCGTCCTTGCCCTCTATTTGACCGACAAGCAATAGAATTCCTTTTAATGTGATCTAGTAATCATGGGCTTCAAAATGATATGCGCCATGACCCCCTTTCGAAAATTTTTATTTTTACCCCTCATTTCCACCTATTGTCCCCTGCTCCTATGAGGCTTCATACCAAAATCCTAACCGCTGTTAAAATATGATGTACATCCAAAGAAGAGTACAGCTAATGTAATTTGAATCACAAGGCTTGGAGAAATCAGCCAAATGTTAATATCTCTGCAATAATTTGAATGACCGCTGCAAATAAAGTGTCAAACGGCAACACCACGGCTGATTAAAATGATTATTGGAAGACACATTTGTCAATAATGACGGTTCTCTTGGAGAGAGCATGGCCAACCTGGGTGGATGGTTGCCCATCGCATCCCAAAGATGAGTGCCAATTCATCATCATCATCAGCAAAATTATCATCATCATCATCACCATCATCATTCGATTATTCAAATGAACAAACAAGCAATCGAATGATTGCTCATTTGATCAATTGATGACTCAATCAGATGATCAATTGATTGGTCAATTGCTTGATTGACTGATTAATTAAGCGAGTGACTAACCTGATCAACCAAATCAACTTATCGATTGATTTATCAGTTATTTGACATTTTGATCAAGCAATTGATTGATTATTTGTTTGATTGATGGATCAATCAATGATCCATTTTCTCAATCAAACGATGGACTGGTCAAACACTCAAAGTGATTGATTGATTGGATAATCAGCTGATCAATAAAGTAGCTGATTGGTCAATTGATTGATTAATTATCTGGATGCTTGATAGATTATATCATCTACCGGATTGATTGATTGATTGATTGACTAATCAATTAATTAATTGAGTGATCGATTGCTTGACTGATTGATGGATTGATTTACTGGTCGATTGACCGACCGACGGATAGACCGACCGACTGATTGATGGATGGATTAGCATTGAGATTGATTTAATCGGATACATTGATTAATTAATTAAGCTTGATTAGCGTTGCTTAGGGTTGATTGATTGATTGACTTAATAACTGCTTGATCAAGTGATTTATTGATAGAGTGATTTATTGATTGACGAATCATTGATTTATTGGCTGATATATTGATTAATGAACTGGTTACATAATTAATTGGCTGATTGATTAATGGATCATTGATTGATTGACTGTTTGGTTTATTACTCGTCTAATTAATGAATCTAATGAGTAATCAATTTATTACTTCTGTACCTGATCGATTGTTCGCTCATTTGCTTGCTTGTTAAATGATTAATTAACTAGTTGACTAATTAATCCACCAACTGTCTATTTTATTAATTAATTGATTGATTGGTTGATTGATTGATTAATTGATGGATCGGTGGATCATTGTTTACCTGGACGATAGATTGATTAATGGGCAGGTTAAGTAAGTAAGTAAGTAAGTAATTGATTGATTGATTGAAGATTGACTGATTGATTGAGTGATTGATTGATTGACTGATTGATTGAGTGATCCAGTGGTCAAGTCAACGAACAAGCAATCGAATGATCTTAGACATTGACAACCTGATCAAACATATAAACTCATCAATTGATTGATTTTTCAGTTGTTTAACCATTTGAGCAAACAACTGATTGATGATTTGATTTATTGAAGGATCACTAAATGATCCATTGGTAGCTTGCCTGATTGATCGATTCAATGGATGGATGGATAAATCTATCAATCAACCGATTGATTGATTGAATCACCAGCTGATTAATAAATTACATGTACCTGATTGGTTGATTGATTGATTGATCGATCGATTGAATTAATGGTGGATTTATTGATTAACTGACTGACTGGCTGGCTGGCTGGATGGATGAATGGATGGCAAGCTGACTGGTGAGTGAGCGGGTGGCCAGGCGGGTGGACGGATGGGCAGATGGATGGATTGTTTGATTTATTAGTGTCGAGTATGGTTGATTGAGCAAGATTGATTGATTAATTAATTTAGCTTGATTAACAATGATCAGGGTTGATTGATTGATTGATTTATTGACTGACTGACTGATTGATTGCTGATATTTGGTTGGTTGATTGATTAGCATTGACTAGGGTTGATTGATTGATAGGTTTGATTACCCAGTAATTAATTTATTAGATGATTGATTGATCGATCATGTTATTAGTTGATCAATGATTTGATAACCTAACAGACCAATCAGCTGGATGATTGATCGATTGACTGATCAAATCATGTATTTCTAACTGATCAGCCATGTAACTGTTCGTTTCAGTGACCACTTAACAGATTAATAAATTGACAGTATGATCATTCTATCGATTGGTTAATCAGCCTTGATTATGATTGACTGATTAATTAGGTTTGACGTTGTTTAGCATCAATTGATTGATTGATCAGGGTTAATTGGTTGATTAGTGCTGATCAATTGATTGAGCCGTCATAGTTGTTCATGTTTTTTTATTGATTTACATTGATTGGGGTTGGTTGATCAAGAAATTAGTGTTAATTTATTAGCATTTATTGATGAATTTATTCGCGTTCATTTTAAATTTATTGAGGAAATTAATCGAGTAGGGCTGGCTGATTGACTAAATTGCTGATTGATGGAGTAGCATTGATTAGGGTTGATTGATTCATGTAGTTGGCTGATCGATCAATTACTTGATAAATTGAATGATTATTGCATGATGGATTGATTGGGTGAATCTGATTATTCTACTGGTTAAGTGATTGATCAGGTATTGGCTGGTTGCTTGAATCTGTGATCAAATGATCGATCGATTATCTGAGCAATCAATCAACTGATTGATTCAAAACAAGACATTGACCGATTCGTTGGTTGATCATTTGATTGACTGTCAGCCAAATAACTGCTCATCGGTTTGATTGATTAATCTCTTGCAGAACTGGCTGCCCGCCCGCCTGCCAGACCGACTTCAACAACTGGCTGATCGATTGATGGATTGATTTACTTATTTATTGATGGATACTTAATTGATTGGCTGATACACATAGACTGATTAGCCGATTGATTGATTGAATAACTGGTTGGGAAATTGATTGATTTATTGATAGATCCGTTGGCAGTTTAGTGGGTGACTGGCTTGTGTATTGGTAATCGACTGATTTAGTAATTGGTTGATTGCTTGACTAACAGATCATTTATTGATTGGCTGGTCAATCAATCAATCAATAAATCAATCAATCTGTTGATTGTTTATTTTTATTTAATTGCTTGCTTGCTTAATTGATCAACTTGTTGGCTGATTAATTTATTGGCTGATTGATAAATCAATTAACCATTTGAGTGATTGATTAATTGATTGGTTGACGGACCATTGTTTAATTAGATGATAGATTGATCAATTCACTGGTTAACTAATTGATTTATTACTTGTTGCTTAATATTAAGTCTAATCACTCACTCAGGGAATTGATCGATTAATTAATTATTTCATTAATGCTGTAATTAATCGAATGCATATTTATTTGATTAGATCGGTTGCATTTTGCCTGCTTGCCTGCCTGCCTGCCTGCCTGCCTGCCTGCCTGCCTGCCTGCCTGCCTGCCTGCCTGCCTGCCTGCCTGCCTGCCTGCCTGCCTGCCATGCATGCATGCCTAATTATACAACCAATTTCTTTCATGTCCAGTTATTGCTTTTAATAAAAACTCGAAACTGCGCAATATCTATCAATCCACCCACTCAGCGATTCCAGTCATTTTGTTCATGGGCCGTATTGACTTTTAAGCTGGACTTGAATCTACCTAATATCCTTGCAACAGCTTGCTGTTTCTGTTATCTTGTTAGATTCGGCTTCTAAATTATGCATGCACATATGCACAACAGATTCTCGCGCAACAAGCTGGTGGATGTGACTCATCAAATAATGCAAGCTTGATAAAAGACTAGAGAGAAAGTTTCGGATTCTCGAATTTAACCATGTATATGCCTATACAGTAATAAATATAAGCTTGGAAAATGCATACAAATTCGGACTAATGAACCTTTGGACTTATGAACCTTCGGAATTACGAGCTTTCAGAATTATGAACCTTCGGGACGTACATTTTGACCATTTGAGCTGAATCTTCTAGCCAAACAACATATGAATAGTTATGACAAACTTGTTAATTATACTTAGTTATGCCCAAAGATGAATTTTTCCAGTGCGCACATACTTTCTCATTGACATAAATATTTGACCATTTGACCTCAATTTCAAAATATATCTAGCCAGAACCAACATAAAATTGCGAAAAATTTGGTGATTCTACCTTCTTGTATTCATGGACGAAGGATTGGCAGATGGATGGATGAATGGATGGGTGGGCAGGGGCCTCGGTGGGTGTGCAGGTGGCCATTTGAGTAGGGGGGCAGGGGATTGGTGTGAATGGACATAGTTGTATTTAAATAATCAGAATGGTGGATCCTCTATTTCAGATGCTACCGTATATTTATCATACAACATAGCTTATAAGGTAACCATATCTATGCCACTTGGAAAACAATCAGTGGCGGTTTAGTTACAATGCAACCCCACCACCTCCCACCCCCTGTAACTGTGTGTGCATGTGTACATGTGTGTTACAGGCCCTACAATCTAAGCACCACTTTCTCCCTCCTTCTTCCCGACCTCCCTCCCCCTTGCTTCCTCCCACCCTCCCTCCTTCCATTCATCCTCCTTCCCTGCCTCACTCCCTTCCTCTCCTTTCTCACTCACTCTCCCTCTCTGTACACATGCATTCATTTTCATAAGCTCTTACAGATTCTTTATGGAGTCAATAGAATAAAAGTGAATAAAATCAGAGTTAAATATTCTGAAGAAAATTGTTATTATTCTTAGTCAGAGAATTAAATATTTAACCCATTAACCATAAAATTTCTTCAAGAAAATTTCAATTTTCTCATAGAAAATGTCCATTTGCAGACCAAGAGAAGACTATTTTTGAAAACATACAACTGGAATGACTGGTTCGTTTATGAAGCCAGTAATTCCAGTAATAAATTTTCTAAAATAGTCTTCTCTTGGTCTGCAAATGGACATTTCTCAAGACCACTGCAGAAGCCATTTTTTACTGATGTGAGTGTTAAAGGGTAATAGGTTCAGAAAAACCGAATTGTCACTTTTGTATGTTTAAGAATTTTACTGATGAATAATCAGCTTTCGTGACTTTTGTTCACTGATCATCTCAACCCTTTAATGGCCATGTCGGCCAAACATCACACACACACCCCCCCCCACCTTTCAGCCTGATCTGTTTAGTGGTACTGGAGAATAAGTCGCTTTCAGGAAAACTACATCATCCTAGATGGCCGCTGATAAATTTGGCCAATCTAGTTCCCTTGAACAAACTTGGTTCATCTGTTGCCCCTGATGTTGTTTCATGAGTTGATTCGATTCCCCAATCGGTTTCAGATTTTTAAAGATGCCAAATTGGGCGATCGTCTTCGTTTGAACAAACTTGGATTTCTATGCCCGAAGGCTGCTTTCTGCCAAACATACTTGAAATCGACCCAGTTTTTCTCGACATTAAAAATTTTCAATTGCTAAATTAATGGGAGACTTTGGCAGGAAAATGATCCAAGATAGCCGCCAAACCATTTATCCGACAGTTTTGAAAATGGCATATTTGAAATCAGCATACCCAAAAAACATTTAGAAAACCAATTTCGAGTTCAAAAGTTATCAAATAAAAAAATCCAATATGGCTGGCCACCAAACACGCTACATTTTGATTGGTCCATGGCGGGCAAATTTTAATGGCCCTTAGTACCTAATCATATATCCATAATTTCGGCCTGATCCGTTCAGTGGTTTTGGAGTAGAAGTTGTTTTCGTGAAAACTAGGTCATCCAAATGATTTGGCCAATCAAGTTCCCTTGAACAAACTTGTTTCAGCTCTTACTCTAGATCATATTTCATGAGTTTTGAATTGATCACTAAAACGGTTTTGGAGAAAATTTTGAAAGATGTTTCTAAAAATCGGCCAAAATCCTAGATGGCCACCAACCCTCGTAGATTGTATAATTTAATGTGTCACTGGTGTATCTGCTTTGTATTAATTAACAGTACAGTTCTTCTGATCCGTGTATTTTATTTACATTTCGGGTACTGATTCCAGTTAGAAGTCATGGCTGCTAAGCTTGATGTCCATGCACAGGTGCTGTCTAATAGGCTGCTTGATGCAATTCGCAATAACAATATAGGACAAGTGAGAATTTGCATCGACCAAAGTGTGGATTTAAAGTCAAAGAATGTGTTTCACTCGAACGACATGGATGATGATGATGATGATGATGATAATGATGATAACCATGTTTGTCCTCTCACAAAAGCATGTTGCCTAGGTCATGAGGAGACAATAGAAGAGTTGCTAAAAGCAGGTACCGATCCCAATCAAGTTTCAGGAAGGCATTGCCAGCCTATTATGCTTATGTCAGCAGTCACATTGCCAATTATAAGATCTTTGATATCCTATGGAGCCGATGTTAATCTAAAAAATTTGTTGGTTCCTGGCTCATATAATGATACAAATGATAACTTACAATTTTACACATACAGAGATGAAGACTATCATCAAGTCACTCTATAGAACACCTCATTCAGAAGATGCCTACCATCATCTCTCGAGGCCAGAGCAAGTGACCATTTTTCATCTCAGAACTGGACATAACAGACTAAACCACCCAGGCCAATAAGCATGGATATTCATGAATATCCAAGTTCTGTGGAGCTTGAATAAACCAGCTAATCCAAGATTTTAATAACTTGGAAAAGCTTGGATTAGCTTGCTGGTATTGGCCACATAAAATTCAAGATAATTCAAGAAAATCCAAGAAAGGCCTAGTTAAAGTAAAATCCAAGAAAATTCCAGATAGCTTGAACATTCAAGAAAATCCGAGCTAACTTGAACATTCAAGATAATCCAAGCTAGCTTGCCAGTATTGGCCACTTAAAATCAAAGAATATTCCAGCTAGCTTGGACATTCAAGAAAATCCAAGCTAGCTTGCACGTTCAAGAAAATCTAAGCCTGCTTGAACATTCAAGAAAATCCCACCTAGCTTGGATTTTATTCCAGAAAGTCCCAGCTATCTAGAACATCAAGAAAATCCCAGCCAATCCTAGCTTTTAAAATAGGTTAGCCATTAACATAAAATGTATGCACGTACACATGCTGCCACAGAGATTATATATGCTTAAAACCAAAATCACACCTTCATGGGAGTTGAGTTACTCAATAAGAAATACAATTTCAGCCAGACATTAGCAATGTATGAGTTTCTGAGTGATTTGTCTGTTATTCTTATAGACATAGATTGTTAATGTGCCATATTATTTAGAAAGTCATCATCACTGCATTAATTACATAGAACTGAAAAAGCTATACCAAAACTGGTAATTCTGAATAAATCTCTGGAAATCAATAGAATACATACCTCAAAATACAGTTCTGTTTCCATTTAAGGTTACTGATGCTAAGCATTCTATCTAACAGTACTGTCAGTGTTTCCAAACTTTCATATTCTATATATCCATAGCTGGTAATGATCAATGCATGTTAACCGTATGTATTCAGTATTCTCATGTCCTATATTGTTGTTGTTATATGTTATATGTTATATGTAGGGGTCCACCGCCACATAGGCTCTGCCTTTGGTGGACTACCTGTTGTGAAACTGTCAATGTATATTCTATATCAAAATTTAAATAATCTTGAACTTGAACTTGAACTTGAATATACAGTTTTGTTTTTTACAAAGACTTTAAATTTCCCACCAATTTACCAGGTCAAGGTCACCTCTAGTCATGACTATACAGAACCTGTTCTTGCCTTAGTGCAAGCTATTTCAAGATAACCCAAGGAAGCGTAAGTGAGTCTACAAATTCAAGAATATCCAAGTCGCTTGAATTCTTTTATGTCTGACAATACAAAGTCCTAGAAAATCCAAGCTAGCTTGAATTCTGTCAAATCAGAAACGTCCAAGCAAATCCAAGAAGCTGGCACTTTTTCATGATGATAGCCAAAAAGTCCTAGAAAATCCCAGCTAACTTGAATTATGAGGGGGGAATTTTCAAGAAGTTCAAGCAACTATATAAAGTCCAAGCTAATTCAAGGAAATCCAAGCTGGCATGGGTCGAATAATTTTCCAATAGCTTGGATATTCAAGAAAATCCAAGCTAATCCAAGTTAACCTGAAGTTTATTTCACACGAGCAACACATGTACAGGCGGTTCCACCTTACGACATCGCCCGCTTGTCCTTGTGGAGAAGCAGAACAGACCACAGAGCACATACTTCAATGTTGCAGTACGTATCAGCTGCTGAGAGAAGAGATCTGGCCTTTGTCAACCTCTTTTCTTGAAAAGCTGTATGGGCATGTGGAAGAACTGCAGAAAACCACAGATTTCATCTTGAGAACGGCTCTCCAAGTGTGATACCAGTGATCGAAAAGAAGAAGAACTTACTTTCTGCTGTTAAGGTCTTATTGGATAATGGAGCGAGTTTCTATGCTCAAGATCGCTGGTATACATCCTTATTTTATGCATGTAGTTCGGGAAAAGTTGACCTGGTTAAATTATTCATAGCTAAAGGAGCTTATGTGAATTATGAACCGGGACCTGATACAATGTTAAGAGGGCCGCGGACAGCTGTAATATTGACATGTTTAACTTATTGTTAAATGCTGGTGCTAACAGACTGCAGGAAATTTCAATTTCCCTTTCTCCGAGATCTAACAATACTCACCATTCTGTTACTTTCTGATACACAGCTGGCCCTGACAGCTGGCTCTAGGACTATAGACTTAGAAAGCTTTACCGACTCCTTGGAATCGGGTACTCGGCTCCCAACTGCCGAGTACCCGTCTACAATAGAGCTCATATTGTTTGCATAGCCACCAAACAAGAGAAATCCATGGCTTGCCTCCGTGGGGCTGGGAGGCTGGGTCCGTAACAGAATGGTGAGTATTGTTAGATCTCGGAGAAAGGGAAATTGAAATTTCCTGCATTCTCCTTCGATCAATACTCAGCATTCTGTTACTTTCTGATATACACCAGATTTGTTCAGTAACCTGGTGGGAAGGGGCAAGCCATAAATGCTACTTTTGCCCCTTGGAGAAAGATTTAGACTTAACAACTTGACTAACGGAGACCTAAAAAGACCGTCAAGTTATCGGAACCGAATCACATTCGCATCACTGCCCCCCTCCCCCCCCCTTTTTCTCCTAAGAAAAGGGAGAGAACTCACGAACATGTATCTCGCCTGAAACACAAATATGCCAAGAGGGTTAACTGCTCTTTGCATATATTAGCCTGGGAATGAGCATGTATAAGATGAATGATCATTATATATAGAGATAATACAAAACACTCTCAATCGTGAATTACCTCATGATATTTGGAATTCAGACCTGGAGCCTCCAACCATTCACTTGTCTGGCCTCAGTGACACAACTGGTTGATATCCTCTCGCTCAACCAAGCCTGCTTCTAAATTCTCTCTTACAAATGCCAAAAAAGGAAGAAGAGCAGTGCGGTCATATAGCTATCATCTCAAAACAGCTAAAGCGAGTGGAATGGCGAAGTCTGACACATCCCTCATATAGCAATCCGTGAAAGAGGACTCACAGTGCCCTTGTGCGACAGCCATGATGTCCTTAACCGGAACACCATTGTCAAGGGCAGAAGAGGCGGCTATTCCGCTAACAACGTGCCCTTGCGCCTTGCACTTGGTGCCCAGTCGTAATCTCACTGGTAATCTGAATGCATTCGACTACCCAACGAGGGATAGAATCCATGGATGCCGCGCCATATGGCTCCATATGGCAGATCCACAGAGGTCTACCATTCGACTGTAACGAGTCTGTCAGTCTTGAACTTAGTCAAAGCACGGACTGGGCACCAGACACTGGCATCACGATCTAACCTACTTAGGTTCGGTATAACGATCGGTTTGCCGGGATATCTCAAAGACCGAGATCTTTGACATAAACTCTGCTCTTGGCAGTAGACGCAGACCCTCTCTGGAGACAATAATCGGTCCCTCTCTGCTGAAAGTGCATGGATCACACTGCGCCTTCTAGCTGAGGAAGCTGCCAATAGAAAGACCGCCTTTAGAGTCAAATGCTTTAGACTAGCCGAACGCAATGGTTCGAAAGGGTGCTTGGCCAGTACATTAAGCACTAAAGATAGACTCCAGGCTGGAACGACTACCGGTTGTCTCGGTCGGAGATTGCTCATTCCCTTCACCATCACACTTAACTGGGCCACCTCTGGACTATCCCTGTTGGCTAGACAAGGGATAACTGATGCCAAAGCGGACTTGTATCCAGCAATTGTGACAGGAGCTAGTCCTGAAAAGAACAGCTCACAGAGAAAGTCTGCTATTTACTGAATATTGGAATGAAAGGTAACAATACCCCTTTCCTCACACCAGTCTGCAAATCCGTTAACCTTGTCGTTATATGACTTGAAGGTTGGCCTCCTTCTCGCAGCCGCGATGAAATCAGCAGCCTGTCGAGAAAAGCCTCCCGACGTGGAACGTTGTTTGACAACAACCACGCAGTCAATAACATTTCGGGACGCTCGTGTAGGAAGCGTCCCTTGGCCTGGGAGATTATGTTCGGAATCTCGGGCAACTGCACTGGATTTTCCACCAGCAGATCTAGCAGATCCGTGAACCACGCCCTGCTTGGCCAATACGGCGCTATTAGCAGGACCAGACACGGTTCCTCCCTGATCTTCACCAATACCTTCGGCAGAAGGATGCTGGGTGGGTACGCGTAAGCGTGCATACCTCTCCAGCTTATCGCCAGAGCGTCTGTATCGACGGCATTTGGATCTGGAATCGGCGAGACATAAGTCATGACTTGAGCATTTCCCGTTGTGGCGAACAAGTCCACGTTGGGTTTGCCCCAATGCTCGAAGATCATTCGTAGAACTGGAGGGTTGAGGGACCATTCTGTTGGCAGAATTCTCTGTCTGCGAGACAAAGCATCCGCCAGAATGTTCAATCGGCCAGGAATGTGAGCTGCTTTCAAAACAACTGAGTAATTCCTGCACCATTGAATCAAGTGCCACACTATGATACACAGTGTGGGTGACCTGGTCCCGCCTTGGCGATTTATGTATGATACTACGGTCGAATTGTCCGATCGTATCAATATCACCTTTCCCCTGATCATCGGAAGAAACTCTTCCAACGCCAGTTCCACTGCCATCATTTCCAACAGATTGATATGCAGCTGACTCTCCAGGAGCGTCCATGTGCCTGAGACCTGGTGTTCTCCCATGCAGGCCCCCACCCCTCCAGCTATGCATCCGTGTACACGGACAGCTGGGGGTGGGGTAGGTGCAGCGAAACCCATACTAGGAGATTCTGACGCTGTTTCACCATACAAGATGCGTTATTATCGGCTCCAAAACTGGCACCAGTTTTGACAGGGGTTCTGTTCTCTGTTTCCACAGAGACATCAGATACAACTGGAAAGGTCTTCGCATTAGAGCAGCGTACGGGATCACTTGCTCCATGGAGACCATCATCTGAAGAAACCGCCTCGCCTGAATGTGGTTTCCCACTCGAAAACTCTTGAGGATAGCTAACAGAGACACCACTCTGGGCTCTGACAGGTAAACCCTGCCCTCCTCGAGATCGAATCGCATCCCAAAATAAACGATATGTTGAGTGGGTGTCAACTCGGATTTCTCCTTGTTGACTATCCAGCCTAGATCTGAAAGTAACTTCAGAGTCAGAGCAGTATCCACGTTCAACATGGCTGCAGAGTCTGCTTTGAGCAGCCAGTCGTCTATGTAGGTGTGTAGCGCCACGTTCTCTTCTCTGAGAAACGCTGTCACCGCACGGACCACTCTTGTGAAAACCCTCGGAGCTGTCGACAGGCCAAACGGGAGAACAGTAAACTCCCATACTTGATTCTGAAACGCAAATCTCGGAAACCTGTGCCAACTCCGGTTCATAGGAATGTGGAAATATGCATCTTTCAGATCGATCGACACACACCACATTCCCTTCCTCAATCCTGCCATTACCGACCTCGGTTTTTCCATCTGGAACCGAGGCGTATGGATAAACCAATTTAATGGCCTGAGATTGAGTATGGGTCTCCATCCCCCCGTGCTCTTGGGGACAAGGAACATATTTGAATAGAAGCCCGGAGTGTTCTGATTCGCTGCGTTTATTGCTCCCTTCAGAAGCAAACACGACACTTCGTTTTGAACGGCTTCTAACTTGTCTGGGTCCCGTGGTACGGGTGCCCAGACAGGTGCCAAAGACAGATTCTGCGGTGGAAAGTCGCACCACTCCGGCATGTACCCTGGGATAACCATCCCAGGACCAGACTGTCTGACGTCACACCTCGCCAGGCCTCGACGAAACGCATGAGCCTTCCACCCACTATAGACGCCTCGACGTCCGCTCCACCCCCCTTTCTTAACGAGAGAGGGAGACCCATTTCCGGCATGGCTCGGCAGGTATAACTGGCACCACTGTTCCTGTCGCACAGGTGCGGTCCAGGCAGATATGAAGGGAGCTCTCGTACCCTCAGGTACGATCCGCTCCCTTCTTTCCGCCCTTGGAGAACGTACCCTAACCCCTCCCCCTGCCCTTCCCGCCTCTAGGGCGATCATGAGCAACATTGGGGAAGGTAGGGGCCTTCACAACCTTCCTGGCTTTCTTAGCCGGCGGCGGCTGAGAAAATCCAGACGAAGCAGAAGTCGCAGTAGGCTTAGCTTTCGCCTTGCCTTCCTGCTTCTTCTGCGTCTTCGAAAGTTGGACAGCTAACGGTTTCCCTACAGCCCCTAGTGCGTGCGCTTGCCGCAATCGCTCCAGCTTTAGGCTTACCGCCAACCGATTCTGCGCAATGCTGGCAGTGTCCTCTAGGATGGCCCGCGCCTGGCCACGGCTCCCATGCCTGACGGACCGGCCACCGCTACTGGACCACCCCGAGGTGGCCGCAGAGAGACAAAACCCATCAGGCCGGAGCCCGACGGGACTGCCAGGGGGCCGTACGAAACGGCTCCCTCGGTGTCCAGTCCAGAACCCTGTCCAAGGACAGGGTTCGAATCAAACATGGGGAGAGACTGCCCTACAACCTTCGGCAGCAGGGACGGCACCAGCGTGGGCAGAACGCTATGCATGACACCTTGCCTAGCCGGACCAAACCACGCCGGCGGTGCCATCTCCACCACCTCCGGTTGCAGACGTGGAACGCTCCCACAGGCCGAAACGGACGCTCCACGATTTACTTTCGGACCGCCTAACCCCGCGTCAGACCCTGCCAAGTCCTTCTGGCAAGGAACTTAAGCATCATATCGACCGACCACACAGCGCAAACGTTACACCTACTGTCAAGACTACACTTAGTACAGTAGAAACAGACATGGTCCTTGTATAGAACCCGTACGATATGTGGCACTCGACACATGATGGCGGGGATGGCTTGGCCTATAAACCAAACATACAATAAGCCAGCGGAACGAAACAAAAATGGAAGGCAGACAATTAATTTTCAAATAATTTGACCATAAATTAACTGCAAACCCTCCCGCACCCCACCCCGCAAAGTTACAACAAAGATCGCATTGACTATAACGACAAGAACGAAGCGGGCATAAATACACCCATAATTGATCCTCCAGGATGTATAACGGAACCAGGAATCATATCGCATAGCATTCGGGGTATATTTACCAATTAATATAAATTATACTCTTAACGAAAGCCAAAACGATACGTGAAGAAGCAACAAAATGTAAACAAACTGCTGTAGCACACGGTAAAACCGCAGACCACGCATCTCTCAAGAATTTTGACACCACCGATCATTGCAAACCGATCGTGATCACACGTAAACTTGACCATTCCGAAGTTTTCTGGTACCATTTTTAGTACGCAGCACCCAGAACAAGATGCGCGAATTAATGAAAAATTTTCTTCACATAAACATCCGAGCATCACGGGTGTGACGTCCCCCGCTCGGACCCTACGGAGAACGACGTCAGCCGATATTCGTGTTAGAAATACCGTAGCAAACACCTATTTTCATATCTGCCGATCGCCTGTTGGGGTTTAAAGAAGGCGATCGTCTGGCATATCTCGTTGTTAGCACACGTCCCAGATTCTATGGGGTCAGAAATTGGAACATGCGACACAACGAAATTTAGAGACCTAAGTCTTTTAACTATGGATAATAAGGAATTATACAACCTGGTTATCATCGGCGGTATTCTCCATTTTATCCAGTTATATCCTTTCAAGAACGCACAAACTATCAAATCACAGATAAAAGACTTAGATTTCTTTTCAAAAAACTTTAAATCTCTCCTTGCAAAAAGCGTGGACAGCTCTTGTTGCTATGCAAACAAGAATGAGCTCTATGGTAGACGGGTACTCGGCAGTTGGGAGCCGAGTACCCGGTTCCAAGGAGTCGGTAAAGCTTTCTAAGTCTCTAGTCCTAGAGCCAGCTGTCAGGGCCAGCTGTGTATCAGAAAGTAACAGAATGGTGAGTATTGATCGAAGGAGAAATCTCACATCTGATGCTCTTATTCAAGCAAGTTATGAGAACGATCATACTATGATTGCCAGAATACTGGATACTTCTGACGTAGATATAAATATGGAATTAAATGTGGAAATATCGGGCATGACTATTCTAGACTATGCTTGTGACATGTATGAGATTACCAATAAGACGATACAATGTTTGCTTGATCATCGAGCAGATGCTAGAGCAGTGCCTGTTACTGGAGACACTCTAATACATTACGCAGTTAAGCATTGTGACTGCAGTAAAATATGCCTGCTTTTATCATATAACCCTCCTCTTAACATAAACAATGATAAGAATCAGACGCCTTTACGGTAATTAAACTTATCCATACTCTGCATTGCCCATGGTATACGAACGAATGGTATCGTGCCAGCATACTCGCTTTTAAAATGTTTGTAACCGCTAGTGCAAATGTTACTGCTGATGTTGAACTCGCGCTCAATCAATTACGTTGTAGTCATCGTCCTGGTCGTGAGGCAGAAATATTGAAGTATAAAATCAGTTCTACACGATCTTTAAAAGGAAATGGGTCGTTTGATTATTCGTGGACCGATTCATGTGTCTGTTGAAACCAGTCTGTCCAGGCTTCCAATCCTGAAACTATTACGAGAATATTTGAGATTTCCAGAATTGGATCACTTAGTTGATGAATATTATAAGATACCTTATTAGGAGAAAGGAGGATGGTGACAAATGTTGACAGAATCGTTGACCTAAAATGTGTAGCTCACCTTTATAAAATAGGGTGTGGATAATTAAGTCACGTTTAGCTTTCTTCAATGAACCATTACATTATCACAAGCTAATAACCTTTCAATAGCACTAAGATTTGTACTATACTACGTTATCTGGGAAATGTGTTCCTGACTATTAAAAAATATACAATTATTTTGTATATGGATACATATTGCTTTGAATAATGGATCTCTGAACATTGTTAGATTATCTGTTCATAGAATAGAAGCTATAATGAGGTATTCAGTGAGCATCGATAGCAACGTACAATATATTTATGTGACCCCATATAAATATATTGCTGCTAGATAGTATTTGCATTTTCTGAGCGCTTAATTTGTGTCCTGGCTATAAAGGTACATGTCTTCAAATAAGAACGCTTGGGAGGGAGGTTAAGCTCTCTCTCTCTCTCTCTCTCTCTCTCTCTCTCTCTCTCTCTCTCTCTCTCTCTCTCTCTCAGGTAAAATCAGATTAACAAAATATGGCCCAATTATATTATACTTATGAATTTTTCACAAAATAAAAATCGTCCTCCTCCATCTGAAGAATGAATGAATCAAGATTCAGCTATATCCCTACACACTCTGAATATTAATTTCCAGAAAACTATTGTCAGGTAAGCTGTTGAATATTTTGAAAATAATTTGATTGGATGCTATTGCTGGCTATGCAACAGAGCTCAGTCAAATTAGTTTCAAAATATTCAATAGAATGTTTATCAAATAGTAATTTAGACATACAATTCATACAACAACGCTTAGTCCATCATCAATTAAGCATTCATGACTAACTTAGCTATGTCATTCATTATGTAATTGATTATGAGAATCTTACACGTCATCTACCGGTGGTTGATTATGACATCATATGATAGATGGATAAACTGGAATGCTCCGTTATATTGAGTCTGAGGTCTCAAATTGTGTTTTGTTTCTTGTTATATTTCGGGATGATAATTAAAAATGTTTTACATTTTATTAAATGTTGATTCTTGACAATTAACATGAAAGAATTAATATTGTAATAGCTTAAAACTTCTGAGCTGGAAATTGTGCACTATTTCTTTTTTCCATCTCCGATTAGGCTTGCGCAATTATGCGAGTAAATCGAAAATCGTGATTATTTTTTCAATCCTGAATTTATATGATTAAAAACGAAATAATTAAATAATCGTGAATAATTCCACTACATAAAATATTTCGAAATCTAGCATTTTATTTACATTTTGCTCAGCAAATGCATGTCCATTTTCAGGCCAAGAGAAGGCTATTTTTGAAAATGTATCATTGGAATGCCTGGCTCAATGCTCGAGCCAGGCATTCCAATGATACGTTTTCAAACATAGTCTTCTCTTCGCCTGCAAATGGACATTTCTAAACACCATTGCAGCTTTCGTCATCGATATACCCTTGTTATATCAGTGTAATTTGTAAACAGGCAGATTAATCGAGTAATTACGATTATTCTTAAATAATCGATCGTGATCACTCAAAGTAATAATCGCGCAAGCCTATCACCGATCATGTTTTTTTAGTGTGAATTTTCATAGAACCCATAGCGACAAAACATTAGCTTGATCTGGCCTTATTACTGGATCTATAACAGTATTATCATATTGGCACGTGCTATCATTATTCAGTGCCATGGTGTGTGAGCTTCTGATCTACAGTATCCACGTTATATTGACTTTGCCATCCACTGTTTTGTTTCACCTTCCTTTTCAGAGACTCGCAGTCATCTAGTAAGTCAAAACGTTTTATTAATTTATATTCTTAAAGGGAATCACCAGACCCCCTACACTACTTTATATTAAATTACTCTAGAAGCCGTAACGTTTTTAAAGATATAATTATAAGCTCCGTGCTCAAATTAGAAGTAGATATATTTGTTAGTTAAATATGTGAAACGTTAGCCAAATTTCTATTCGAGAATTAGGTTATGACGTCATGGGTTGAATGTTTTTCTCGCTGTCATCCAACAGCGCCATTGCAATAACGTTGCGAATTGTGTTTTATCAGGGGTTTCTCGCCAGCGTTATCGTGGTCTTTTTCGGACATCACAGGTTGAATTAACTCGCAGAAAATTACAGCATTATAGCGCTTTTTAACGCAATTTTAATCGGATTTATAATTAAATGTCACAGGAAACTTTTACACAGTAGCTTAAACATGGGCTCTACAATAGAACTACGTGATTTATGTAATCTATGATGACTCTTCTTGTGTTCCCCTTTAATTGGCTTCCAGCTATCGATCAGTGCTTCAACTTGTGTATGGTCTTAACTGCTATCATGTCGATAGCACAAATTATCAAATTAGTATTAAGATAAAAAAACTTGTCAAAAGTAACTACATTCCAAGCGGTTGTTTGACATTTTTGGTGTTTTGTAAACTAATATATCTTTTCTTTATTGCCCTCACTCCATTCTCCTTCTCATATGTGTATTCGTGGTGATAGGCTCCGGGAGTCTAGGTCAGATTTATTAATGATATTTAGGGTTAGCGGTCATTTGTTCTTATTAAGCAGAATCTATAATGGACCTTTCCATTTTTAACTATGCCGCACCCATCCCTAGTTAAGCGCCGCCCATGCTTCGCCCATGTTGGGATCAATTGATCCCTGAACTCCCTGATAATGAATTTCCAGAAAACTATACAGGTAAGCTGTTAAATAGTTTAAAACTAATTTGACTGGGTGCTGTTGCTTCCATAGGCAACAGCGCTCAGTCAAATTAGTTTCAAAATATTCAACAGCATGTTAATTAAATATGACTGTCTACAGCTTTAGTTAATTAAAAGAAACAATTTTGTGCTTTCCCTGCACAATTATTTTATAATTTAGTTGTTAATTGTAATAAGAAAACAAGATGGCCAACGGAAAAATTGACCAATAAAAATTCTGTATACAAGTTCTGAAGCTTACCACCCTAGGGTCCTTCCAGCCAAGTCTGGTTGAAATCTTCCAAGCAGTTAATCAGAAGTATATATCATTTTAACTATTTCCGGTAGATTTGTCATAAAATCTAAGATTTTAACCCCAAAAAAGTAACAATCGAAATCCTGTATTAAGTTCTGAAGCCTAAATACTCCAATAGGGTCCTTGTAGCAAAATCAGGTTTAAATCTGCCCAGCGGTTAATGAAGAGTAGCATTGTGGCAATTTGCAGTAAATTTTTCATAAAATCTAAGATTTTCACCTAAAGAATTGAGCAATCAAAATTCGGTATAGATGTTCTGAAGCCTAGACTCATCGGGGTCCTTCCAACCAAATAAGGTTGAAATCTGTCCAGCGGTTAATGAGGAGTAGCGTTTTGACAATTTCTGGTAGATTTTTCATAAAATCTAAGATTTTCACCTAAAAAATTTAAAATCAAAATATTCTCTATGCAAGTTCTGGCGCCTACCACAATAGGGTCAAATTAGGTTGAAATCTGCCAAGCGGTTAATGATGAGTAGAATTTTTAATCAAAAGTTGACGGATGGACAGACACCGGACGACATTCCTTAAGATCACTTGGCCATTCTGGCCAGCTGAGCTAACAACTGGACCAATAGGCCTGTATCGCACACCTGGAACATACATGTAGGCAGTGCAACTAGAAATGCCATTGCTATAAGTAGAACCCAAAGATTGTGGACAGAATTGCAACAAGAACACAGATGTTTCTTACCAAATTGTGTTAAAATCGGTCCAGTGATTCGAGAAAACTTCTTAAATTTCCAATTGCTTTACTATGGGAATTTTTGGCAGGAAAGAAATCCAAGATGGACACCATTTGGGAACCCGTTTATCCAACAGTTTCGAAAATGGCAAATTTGAAATCAGCCTACCCAAAAACCTATATAAACCAAATTTCGGCATCAAAACTTGCTAAATAAAACATTCAATATGGCTGCCAAGCACACTACATTTTGATTGTCCCATGGCATCCATGTTTGTAATGTATAAACTTTCCTTGAACAAACTTTAATGGAGCTTAGTCTCTAATTGTATTTCCCAAATTGCAGCCCGATCAGTTCACTGGTTCTGATGAAGAAATCATTTTCACAAAAATGAGGTCATCAAAGATGGCTGCCGACGCATTTGGCCAATCCAGTTACATTGAACGAACTTGGTTCAGCTGTTGCCCTAAAGGATGTATCATGAGCTTTGAATCAATCCCCCAAGCGGTTTCTATGAAAAACTTTAAAGACGTTTTTAAAAATTGGCCAAAATCCAAATTGGCCAATCGGTTTCCTTTGAGCAAACTTGGATCTATATGCCCTAAGGATTCCTACCACACATAATTGAAATCGAGCCAGCGGCTCTCGAGAAGAGGACATTAGAAATTTCCCATTGCTTTAGGTAACATCTTATCTGGCAGTTTCGTATGTGGCAAAATTGAAATCAACATACTCAAACACATATTATATGAAACCAATTTTAGCTTCAAAATCCAACAAAATAAAAAAAATCAATATGGACACCAAACAGGATACCTATTGATTGGTCAAGGGCGGCCATGTTTTACACATATCAAAGTCACTAGAACAAATTTTAATGTCCCTAAGCTGTAGATGTACCACCTAATCTTATTTCCCAAATTTTGAACCGATGTATTCAAGTTATTTTCGTGAAAACCAGGTGATCCAAGATGGCTGCTGAAACATTTGGCCAATCAAGTTCCCTTGAACAAACTTGATTTCGAAATTGCCCTAGATGATGTTCCATGAGTTTTGAATCGATCCCCTAAGTGAAGAGAAGAGTTTTATAGAGATTTCTACAAATCGACCAAAATCCAAGATGGCCACCAACCAAATTGGCTAAACGGCTTCATTTTAACAAACTTAGTCTTCAATGCCCTAACGATGCTTCCTGCCAAATATAATTGAAATCGGCCCTTGGTTATTAAGTTTATTAAAGAAAACATTGACGACAGATGGACAGGAAGAGAGGCGGGCGACCTCCACGGCATAAACTCACTTGGCCATTCTGGCCAGGTGGAGCTAATAATGTCTAGAGTCTTTTATATGCAAATCAGAATTATTAATGCGATAGAAGTGTTGAATAGTTTTAGTAAACATTTTTAGCCCACCTGGTCAGAATGGCCAAGTGAGATTATGCCATGGTGACAGTCCATCATCCATCTGTCAGTTTGTCTGTCCGTCAACTGTTTCTTTAAATGACTTCTCAAGAACCACTGAAAATGTTCATTTGCAGACCAAGAGAAGAATATTTTTGAAAATTTACCTCTGGATTGAGTGGCTCGGTTATCGAGCCAGTGATTCCAGTGGTAAATCTTAAAAAATAGTCTTCTCTTGGTTTGCAAATGGATGCATTTCTCAAGAGCTGGCGAATGCAGAAGCCCTTTTTGGTTGATAATGAGTGTTAAATGCTTAATACGACACATAATACGAAGATCACATGACATACTGCTATCAGGACACAAACATATTGTTATATATTAACATGAGATACAATGCTAAGGTAACATGACATACCATCAAGTGGACTATTTTATGACTAGCAAACAATGTTTGTCACAGAGCACCCCGCATTCACTATATCAACTGTTACTAATACATGGTGGAAATAGCTTCACGAGAAAGCATATCTCCTTTGCAGAAGTGTTTTGTCCCAAACTATTTGACATGCGAAGAGGCACATCTGGGCATCATAAGGGTTATATATTTTAAGCGATTCTGTATGATATACTTTTTACGAGAACATTGACAAAAATTGAAGGAAATTTCAATTTCCCTTTCTCCGAGATCTAACAATACTCACCATTCTATTAATTCTGATACACGCTATCCTGGATAGCTGGCCCTAGGACCATAGACATAGTAAGCTTTACCGACTCCTGGAACCGGTTACTCGGCTCCCAACTGCCGAGTACCCGTTTGCCATGAAGCTCATATTGTTTGCATAGCCACCAAACAAGAGATACCCATGGCTTGCCTCCGTGGGGCTGGGAGGCTGGTTCCGTAATAGAATGGTGAGTATTGTTAGATCTCGGAGAAAGGGAAATTGAAATTTCCTTCATTCTCCTTCGATCAATACTCAACATTCTATTACTTCTGATATACACCAGATTTAGACAGTAATCTGGTGGGTAGGGGCAAGCCATCAATTGCTACTTTGCCCCTTGGAGAAAGAGCTAGACTTAAACTTGATTAATGGAGACCTAAAAGGACCATCAAGTTAACGGAACCGAATCACATTCGCATCACTGCCCCCCTCCCCTTTTTTCTCCTAAGAAAAGGGAGAGAACTCACGAACATGCATCTCGCCTGAAACACAAATATGCCAAGAGGGTTAACTGCTCTTTGCATATATTAGCCTGGGAGTGAGCATGAATATATAAGATGAATGAACATGATATATAGACATAATACAAAAAACTCTCAATCTTGAATTACCTCATGATATTTGGATTTCAGACGTGGAGCCTCCAACCATTCACTTGTCCGGCTATCAGTGACACAATCTGGTTGACATCCTCTCGCTCGACCATGTCTGCTTCTTAATTTTTTCTTACAAATGCCAAAAGAGGGAGAAGAGCAGTGTGGTCGTATAACTATCGTTTCAAAACAGCTAAAGCGAGTGGATTGGCGGAGTCTGACAAATCCCTCATATAGTAATCCGTGAAAGAGGACTCACAGTGCCATTGTGCAACAGCCATGATGTCCTCTAACGGAACACCATTTTAAAGGGTGGTCGAGGCGGCTATTCCTCTAACATCATGTGCCCTTTGCGCATTGCACTTGGTGCCATGTCGCAATCTCATGGGTAGTCTGAATGCATTCGACTACCCAACAAGAGATAGAATCCATGGATGCGGCGCCATATGGCTTCTTATGGCAGATCCACAGATGTCTATCATTCGACCGTAACGAGTCTGTCCATTTTTTGTACTTAGTCAAAGCACGGACTGGGCACCAGACACTGGCATCACGATCAAACCTAGTTAGTTTCAGTATAATGATCGGTTTGCCGGGATATCTCAAAGATTGATTCTTTGACATAAACTCTGCTCTTGGCAGTAGACACAGACACTCTCCGGAGACAATAAATTGGTCCCTCTCTGCTGAAAGTGCATGGATCTCACTGCGCCTTCTAGCTGAGGAAGCTGCCAATAGAAAAACCGCCTTTAGAGTCAAATGCTTTAGACTAGCGGAACGCAACAGTTCGAAAGGGTGCTTGGCCAGTACATTAAGCACTAAAGATAGACTCCAGGCTGGAATGACTATCGGTTGTCTCGGTCGGAGATTGCTCATTCCCTTCACCATCACATTCAACTGGGCCACCTCTGGACTATCCCTGTTGGCTAGACAAGGGATAACTGATGCCAAAGCTGACTTGTATCCAGCAATTGTGACAGGAGCTAGTCCTGAAAAGAACACCTCACACAGAAAGTCTGCTATTTGCTGAATAGTGGATTGAAAAGTATCAATACCCTTTCCTTTACACCAGTCTGCAAATCTGTTAACCTTGTTGTTATATGAGTTGAAGGTTGACCTCCTCCTCACAGCTGCGATGAAATTCGCAGCTTGTCGAGAAAAGCCTTCCGACGTGGAACGTTGTTTGATAACATCCACGCAGTCAATTTGAACATTTCGGGACGCTCGTCTAGGAAGCATCCCTTGGCCTGGGAGATTATATTCAGAATCTCGGGTAACTGTACTGGATTGTCCATCAGCAGATCTAGAAGATCCGTGAACCACACCCTGCTGGGCCAAAATGGCGCTATTAGCAGGACCAGGCACGGTTCTTCCCCGATCTTCACCAATATCTTCGGCAGAAGAATGATAGGTGGGTACGCGTAAGCGTGCATCCCTCTCCAGCTTATCGCCAGAGCGTCTGTATCGACACCATTTGGATCTGGAATCGGCGAGGCATAAGTCATGATTTGAGAATTTTCCTTTGTGGCGAACAAGTGCACATTGGGTTTGCCCCAATGCTCGAAGATCCTGTGAAGAACTGGAGGGTTGAGAGACAATTCTGTTGGCAGAATTCTCTGTCTCCGAGACAAAGCATCCGCCAGAATGTTCAATCGCCCAGGAATGTGAGCTGCTTTCAAACAAACCGAGTAATTCCTGCACCATTGAATCAAGTGCCACACTTTCATACATAGTGTGGGTGACTTGGTCCCGCCTTGGCGATTTATATATGATACTACTGTCGAGTTGTTCGACCATATCAATATCGCCTTGCCCCTGACTTTTGGAAGAAACTTTTCCAATGACAGTTCCACTGTCATCATTTCCAACAGATTTATATGCAGCTGGCTCTTTGGAGAGTCCATGTGCCCGAGACCTGGTGTTCTCCCAGGCAGGCCCCCCATCACTCCAGCGATGCATCCGTGTACACGGACAGCTGGGGGTTGGGCAGGTGTAGCGAAACCCCTACGAGGAGATTCTGACGCTTTTTCCACCATACAAGATGCGACATTATTGGCTCCAAAACTGGCAGCAGCTTTGACAGGGGTTCTGTTCTCTGTTTCCACAGAGACATCAGATACAACTGGATAGGTCTTCGCATCAGAGCAGCGTATGGGATTACCTGCTCCATGGAGACCATCATGCCCATCATCTGAAGAAACCGCCTCGCCTGAATCTGGTTTCTCAATTGAAAACTCTTGAGGATGGCTAACAGAAACACCACTCTGGGCTCTGACAGGTAAACCCTGCCCTCCTCGAGATCGGATCACTGTCCACTGAATTAATAATCCCAATGAATCTGCGACCAAGATTGCCTAAATAGATTAATGTTACACCGGTCATGTTTCAGCCTCATGTTTGGATCTCCAGATGAGCGAACTTTACACATAATCTCTAGTTGTAACACACAATGATCACATTTATACAAGTGGAGCTAAATTCTGAAGATTGTCTATCTCTTCAATATGTCTGAATCTAATCTTTGACAAAGCCTCCACAAGTCAATACGCAGCCATATGCTAGGCACAGCAGGGTTTAACCATGAGGGTAGGCGGCACACTGCAGCTAATGCGGTGAACACCCATCCGCACCACAGCATTACCACAAAACAGAGCTAAAGCCGTGAATCTAATGTCACTGATATATTGTCAATTTCGAGGGGACTTAATTTAGCGACAACAGTCAAATCATTCAAGAGCAAACTAGATATCTACATCAAAGAAAGAGTTTTTGAATTGGGCTGAGCAGACCATACTATAACAAAAACATTGAGGCAATAACAAGCTAATGGCCTCTGCCTCGTAAAATAATGATGATGATGATGATGATGATGATGATGATGATGATGATGATGATGTAGGTAGCTATACTGAAGCAAGTCGATGAAGATGGATTCCACATGATTAGTTGATTGGCATGATGTCCAGCCATTCCAATTAATTCATGGCTAATGCAAGTCGCCAACAATAAGAATTCTATGATTATCATTGTCTGCCTGTTGGACTAGGATATTAACCAAATTTTATTGCTCTTGATTGGAGCTTGGACTCTTGTATATACAACATATTGTAATCCTTTCAGTGTTCAATTCTATGTCGCACCAGCAGGCATCATCATATATTTTATTCCACTCACCATGTGAGTTAGCTTTGAGACCTTCTCGGACATACACGATTACACCTCTAGCGCTGTCTCCTCCAGGAAAACTGATACAACCATCAAGTTTATATTCTATTGAGCTGCATGTGAGTTCTTTGCTATTCTTCGGTAAAACGCCAGTTATTGCAATTATGCCCACATCCATATTGTGTACTAAACTCTGTAACTCAGTCACTTTGTTATTCAGCGAGTCAGCATTTGCATACATACATTTTAGTGAAGTGGAATTTACTGTGCTATTATTTACATGGACCAAATCAACTATTGAATTTGTGGTTGAGTCTTCTCTAACTTCTGCATATTTGCTGCTGGCCATAGCACTTGACATATCATCCTTAGCATTTGCATAGTTTTCAGCAACCTTGCTATGATCATCACAATCTATGTTTGAACAATGATTAATTTCATGATTAACATATGTACAGTGAGTTGCTCTATTTGCCAATTTATCTATGGACTTTCCTTTATCCGCGAAACGCACCTGAGCCTGTGGCATTCTGACCAGATTTCATTCCAGTAGGATCTGCATGTCTTGGTTGTGGCTGCGTTCCTGTGACTACACATCGTACAATAGTTGGTCACTCCCACTAGACTAGAAAGCAGCCATAGTCACTGCTATATACAAGAAAGGCTAAAAGCCAACTCTGCAAACTATCGCCCAATCTCGCTCCCTTGTATACTTTGCAAGGAAATGGAACATATCATTGCTAGTCAAGAAGATTTAAATCGTGATGCATCCTATGTTGAGAGATAGCAGATGCCATTCAATGTGAAGAAATGTCACTTGCTCTCAATCACACTGAAGCGAAATAATAAGAGACATGAGTATGCTATCGATGGAAATCCTATCACGCCAGTCCCAAACCATCCCTATCTAGGCATCAACATTAGCTCGACCCTGAGCTGGAATGCTCATTGCGATTCGGTTACAGCTAAAGCTAATAAAACACAGTCAATTGGACTGCGAGCTCTCAGTCCATGCCAGCAGTCAGTAAAAGAACGAGCATATGAATGTCTAGTTCATCCCTGGTTGGAATATGCTGCAGCCTCCTGGAATCCCTATACTGACCGAAATGTCAACTTCCTAGAGAAAGTCCAACGCCATCGTCGATGATTGGAGGAGATGTGTCACGTGGTGGCTAGGGGATGACCTACACATGATTGAAAGCAAACAATGGTCTGGGCGTGCGACCCGCTTTTTGATTGGCTTAGAAGGTATCAAGAGGTGTTAAAAGCGGCGTGGGGCCTAATATGCAAATGAGATGACGCCATAGCTCTCTCAGCCAGTCAAAAAGTGTTCGACGTGCACCAGCCTCACTACTTGCAGCAGTAGGATATTTCTACTAATGCACCTACAAAATACAATAATCATACATATGCCCGATACTTCAGTGACAGATTTGAGCCCTCCGTTGGGCATGCGGGCTATTGCGGGGTTAACCATTTGAACCCGATCCATCATCAGATGATGATTACTGTATTCTGTGCCTGTAGTAATAGAAATATCCTACAACTGCAATCATTCCTCCTTCGCTTTTGACACTGTGTCTTGTCCCCAGCCGAAATTCTTAGCTTCCTCACGTCGATTCTTGATTTAAGTGTACCGAGTCCTACTTTCTTGAGGTTACCTCGTAGCATGCTTAGCATGTTTATGCAATGACACCCTCTCCTGGCTTTGTATTGGCTGGCTCCAAGTTGGGCGAATTCCAAGGCTCTCTGTGCTGGTGTGTCCTCTGGACTCTGGCATCCTTAGCACATGGCCAAACAAGGACCATCTTTGCTGGGCGACTTTTACAGACAGCGGCCAGGTATTAAACATCTTGTATAGTGCATCATTGGAAATTATGCTGTCTGGCCATCGGTGACCAGTGATGGTGCGTAGATGTTTGCGGTGGCAGTCATCAAGTTTGTCTAGAGCTGCCTTTGGCGCTGACAGTTGTTACAGTTATGCATCAAGGATACGCAGGTTGCATTGTTTATCAAAGGCAGCCTTGACCTACGAATCCATAGCTTCCAGAAGGACTGGAAAGCTATGCTCATCATCACACAGCGTGCAGCAATGTCAGCGGTACTGGAAAGCAGTCAGCCCATGAATTTACTTATCCTCCATGGTTCACCGCCACGAAGTGGATCATCATTTTCGTTAGTTTCATGCTTTGTAGATAGGTACACGTGGGTGAAAGAGATTCTTAATTTTTAGTTTGCTTGCAACTTGCATATCAGATGGTCAATTTAAATGCCTCAACAGCTCTAGGCTTACTTCTTTCTCTTCCTCCCATATTTTATCAGCCTTGTGCAGATCCCTGAGATAATCTGGAGAAACTCTTCTATTGACTATTTTGAAAATATTTGGATTTTTACAAAGACGATAACAGATTTCCAAAAAATTCCAAATTATCCATAGGCGTACTTACATTGATTGCATTGAAATTTGGGGTTACGTAATAGCTCCTCGTATCCTACAATTCTTTAATGATTTGAAGATTGTGAACATTGAAGGGAATGGTAATTTTTATTTTGCCTTGGCCAGATCTCTCCACCCCACCCATTTTCCCCTCACTCACCCACCCCGCAAACATCCTTCCCCACCCATCTCACATCTCTCTCTCTCTCCCCCCCCCCACATTTACTTTCCATCCACCCTTTGGTTCCTGGCGCTGGTGATTTGCCACTATGCACCCACCCCCTTCCAAGGGGCCATTATCATAATACGAGTAACATATGACTTATTAAACTGTAATAGGCAGCAAAAGGCTCCAGTCAAATTAGTTTCAAAATATTCAACAGTTTACCAGTACCTTGAAATTGGGGTTCTCTGAATGGTTTCAAAGTGCTAAAATCGATCCCAGCATACCTACACAATGGGTGGGGCTTAGCTAGAAATGAGACTGGCATATCTAGAAATGGACGGGACTTGAGAGATTGGGAGAAAAGAGATAATGCTGACAGTAGCGTAGTAACAAACAGATAATATATTTAGCTTTTATAATTTGTAAATTTTAATATCAACGTCGGAATATTCATAAATGACAAGTTTGAATACATTACAAGTTAAAACATACATATTTTAAGGGAAATCTTGTTCAAAATGCTTTACATTTTTTTTTATCAATTTTGAATATCAACTCAAGCAAGCCACCAGATGATAATTTCAATGGGCAATAACCCTGGACCAGCGGAATATTTAGAAAATAATTTGACTGAAAGTTGTCGGTGGCCTAGCCACCGACAACTTTCAGTAAAATCGATTTCAAAATATTCGGCATATCCAGAGTTGCACCCCAGGATAAACGTAGTCTGCAGAAATTCAACCGGCAAATACTTAATGCAGTCTCCCCAAATTTGAATATCAACACATCGTCTTCATCATCGAAGCATAGCATGGCTATTGCTGAATCAGATCTGCTACTTAAGTATATGACGTCATAATAAATTATGTCACGCGTAGGATGACGTTATAATCAAAATGCGCAATAAGTAACGTATCTAAGTCCGTAATGAACATTGCATAATCCGTCAAATTTATGAATTTTATGTCTTTACTGTTTATTAAACATTCAGTTGAATATTTTGAAACTAATTGGACCGGGCGCTGTCGCTGCCATAGGCATCAACAGTACCCAGTCAAATGAGTTCCAAAATATTCAACAAGGTACCTGCATAATTACTTTGGATTTGGGATTTTGGGAATTCAGGGTTCAAAGTCAATAAATGGCTCCCAACACGTGCAGAGCATGGGCGGAGCTTAGCTAGAAATGGGCGTGGTATAGCTCGAAGTGGGCGGTGTATAGCTAGAAATGGGCGGGGTATAGTTAGACATGGATTTCTCTATTGCCTTATTCAATCCCCTTCACAGCTCCAGTATTCTGTATTCGGTGGCAAATAACATATGCTATAAATATATGTAGTTAAATTAACATTACCAATTCTGACAAACATTCAGACATAAATGTGTACCATCGCCTGATGAAGCAAATTTTTGTACATAAAACTGGGCAAAGTACATCGAAATCGGTACTATTTTTTAATTGTACTGATATAAGAGAGGGATCCGATCTGTCACTCAGTTATCTGACGCCATAGTACAAAAATCCAGATACGCCACTTGTTAGCGGACGTCACACTTAAGGTTAAAAGTCATTCACGAAAGTGTATGAATTGTATGGTAGATTTGTAATTTAAGAAACATTGACCATAGACAGCGACCTTCACCCCACCCCACACCCACCCCAGGCCCGCCCACCCCCTCAAATTAGGTTTAAACTAGTCAACAGCTTACCTGAAATTTAGATTCGGGGAATTCCGGTTTCAAAGTTTCAAATCGATTCCCCCATTGTACAAAGTGGGCGGAGGTTTGCTGGAAATGGGCGGGGCATGGATAGAAATCGATATCTATATAACATATGGTGAACTGTTGATAAGTTAATAAGTATAATCGTAATGCATTCCATCCACCAATATGCATAATGCTTATAGTCCGGGAGCCAATTTTCAAAAGGGGTCTAGAAGAATGGTTTCGTAGCACACCCAGTATTCAGAAGGTTTGTCTCTATATTATGCTAGACCGATGTCTTGGGTATATTCTGAGCCGTGTTGTACAAGAAAATTGTGGTATCACTAACCCGTGAGAAGCCCATTTACAATAGGTGTTGAATGTAGCTCTCAAACAATTTTCACAATGGTAAATTTTTCACAAACTTAAGCGCATGTTATATCAATACAATCTTAACCAAAATGGAAAGGAGTGATCGTATATCGCAGATTTATACATAATCAACCTCGTTTAAGACACCCGTATGTTGCTTTGTACATATTGGGGCACTTAGGTCTTCTTGTGACTAGCAATACCTTAGCTACAACAATGCCCATGTTTTCTACATTTTCATAATTAAACGTTTAACTGACATGCAGTGCATGTCTACACCAGCTGGCAGGACATATTTATCACGTGAGCAAATGAGAGAATGTTACTCATCCGTGTCAGAGTCATCTTCGACAATTGTATGCTGAACATTGTCACACATTTCACCTCCCATACAAAGGCATGCTTCAGTGCAGAGTAGATTGTTAGCCTTGCATTGACAGAGATCTGTTCTTTTGCAGGCAGACTTTTGACATCTACATGATGTGAGTTCAATTAATCCAAATGGAGCAGGATCCTTTGACATTAGAACAGGCTTGAGTAGACCATCCACTACACTCCAGCCATGTCCATTTGGAGATGGAAGATTCTGAACAGCTTGCAATGAACGTCTCCAAACAAGAGCTTGAAAATTGACCCTTTCGGTGTGATGCTTTAGACTATTCGATGTAGGTGGAAGATTTTCATTTCTTTGTCTCTTTTGACAAAAGAGCCAATAACGGGTTTCATCAGTTGTCTTTCCCACATCCCTGGTGGTATACAACTCACAGACAAATTTCTCACATAGAATTGCAGTATTCGGTGATAAGTCAACATGTTTGCCGAGTTGGGCTAAGCTAAGCTGATGACATTCAGATGACTTTAAGAGATTGAATGCTTTTCTCTTAGCGACTCCAAATAATGCACTAGTGCTATCACAACCTGTAAGAGAATGAAACCCAGGCAAAGACAGACAGATAGCTGGGCCCAGTACTTGAGCAACTGTATGTATTGGTATGTATCGCAATTTGTCCTTTGTGCCCGTACGGAACCATAGTTCAGAACAGTGAAGCAAACGATACGTATATATACTAAGTACTGCCACGTCTGTATCAGGAGACTGTATAACAACACGCATGTGGTCTTTTGAAGCGTGTAGCGCGTGCAACATCATACGCGTATCTGCTTCCTCGTGATCTGATCGAAGTTCTTCCAAATACGACGAATTGTTCGCTGAAATGACAACAACATCCATTCCATCGTTAAAGCCACCAGCAAGAATGACGCAATTGTCGGCAGATAGCATATTTGGACCAGTATCACGCCACCGCTTGCTGAGAAATGCAACCAGGTTACTTTTGTTGCTTGGATTGCTGATGTACTTGGCCCATTGCTTTGGAACGGGAGTATTTTCTCCAGCAATCTTTACTTCCAATGCTGTTGATGACCCACGTTTTAGCCGCTCTTCCGCTTTGAGAGATTCCAGTCTATCATATCTGTCAAAAACTATATCTACTCTGTTGCAGTCTTCTTGATTCAGTAGAACTGTAAAGATGTACCAGTATTTATCAGCCAATTCTCCAAATGTAGACGTACCTCCAGTTTTAACCATTTGCACAATTGCCATGCCATCTACTACATAAGCTGTTGCGCCTGTCTTGTCAACAGGTGGAAGCCGTCCATCAACATTTACTTCCTTTTCTAGTTCACTTAACAAAACACTTTTCACATTCTTTCTTAGAGTCCCATCCGTATGTGACAATGATAGTGGAACAGCAGACAGTTCATACGTCATCACTAGTTTTAAATCAACATCTCTGGACCTTGCGGCAATAATTAATCGACTAAATAGTTCGCGGTCAGATCTCACATTGTGAATTTTTTCATAATTTGTTTTGAGTTTTTTCTTCTGTGCTAGGCTGGCAAATGTTTTAAGTTTTAATTGTGGCAACGTGTCCCAAAAGCTTCTCGTGTTAGTGTCCAGCCGCTCCTGAACAAAATTTTCCACAATCTCCTTACCAATGTCACAGGCGGAAACAAGTCTCTTGGCGATTTCACTAGGCAATACCACGCCAGTTGCAATGTTTACAAGCGGAAGACACTCGCTGTCATCGTTTTCCGCAATATTAAAGGGATTGGTCATTATATCTGATGAGAACATCGAAAGTAACTTCTGCACATCGGTTTCATCCCTGTTCATTCGATTAGTCCCCATTTCCTTATGTACTCTAAACATGTGACTATCTTGTAACCCACACATTTGCTTTGTGACTGTTGTTATGGCTGCCCTCTCGTGGCTAGTTAAAAACCACCTCTCCAGAGCTCCTGGCTTTTGTGTTATTCCAATAATACCACCTCGCTTTTTGGAATCCAAATTAATCGATTGCTCTAAGGCCATATCTGTCCACACTTGATTGAATGGATGGTCTGAGCGACTTACGGAATGATTTCCATTCAAGAATTGTTCATGTACATGGGGATGTGTACTTGGAAGCATCTTCATGTCCGCAATATATATTGGCAGCCATCTTGCATAATTGGTTCTGTCCATGCTGTAGAAATATGGCGCCATAGAAGCAGTAGCAGATAGGTGTGCCTGCCAATCTCCAGTTCTCTCAGCTCTTATGAATCCAAGCAGCAGCTCTACCATATGAATATATGAGTTCCAAATTGCGAACAGGTGTGATTTCGAGCTTGACTCAACTTTAAAGGATTTGAACAGCTGTTGCAATTTATTCACGTACATACACACCTCTTTGAAATTTTCTTGCAGTGCGTCTAAGTCGTCAATGCTGCTTCGGCACATCTTAATTTTCTCATCCAGACTCTCCAATTCTGTTGGAGTAATGTGGTCTTCATGTTGTCCATTTTGTTGAACCCATTTGATTCTATGATGGAGTTAGTATACATACATAATATATAACCTTCACATTTCACCCTCGCCTTTGGTATATGCATGCAAAATGTATGTTGGATATATGTTAGGTCGATATCCGTCTAAATATCATATATGGTGAATCTAATACGATATTACTTTGAGTTATGACACGATCATGCTTATATCGTTGAATTAGTTTCAAAATATTAAATAGAATGTATATTAAATAGTAAAGACATACAATTCGTACGACTGACGGACTATTAATCGTTCATGACGGACTTAGTTACGTATTTCGCGATGCAATTGATTGTGACGACAACCTAAATGTGACGTAATTCACAATGGAGACATATTTGACTTACTGATTAGATTCCTCTATTTTCTGACATTTTAGCTGCGGGTAACAGCCCCATATAGCGCCATGTCCCGCGGCCAGCCAGCCAGTCAGCCAGACAGCCAACTAGCCAACCAGCCAGCCAGCCACAAATGTTCATTCCGAGCTGTCATTTCAAGAGCTTTTCGTATACAGATAATCACAACTGATGTATCCATGTACTGTAAGCTCAAGGTATGCCACGTAGCAAAAGTAGGTCAATGTGACCTCATTTTAACCTAGTTTTCATTATTGGACATGGACATTCAATGAGCACATATTTTGATCTTCTCTTGGCCCACAAATGGACATTACCCAATACCTCTGCAGAGGCCGGGGTTAGCCGGCTTCGTCACGAGAGGGCTAATTAAGCTAGCCATGACTACGCCTACATCAATCACACCATATAGTCCAGGAGCTAAAGCTAGGTCAGAATCGTGACGTAGCACACCAAGTATTCGGAAGGTCTGACACTTGCTGTGGCTTGGGGGACATGTACCACACATTTTAAGCCCTATTGTACAAACAAATTGTGGTAGCACTAATTAGTTATCCTGATTTCTTTGCATAGGGGGTCTAGGCTTTGGCTGTATCCACAGTGCACAACGATATAAGCATGATCGTGTCATAACTCAAAGTAATATCGTATTAGATTCACCATATATGATATTTAGACGGATATCGACCTAACATATATCCAACATACATTTTGCATGCATATACCAAAGGCGAGGGCGACTTGGCCATATATGTCAAGGCAAAGGAGATACAGTGGCGATATAAAGAAGAGTTTAGTGACACTGTGATCAGACTGGGGGGACTCCACATTGCGCTAAACTACTTAGCTGTTAATGGAAAGATGTTTGATGACTCTGGCTTAGAAGATCTCCTCATAGAGGCCAACACATATGGTAGCCGCACGGCTGCTGCTCTACTTAAAGGGAAGTCATATAATCGAGGAGTGAGGGCTCACAAATTGGTTATGGAAGCGCTGCTGCGATTACAATGGCGGTCTTTTTCCAAATGGGTTCAACAAAATGGACAACATGAAGACCACATTACTCCAACAGAATTGGAGAGTCTGGATGAGAAAAATTAAGATGTGTCGAAGCAGCATTGACGACTTAGATGCACTGCAAGAAAATTTCAAAGAGGTGTGTATGTACGTGAATAAATTGCAACAGCTGTTCAAATCCTTTAAAGTTGAGTCAAGCTCGAAATCACACCTGTTCGCATTTTGGAACTCATATATTCATATGGTAGAGCTGCTGCTTGGATTCATAAGAGCTGAGAGAACTGGAGATTGGCAGGCACACCTATCTGCTACTGCTGCTATGGCGCCATATTTCTACAGCATGGACAGAACCAATTATGCAAGATGGCTGCCAATATATCTTGCGGACATGAAGATGCTTCCAAGTACACATCCCCATGTACATTAACAATTCTTGAATGGAAATCATTTCGTAAGTCGCTCAGACCATCCATTCAATCAAGTGTGGACTTGATTGCCTTAGAGCAATCGATTAATTTGGATTCCAAAAAGCGAGGTGTTATTATTGGAATAACACAAAAGCCAGGAGCTCTGGAGAGGTGGTTTTTAACTAGCCACGAGAGGGCAGCCATAACAACGGTCACAAAGCAAATGTGTGGGTTACAAGATAGTCACATGTTTGGAGTACATAAGGAAATGGGGACTAATCGAATAAACAGGGATGAAACCGATGTGCAGAAGGTACTTTCGATGTTCTCATCAGATATAATGACCAATCCCTTTAATATTGCGGAAAACGACGACAGCGAGTGTCTTCCGCTTGTAAACATTGCAACTGGCGTGGTATTGCCTAGTGAAATCGCCAAGAGACTTGTTTCCGCCTGTGACATTGGTAAGGAGATTATGGAAAATTTTGTTCAGGAGCGGCTGGACACTAACACGAGAAGCTTTTGGGACACGTTGCCACACTTAAAACCTAAAACATTTGCCAGCCTAGCACAGAAGAAAAAACTCAAAACAAATGAAAAAATTCACAATGTGAGATCTGACCGCGAACTATTTGGTCGATTAATTATTGCCGCAAGGTTCAGAGATGTTGATTTAAAACTAGTGATGACGTATGAACTGTCTGCTGTTCCACTATCATTGTCACATACGGATGGGACTCTAAGAAAGAATGTGAAAAGTGTTTTGTTAAGTGAACTAGAAAAGGAAGTAAATGTTGATGGACGGCTTCCACCTGTTGACAAGACAGGTGCAACAGCTTATGTAGTAGATGGCATGGCAATTGTGCAAATGGTTAAAACTGGAGGTACGTCTACATTTGGAGATTTGGCTGATAAATACTGGGACATCTTTACAGTTCCACTGAATCAAGAAGACTGCAACAGAGTAGATATAGTTTTTGACAGATATGATAGACTGGAATCTCTCAAAGCGGAAGAGCGGCTAAAACGTGGGTCATCAACAGCATTGGAAGTAAAGATTGCTGGAGAAAATACTCCCGTTCCAAAGCAATGGGCCAAGTACATCAGCAATCCGAGCAACAAAAGTAACCTGGTTGCATTTCTCAGCAAGCGGTGGCGTGATACTGGTCCAAATATGCTATATGCCGACAATTGCGTCATTCTTGCTGGTGGCTTTAACGATGGAATGGATGTTGTTGTCATTTCAGCGAACAATTCGTCGTATTTGGAAGAACTTCGATCAGATCACGAGGAAGCAGATACGCGTATGATGTTGCACGCGCTACACGCTTCAAAAGACCACATGCGTGTTGTTATACAGTCTCCTGATACAGACGTGGCAGTACTTAGTATATATACGTATCGTTCACTTCACTGTTCTGAACTATGGTTCCGTACGGGCACAAAGGACAAATTGCGATACATACCAATACATACAGTTGCTCAAGTACTGGGCCCAGCTATCTGTCTGTCTTTGCCTGGGTTTCATTCTCTTACAGGTTGTGATAGCACTAGTGCATTATTTGGAGTCGCTAAGAGAAAAGCATTCAATCTCTTAAAGTCATCAGAATGTCATCAGCTTAGCTTAGCCCAACTCGGCGAACATGTTGACTTATCACCGAATACTGCAATTCTATGTGAGAAATTTGTCTGTGAGTTGTATACCACCAGGGATGTGGGAAAGACAGCTGATGAAACCCGTTATTGGCTCTTTTGTCAAAAGAGACAAAGAAATGAAAATCTTCCACCTACATCGAATAGTCTAAAGCATCACACCCAAAGGGCCAATTTTCAAGCTCTTGTTTGGAGACGTTCATTGCAAGCTGGTCAGAATCTTCCATCTCCAAATGGACATGGCTGGAGTATAGTGGATGGTCTACTCAAGCCTGTTCTAATGTCAAAGGATCCTGCTCCATTTGGATTAATTGAACTCACATCATGTAGATGTCAAAAGTCTGCCTGCAAAAGAACAGATCTCTGTCAATGCAAGGCTAACAATCTACTCTGCACTGAAGCATGCCTTTGTATGGGAGGTGAAATGTGTGACAATGTTCAGCATACAATTGTCGAAGATGACTCTGACACGGATGAGTAACATTCTCTCATTTTCTCACGTGATAAATATGTCCTGCCAGCTTGTGTAGACATGCACTGCATGCCAGTTAAAAGTTTAATTATGAAAAATGTAGAAAACATGGGCATTGTTGTAGCTAAGGTATTGCTAGTCACAAGAAGACCTAAGTGCCCCAATATGTACAAAGCAACATACGGGTGTCTTAAACGAGGTTGATTATGTATAAATCTGCGATATACGATCACTCCTTTCCATTTTGGTTAAGATTGTATTGATATAACATGCGCTTAAGTTTGTGAAAAATTTACCATTGTGAAAATTGTTTGAGAGCTACATTCAACACCTATTGTAAATGGGCTTCTCACGGGTTAGTGATACCACAATTTTCTTGTACAACACGGCTCAGAATATACCCATGACATCGGTCTAGCATAATATAGAGACAAACTTTCTGAATACTGGGTTTGCTACGAAACCATTCTTCTAGACCCCTTTTGAAAATTGGCTCCCGGACTAATATGAAGAAACCCGCCACAACATCTAAACAAGACATCAGCCTTACACCGCCGGGCAGTTGGCGAAAACCTTGTCATTTTGCATTTCCGAATGCAAAATCTAGATTTGTATCAAGATCACAATGACCTTAACATCAAAAGTCTGAATGGCTGTGCTGCTGCTCCTGGTTGAGGTACTTATATGATGAACGTTTAGTTCCAATAACGTTGAGCTAAACCAAAAATTTACCAGAAAAGAATAGAGTTTTATGTTAAGGTCCGAGTGACCTTGAACTTTAACAGCATGACATCAGTATCATTGTGCTCCATCCTCTTGATATACGGAAGCATGTGACCAAGTTTAGTGACAATAGGCTGAAACCATCATTAGATATAAAACGATATGTTGAACAAAACCAAAACTTAAACAGAAACAATAGTGTATTACACCAAGTTCCTGGTGGCCTACACCTTTGACCTCAATATCATTGTGTTCGATCAGGTTGATATATGTAATCACGTGTCCAAGTTCCGTCTCAATATGCTGAAGCTATGGCGAGATTTAAAACGTTATGCTGAGCTCAACGCAAAATTTAAACGTAAAAGATAGAGTAATTTTCTAAGTTTACAGTGACCTGGAACTTTGACCTCATGACCTCAATACCGTTGTGCTCAACCCACTTGATATAAGGAGCCATGTGTCCAAGTTTAATCCCAATATGGTGAAACCCTGCCGAGATAAAAGAGGATATGTCGAGCTAAGCGCAAAACGTAACCGTAAAAAGCAGAGTTTTATACCAAGTTCACGGTGCCGTTGAACTTTGCCCGTACGATCTTAATATCATTGTGCTCCACCCCATTGATATGTGACCAAGTTTACTCCCAATAGGGTGAACCGATCCTGAAATATAAGACGATATGATACCTAAACCAAAAACGTTACCATAAAAGTAGTTTTTTACCAAGGTTACAGTGACCTTACAGGACAATTCCGGGATTGGTAAAAGTGCACTTTATTTGAAATAATATTATATGACTAACATATTGGATCCTAAATAAAAACAATAGACAAATAATGCGAGTAATTATACCATCGTAAACATGGGATTATTTTATCTCCCGGGCGGCGCCATTTTCTTGCAACGAGAGCGAGATTTCACGAGATCGTAACGTCATCCCCGCACCAACGCTATCTCCGCCGAGCACGAAGGCCGTACAGTAAATATATATGTGCATGGAGGCCTAACATGTGCTAATTTGTAATCGTTGTGACATTGTCCAGTTAAGCTAGTAAGGTTTTCATGTAATTCTAGTATCCGAAGTCGGTGGGTAATCGTTAATCCGTAGACCGCTGAAGCATAGATTCCATTCTCTCTATCCTATTAGAATGTGTTCATTTTGGTAACATTTTGTGCAGGACAGCAACACGTTTCAGCAACATTTTATTTTCAAAATGTACCCGACACTATCTCTGTAAGTAGGCTACTACGCATTTTACACCAAGCGATAAGGGTTAAATGAAGTGGCACACTTGATACGTGTGTATTGTCAAATTACTCAGCCTACTCAAGATACCGTTATTGCGTATGTCTCAGGCAGTGTAAATATATATTCCAAGAAAACATGATATGACAATATTGCCAGAACCACAGAACCGATTGTAATAATTCTGATACCTACCTGTAGCTGCAAATTCGAAGATTTATCCAATGCTAGGGATGTTAGAATCGGCCTAATGGGTCAAAAGATACACTCTGCTGGAAAAAACTAAGCCAGTAAAATTTCAAACAAAAATTTCAGGATTCGCTCTATCCATCATCCCATATTAGAATGAGTATTACAGCTACAATGACAGAATTTGCTGTGCCGAAGCTTTACAATGTTATCACATAACGGGGAAAATTCCATCAAAATATCTTAATTATTGAAATTACTACAGCTTGCCTGGCAATATGGAAATTCCCAGATTTTATGTCACAATGTTAATTCATTTGGTGGTATCTCTGGCAATATTTACGTAAGCAAATTTATAATTGGTCAGGCAAATAGCCATTTCTTTCAGCTTTAAGCACACTCCAACTTAATGACAATACGCAAAGATAGTCTGCGAGACAAAAAATATCTCATGTTGAATTTTACCAAAAAAAGGATAACATATTCTCAGATCGTATCTTACATGAATAATCTTTTTAATATATTCCAGTCTTTTGAACCTCTTGTCTGATATTAACATCCATTATATCACATTAATCCCGAGGTCCGCACCTATTTAGAGATCCTATAATCATTTGAATCGCTTCAGCAGTTCGTTTGCTATTATCATTTACGTATACTTCCTTAAAATATATACCCGCATTTATTGGCCTCGCTCCTCCAGTCATTGCAATAATACCGGTGGTGCGGGGATGACGTCACTAGACGCGATAAAATGGCAGCACCCAGATGTGCGAAAAATTGTCAAATTTACCGACTTTATCTAGCGATAGTTGGTTACGCTATTTCTATCTGGTTATTATTCTGGAGCAATTTCATTAAACATGTAATAATCTTTCAAATAAAGCACACTTTTTATCATCCGGAAATTGTCCTTTAAACATGGACCTCGTGACCTCAGTATCATTATGCTCCATCCACCTGATATAAGGAAGCAGCATGTGTCTAAATTTAGTCCCATGCAGGTGAACCGATCCTGAGATAAATCCTTGACCGAGATAGGAAGCCGACGAACAAACAAACACACACACAAACAGACACACAGACAGACAGACAGGCAGACAGCATGACAGACAGACAGACAGACAGACAGACATACAGACAGACGGCGTAACTGAACCTATCGACATATTGACGAAAATTGTAATACTCGCCAATAATAATAGCCACCTACATGACTTGCATCAAAGCATACAGTCGAGATACTGCTTGGAGCATGCGACCCCAGCGTCAGGAATAACAAAACATGTCCACAACTAAATGCCTTTGGTGGCTCAGGACAACCTATGTTCAATTGACAAAACCATAATATACAATGAAATAAAGGACACTTGAGCTTGAACATATTGATGTTGTATAGATCTACAAAGCCTACAAAAATGCAACGATGTACTCGTACCAAATGGATGGTTCCAGTTTATCCATCAATCACATGACGTCATAATCAACTAGGGGACGTGTATGATGACGTCATAATCAATGATGTTGTGAATGACGTAGATAAGTTCGTCATGAACGCTTAATGGACGTTTCCAGTTTATCCCTCAATTATATGACGTCATAATAAACTACTGAGTGTAGGATGACGTCATAATCAAGGACGTCATGAATGACGTAGAAAAGTGCCTCACGAACGTTTAATTGATGACAGACTAAGCGTTGTTGTACGAATTGTATGTATTTACTATATAATAAACATAGGCAGCAACAATATCCAGTCAAATTTGTTTTAAAATATTCAACAGATTACCTGTATAGTTTTCTGGAAATTGATAGTCAGGGAGATCAGGGATCGATCGATCACAACACGGGCGAAGTATGGGTGGAGCTTAGCTAGAGATTGGCGGGGTATTGTTAAAACTGGGTTCCCCCATTATATAGTTGGCGGGCTAGTGAAGGCAGTCTATGAGAATGGTTGGTATTTGTAGGCTTAGTAGCTTGGATGTGAAAATAGGGTACTTCTTGCGTATCACATTAACTTTGGAAATATTCGCTGAATTTGTTACTAAACCGTGATGTTTGTTTTGAGGGGTGGGAACTTTTGGCAAATTGGTAATTGAGCAGAGAAAACAACGATTATCCGTAATAAAAGTCACATAAATACATCTGATTATGCGCCATGACCGGAAGTTATTTCCAAAAGGTGTTCATAGGTGACAGGAGAAACATTTCAAAACGTGACATAGTCAGGGCGATGTGGTTGTGAGCGTATATCTATGCCCATAGTTTCGCATAGGAGCGGGTAGTTATATAATTCCGGAAAGTCTGTTTTTAAATGATTACAGAAGTCACACACAAGTGCGGAGAGGTTTCGAAGGGCGGTGAGACGATCCATGGCCCGAGCGAATAGCAGGCCTGATTCGCACGGATGATTGCGTTGGAGCTGAAGTCGAAAGCATGTGATTAGCTTCAACTGAACCTCCTCCGCGAATTTGGCATTTTCCAAATGAAAACGGTCTGCAAGAGAAAATAAAAAATTCATGAAAGCATTTCACAGCCAAGGATTTATAAGCTTGAGGGTGACGGTGAGTGGAGTTGTCATCCTAGGACGCTAAGTGAGGGATATCCGGGTAGGCAAATATAATCACATTTATTTACAATAACCCATAGATATATTTATTAACTTATGATAATCATCAGAAAAAGATGTTATCCCCCGATATTGATCCAGTACTGGCTCAGTAAATGGCAGTAATGGGCGCTATCAGGGTACTAGTGGGCTTGCTAAGTCCAAAGACCATACCGATTGTAGTACTGTGATCTTCTTCGGCATGGCTGTAGTTTATGACGACATATAACCTTTAAGATATGGACACAAGCTGACGCTGCCATTCTTGCTTAATTACATAAATTCAAGATGGCCGCCTCGAGTGGTTAATTACTTGACATATTTTGCCATATTTCAGGTTCTAATCGGTACAATTTCAAAACGTTAGTATACAGATGCATGTTTTCAATGATTAGAGCAGTGACCTTCGTATTGCTAGGTCAAGATCAGTCCTTACCGCAGAGGTCATGATAATTTTGTAGAAAAGATATCTTTACCCTTTTAGTGGCTAAGCCCCCACAACAAAGGTGAATGTAATTGTGACCATTTTGGTAAATTTAGTGATGTCGTCCTCTATCCAAGGTTCTAGATTGGATATCATGACGATCGCATGGTCAACACATGTGTGCTCAAGGGCGGGCGGGATGAGGGTGGGGGTTGGTGGTGGTGTTTGCGCTATGATGTGGATGCTTTACGCCATTTTATTTTTAACTTATAATAATCATCAGAAAAGAGATATAATCTCCTTGTATTGACAGTAACGACGGAGTGCAGCAGTGTAAGTAATGCACACTCTTGGCATGAAGAACCTCCCGAAGAAATACAACTATGCTTACGGAGTGTTGTCACATTTGGCCTTGATTCTAAGGTATGAGGATGTACTGCGGTAACAAGCCAGTAATTAAGCAGCTTTCCTTTCGTGACAAGATAGGCATAGCTGCAGTCTATCATTTGAAGTGTCTAACTAAGCTTTACTGACACGCTGCAAACATTGTAGTCATCTCATCTTGTCTTAACTCCCTCGACATAGATGGCTATGTTTCTCCCATTCAACTCTGTCCTAAAGCGACAGCTACAATTCCAGACCTAATAGAATTCAAATGCCCATCAAACTGTACTGATTTATCATCTGATTTTTCATCTGACAAGAATACCAGTCTGACTCTATAATAGATATCAGGCAGCTATGATTGTGTGGCAATGGTCCTTGTTATAACAGCTAAGATTATGCGACAATATATACTCAACGTGAAGTTTAATTCCAGAGCATCCTTTTCACCTGGGAGTGAAATAGAGTCAGTGTATCCATATTCCTGCCATTCTAGACACTGATTCTAGACGAGGAGAAATCTCCAGATCACATTCCAGCTTCAGAACGTGCACATGCGGTTGCACTTTTAATCTAACAGCTCATTATGTACAACTCGGTGAAGCAGCGGATAACCAATCCGGGCTGCATTCCACGCCATATTTATGAGTGTGAGAATCTCATTGTCATATGTATCTCTGCCCACACCAAAAAGGAAACGCTTTCTGATTCCACGGAGCAACGTGGGTTAGGCATCTCCTGCTCTCGTTTGAGGACAATATTAATTGATCTTCCAAATTCCATCACTAGGTTCTATGAGATGAGTAAAATTGCAGCTCATGGGCGAGTCTTTTGAAGGGTCTTTACGACAAATGCCTTCGATAATATCTACCATAGCACATAAGCAATGACGTGCAGGGCAAGCTTCCATGGACTATGGCAGCAACAGCGCACAGTCAAATTAGATTCAAAATATTCAAAATATTCGACAGTAGGTTTATTAAATAGTAAAGACATACAATTCGTACAACGTGTCGAACTATTAAGAGGTAAAGATGGGCCAAATAGAATCATTTATGACCTAATAAGTATGACGTCAACATACATGTCAATTAGTTGGTTATGACGTCATAACGCCATATGACGTCATATGATCGGTGAATAAACTTGGAAAGGTGAATTACACATCTGTCTTTATAGGATAACAAGAGCAATCAGTGATTGTAGATGCGTTCCGCCTTTACAATTGCATACAATTTTTCCCAGATCTTTTCAAATCCTGAATTTTGATCCGGATTCAGACGCTGATCTGGGTTCACATCCATATCCTGACAAAAATTGGGGATTCGTAGTTTAATAGGTATTTAGAGTTAATGGAACGTTCAACATGCAACGGCTCCTACCATTCCATCGCAGATGGAAGTACAATCTCAGAGGCAAGGCAGTCTCTAGATCAAAGTTTGCCAATACTGATCTGTATGTATTCTTCAGAGCCATAATTTGGACCATCTCCCTGAGTAACGATGCACTTTTCCAGCATGTTCTTCGAGCTATCAGCCAAGTGGCACACCTGGGGCAATGCACTGATCCCCTGCATTTCCATCCTGAATCAATCATAGTTGGATGGGCTGATGGCTTCCAAGCAATGACAGACACTGGATATCCAACCCAGTGATCTCGAGCGCTCTGTAACAGCTTGAGCTGCTGTTGTACCATAGAATCCATGCCAGTACTTTATGGCCAGTGTCGTGACCATTGCTATGGGAGAGCGCATGGTAAACAATGTCTAGATGCTCTCTGGAAGTTCTGATCAACTGAGTAATGTGTTAGTTTGGTGGTATAATGTAATACATTAAGTCATTATACTATTAATTGATACGCTAGATCATCCGAATTGCACCTATTAAAAGATTGATCCGAATGGCAACAGCCATTGTATTTGGATGCGGTTTTTTTACCTTGCAACGAAACTCTGTATGGATAGTTAAGACCCAAGATGACAGACAACCTGTTTACCAGGATGAGCCATTGTTGAGCATACAAAGATGATGATATCTAATCTAGAACGTTTGATTAAGAATGATAATTAAGCGCATAATTAACAAAAACTGTTAAAATAACATTGCGATTTGCTATAGAGTTTGACGCAAATCCACACTGGTGTAACGACATTGTGTTATTCAATAGTCCATTAGCATAATTAGACATACAGTTAGATACTAAGATTGTGAAGATATCTAATCTACATCCACAGATATCACCGAAATTCGAAGCGGTTTTACAAAAAATTGTTAGAAAATGACCATGATATTTGCCGTAATGAATGAGCTTGACGGTTTAGCCCCCAGTGTTGATACTCTATCAGATAACTCATCATCGAAAACATACATTTACATACGAACATATTGAAGATGTGTTGACTAGAACCTGAGATATGGTTAAGTACGTCGAGATATTAACCACAGGCGACGGCCATCTTTAATTTATGAAAATGTGGTTATAACGGGCAGCCTCGACTTGTGTCCATATCTTAAATGTTATATATGCTCATAAACTACCTTCCTGCCAAAAGGAATTTTTGTACTATGATGTGCAGCTTTTCGGTCACTTTGGGGTCCCCAGTATACCTATTCATACATAATACAACGACGAACAAATGTGGAACCACCATTCATATAACTCTTTAACACTCAAATTTGTTAAAGAAACTTTCAATTTTCTCTTATAAAATGTCTGTTTACGGACCAAAAGAAGATAACCGAGCCAGTCATTCCAGCGGTAAATCGTCAAAGATAATCTGATCTTAAGACCACTGCAGACACCGTTTTTGGATGGTATAGTGAATAAAGGGTTAAGGGCGGGCTGGTATGTACCCTAATAAGACCCTCTATAAAACCGAGCATACAGAACAGCCAGATGTGCTTACTGTGCTGGATTCAGTCATCTCCCTTTGCAATAACATATAACAAAGCTAATAACCAGCAGCAAAGATTTGCCAATATGGCGCATGTCAGAATGCAGAAATTGTATCTAAGCACTATGCAACAGCCCACATACCCGAGAACATAACTGCGATGGCCTTCAGGACTGCGAGCTCTTCTCGAGAAAGGCAGAGTCGCTTTAAACTGTCGCAGAATTCAAACAGCAGGCACAGATAGCCACCGTATTTCTCATCAAATGCGCACCTGGCTTCATCGATATGGAATACATTTCCACTGTCTGTAAAAGCTACCTCTAGATCTGCATCGAACCCACGGAAGGCACTGAGGTACCAGACCTCAAAGTATGAACCTGTAAGAGTTAGAAATATCAATATAATAATTGTCTCTGTATCTTCTACCGAAAGAGGTGTATAATGGGGGGGGGGGGGGATCAGAACTGTCATTCAATTATCTGAAGTCATAATCAATGGAGAAATCTAGTTTTATCTATGCCTCGCCCGTCTCTAGCCCGTCTTGGACTCGATCGATCCATGATCTCCCTGACCAACAATTTCCAGAAAACTATACATGCAAGCTGTTGAATAGTTTGAAACTAAATTGACTGGATGCAACAGCGCCCAGTCAAATTAGTTTCAAAATATGCAACAGCATGTTTATTAAATAGTAAAGGCATACCATTCGTACAACAACGCTTAGCCCGTCATCAATTAAGTGTTTGTGACGAAGTTATCTACGTCATTTATGAGGTAATTGATTATGACGTCATCATACACGTCACGTAGTTGATTATGACGTCATATTGTTGATGGATAAACTGAAGTCGTCCATTACGTTACTTCAATTCGTATTCTTTAGTGGAGAACTTCGATTTTCTTGACGGAGCTACGCCATTTGGTTGTGACGTCAGCTAACAAGTGTCACTTTTGAAACGACGTATCTACGTCACGAACATCGAAAAGATCATGTAATACTCAATTTCACAAATGAGCTGACTAGACATAATTCCTTCCTTCATTTTTACCCTTTTGTCTCTCATTGATCCGATCGTTTGATCGCCCATCCGTCAGTTCATTCATTCTCTCTTTCGTTTATTTCTTTCTTTCCCTTATATAGAACAAAATGTCATTAATATTCGATAAAACATTGTACCTTTGATTTCTCATCATCTAATAATCCCTTATACCATCTGGGAAATTATGCACATAGCTCTATACGTGTGCATGGTGCCATCTCTTCCCCTCAACCATCTCATCAAACAGAACAGAAATGTCACAGATCTGATTGAAAATGTACATTAATGGTCGATATATTACAGATGGATTCCCTTTCACAAAAACTATCATTTTCTACAAAGGCTGACACATGTACCCTGCACCTGCCATTCATTGTCCTAAAGATCAATCGAGGCCTGCTCATTATGGATTTGTCATGACTAAGATTAGAGTATGATTTTGCTGACCAATTTCTATACACTCGTAGGTGCGCAACAAATCTACAAGCGAAGGTCTAATAATGGACGAGCTTATCCATCAATCATATGACGTCCTAATCAACTATGCGACGTGTAGAGTGACGTCATAATCAATGACGTCATGAACGGCGTAGATAAGTTCGTCACGAACGCTTACATGATGACGGACTAAGCGTTGTTGTACGAATTGTATGTCTTTACATGATGCTGAATATTGTGAAACTAATTTGACTGGGCGCTGTTGCCACAGGCAGCAACAGCACTCGGTCAAATGAGTTTTAAAATATTCCACAGCTTATCAATATAGTTTTCTGGAAATCGAGAGTCTGGGAGTTCAGGGATCGGTTGATCTCAACACGGGCTAAATGTAGTTGGAGCTTAGCTAATGATGGGTGGGGCATCGTAAAGACTGGAATCCTCCATTAACGCCAAGGAGTCAATGTATAGCGTTAAGCGTCTATTATCGGGTCCATTCATAAGTATTTGCTTTGCGTTACTGGTGTAAGGGAGATACGTTTCGTTGACGTGGATCAGATTACTGTACGATGCGAAATGCCGATATGTTTTATCAAAAGACAAAACATCAGTATGATTACCGGATATTTTATTGCCAAACCGCTTAACCCAAAATGGAAATGATAAAAAAGATGTCGAGGGGTAGATAAATGATTTCCATTATGAATGGTTAACCCTTTTATTCGAAGGAAAGCTTATAGGACCGAATTGATGTAAATTCCAACACTTCCTTATCTTGGCTCGATGTATGGAAGAGTGAGTGATCTGCATTAGCATTTGAACATTAACATATTGATTCAAAAGATGGGTATAATTAGGAGAAAAGCAAACAAAGACAGATTTGATAAATTAATATTCATTCATTCTTGCTTGCTTTCTGCGATTTGTTATGTAATTTAAATGAGTACTGCACGATTGAAATAACTGTTACAAATGATGTATTATATGGAGATAAATGGTTCTATTGAACCAGGTTTTCAGAATCTGTAACGGCTGAATTCCTCTATCAACGTTATCTTACCTTGAATATTTATAAACTAATTTGAACAAGAACCCTATGCTGACGAAGTCACATCTAGATTGAAATAACCATTATCAATCAATACCGGACTGATCCTGGCTGATCCAATCCCTGTTCTTTCTATGAGTTTTGATGCTAATCACATCAAATCAATTTTTCGATCCGATGTCACTTATATCAATCCTCAAAGAATATCACAGACGATTTAGCTTACTTCAGAATCATAAATGCGCCTAATTAATGGAAGATGAGAACCGGGTAAATCCCTATCCAGGTTGAAAATGATCCATATTCGATTAGGCCAATGTGGACCCGTATAGGCGATGAATCATTTAGAACCTTGGATGGATACTGTAGCCCGCGGGTAGTGTCGGGCCGTTCCAGTGTATCTTGTCGACTCGCCGCACTGCAAGTGCACGACGAGTGATGTGGCTGGTTAGTATCCGGTCTCGGGGTGACAGACATTGTATGAGACTGCCCTGCGGGAAACAAAAACTGGCTCCTAAGGCCGGTGGAACTCAATCGTTCCAGTGGGGCCGTGCGACCATTGTCGCGAACAGTAAACACAACTGTCTCATCCCACGAGTTTGTGCCACCAGTATGCATGTCCATAGAAATTTCGTGATCTATGGACTTACAAGATTTGATTTGGTGACCTAAAAATATAAGTCTATACAATGAGTTTACCTAAACAATTATGAATATGCTAGATAAAACTACAGTAAGAGCATACGAAAATACGAGACATAGAGACAGGTAGATGAACTTTTAAATATGGGGCTCCCGGAGGTACCACACAGACTCGTAGGTCCGCAGAGGTATCCCCACAAGGGAGGCTCCCGTACACGAGACGTAACTATTTAACTTAATATAAGTTATTATACCTCTAAGCTGAAAGGAAGAAGGTTATCTCAGACGAAAAGTGATGTGCCTCATGCGGGCACTACTCCTAGTGCAATTTTTGGATGAGGAGTATTATCCTGGCGTGGACCGTCGTCGCTGAATCCTTGCGAGAGGCAAGTGCCTCGCGCAGGCCTCCGTCTCTGGAAGGTGTCGCCACTGCTTAAAGCGGGTGTAGAATTGTAGGCGAAAATGGGCCTACTCTAGTATTTCAATCAAAATGCTTTAGAAAGACAAGACCACACCTAGTGAGATTATGACTATATGGGTGCGTACTGTTTTACACGAAGACGGGACGAGGGATTCCCGCTGGATTCCCTCGTCACCATCTTATGTGATTCTTAATATGCTGAGTTAGTAGTTGCCACTTTATTTATGCAGGCCTTCTGCTTTGCTTAATTCCTGTTAGTTGTTTTCAGAACAAGAATTATTTTAGGCCGCAACTGGCTGATATCTACCTAGCTATTAGACATGGGTGTCACGGTGAACGGATGCCTTAAGACATCAATACTAAAGACAACGCTCACACATGTTACGTAGCAAGATCTCTGAACTGGATAAGAATCCGGACATTCCGCCCTGTAACCACATAGACCATTACAAGACATGGGTTACATTTCACAAAAACATTATCAGACGTTTCCCTTATCGTTATGGTGGGGGTAAGAGAGACGAATACCCACCGTAGATGTCCTTCCCGCAAGGGTGTGGCAGATCTAAATATCATGCCCAGACATTTTAACGGAATTCGGTGGGAATACATATCTTTCCCGTCACCGGGTCCTATGGAACTAACCATTTTACCTGTCATTAGGTTTATATACAAGTTGCCAGTTTTTGCATTGCGGTGTGGGAGGATTGTCAGTAAATAAAATAATAATTAATACATGTGTTTTCGCAGTGCTTTCCTACATTGGCTTAAAGTGCTACCTACTAAGTATCCGGAGATACACGGGAATGTGTATGATACCACACCCTGGCCAACACCACTCGGAAACCCCAATAGTTTCCCCGAGTCGGATCAGCCCATGATGTGGATAGGGACGTCCAAACAATTAAGAAGCCACAAGGCTGAGTGGAGCACGAAGAGAGACAAAATCTTACTTATGACTCTTACTGGAGTGCGGGGCTAGATTATCGCATTAGCGGAAGAGAAGAAGAATATATTACACAGTATGTAATGACAGTGTCTCTAATCGTTTTGAACCTATCCTATCGAGCTGAATAGAAAAGGTGGCGGGAGAAGGTGCTGCATATATAAGTGTTGCTGTATACTGTTTCCTACGTGCACTGCAGTCCTATATTTTCTATGAATAAGCAACACATATGAACGGATGGCCACTGGCCATATATATATATATACATAAGCTAACCAGAACAAACAATACGGTATCAAATGATTAAGATATATATTAGTACAGGTTAACGAACCTACTATAGTCCGGTTAGCAACACATTGAGGAAAAAGAGAATAATTATCAACAAATACATAAATTATAACTATCGGTCCTAAGACCGTTACGGTTCCTTTTAGTCATCGGGACCATTCTTACAGATACCATATAATTAACAAAACCTATATAGAAAAATAATTAAACTGAGAAGTATAGTTACTTGAATACTTGGTAGTCATTCCTAAGGTAGGCTACCATGTTACCGAAATTGAGACATAAATCCGTAGGCGACGTGAGATGGCGCACTCTCCGGAAGCTAAGAAAGTTCCTGCACACTATTGTCTGCAAACAAGACTTCCGCAAGAATACTCATGGCGGGAGTACATCACTTAGGGCTGTAGGCCTAATAGAATGTCTACCGAGCAGTCAGCAAAAGATACAATATTACTACGTGGTGAATAAAGTTCCCATACACCGATGGCATGGATGGAAGGTGTAAACAACCCGTCACTAGCGGGGGTTGTCAGAGGCAAATTAAGATACAAAATAAAGCTTCACAGTGCGGGGTACGTCAACCAGCTCTGAAGACGCACCAGGCAGAGTTTACTTGCTGTGGTCGAAAGTTGAAAGAACCTACACGATTAGTGCGGCGGCGATTGAAATGCCACTTTTAGGCATGGCCGGCAGATCCGGGAGTCATCCATCAAAGAACATCCTGCCACTACATCTGTAGACTCACATATTCAGGCCGTAAACCCCTCACTGCAAGTTTGTGTCCCGAATGTGGATATTAGTATTCGTGAACGATTATCAAAAGTTCCAAATTACTCCCGTAAATGGGGAGTTGCAAAATTGTTGTTACTGCGGTGGGTTGGCTACTGGTAGCTACCGGAACTCGACGGAAACTGAAGTCATATGCGTAATATCTGTCAATTGTAGCTAGTACAGGTCCAACCTGTTCGGCCCCTGGTCGAGGATGCTCCTGATCACTGGATCGCTTCTCCTTTTATACTCCCCGTGACGTCACAGGCGCAGGCTTCATCCAATCATCGTTCGAGCAACAGCCAATCAGCGAGCAGCTAATAATAGCGCAGTCGAACATTCTAGAACATTCTAGAAGTTTTGCGTCCATGTGGTTATGGCGTCACGGCAATATTTTGAAGATAATCAAGAGGAGTTTTCCCTAGATAACTCAGCCATATAGCAACCGATTTTGAAATGGTTTACATATTTGGAAAGCCCGTTGAATTCTGGTCTTGACTAATGCCAGATTTAACGGGAACAGGCAATCAATAAGGATTACAGGGTACCATCGCGGTACACTAAAAGCGCCATCCTATCTAGGTCGTAACTACGTGCTCCATATAAACAGCATCCTGGCGCGTGCATGCACATCATGCGCTTTAACGAACTTAGTCGTTTTTCGACACGCTATCTCTCCCATAGGCCCATATACACTTATAGCTCTACCCAGAGGGGCGTGTTCAGGAAACGAATCCAGGATGGGCGGCACGTACCCAGATTAGCTGGTGCGGCCGGTATCCTACCGGTCGATCCGAACTACACCACCCCCTCCTAGTTTGACATCCGTGACAAACGATCGCGCATGGCGGATCGACGCATGGACGTACGCTAGACAGGAATTTTTCCAGGCCTTTCTTTTTTTGTGTTTTATTACTATTATTACTGTGCGTGCTATATAACTTTATTTAGTAAACAATAGCTTGCATGGGTGTTCCCGTTGAGTGCGGATAATCATGATCTCCGCAGAGAACATCCGAGCTCCAACGTACCACAATTTAAGTTTGTAAATATATATAAAAATATAATAAAAAAAGGACAAGGTATATATATATATATATATATATATATATATATATATAGACCATGTAACAAACCCTTATGGGGTATTTATTTATTAATCACACCAAATTACTTGCGCACCCTGGGTAAATAAAGGGGTACGCAACACATATCACTTAGTATTATCATTATATATAAAATATCTATTTTGTGGCCCGTTATTGCGGATCCGCAACGGCCAGCTCTCGCTGGCCCCATATCTGTCCTGACATCTGAGACAGGAAGAAAAATAATAAGAAAAATAAGATATATAATAATAACTTAAAAACTGGTTTATCAGGCTGCCTCAGCATAGCTGAGACTGCATGACGGGATTGTGACGTTATTGCACTGCAGGATGTTGTATTCTTTATGTCGCACATGACGTTCTTACAACATCAGAGTCCGTAGTGCTCATTTCGTGTGAGACACAACCGGGCACTTAAAGTGTGCGGCTGTGTTAGATAACGGTAGTCATCCTAAGGACGGGATTCAATTGATCTAACATATATAATAAGAAGAAAAGTATTTAAAAAATAAAGTAATAATTAATACATTTCCACGAATCGCCTATTGATATTTCTGCTGATTTACATATGATCACACCCCTGCAGCGAAATTTCCCCATTGAGTCTGGGTCCTGCGACTGACGGTGGTGGGTCGTGGTGGATGCACTGTCATTGCTGAAATGCTTTCATTATTATTGGCACTGTCCGAAACATCCGAATCGATGGTGGCGGAAATATGGGCGTCCATAATGTCTCTCACAGTTACGGTTGGTTCCAATATATCCGTCCGTATAGCAGCGGTTGTACTAGTGGTTGCCGATGTCGCTGATGCTGTGGTGATGGTAGCTGTCGTGGTGATGGCGGCTGTCACTTGCAGCCTTTGGCCTTCCCGGTGTGGTTCGCTGTCCCCACCACGCCGGATGGATGCCCAGTTCCCCACACAGGATGCAGCCTAGGCTAGGTGCCTTTCCGTACATGCCTGAGATAAAGACCTGTCCAAGTTATGGGGCCATAATCCGGGACAGAGTCAAGATGCACACTGACGACTCCCGAACCGAGCGAACACAGTACTGGGCGCCAATAGGGTCATCTTGGCAAGGGGCCATAGCCCCGCATAGACTGTACCACGGAGGCGATGTCCGCTAGACGCATCGTAACTAAGACCCTTGCGTAGATCGTACTTTGACGTCATTTTAGCTGAGAGGCCCTGTGCAGATCGTACTTAGACAGATCATCCACCCCACGGGTACCTGGGCGGCAGACTGCTTCACCCGTCTGGCAAGTGACAGGTTACACCGTCTCACACACATACCCTCCTGCTTCCCAAAGAATCACTTTTCATGATCTATGATCACAGGAGACATGATTCGCAATACGAACGCTTGCCATGGCCTGACTGTACATTGAGCCATCTTGACCACTCACACCAGAAACGGGTTGATGAACTGACATGATCAAGATGACCGGCCGGACCGGCCGGCGACCCAGTCGATAGTGATCACCATCTGAGCTAGCGCTCAGGGGCAACCGACGGTCTGATCCATATCTATCTGCCAACAGTATACACACTTTGACCATTTTGCCCGGCCTTGCCTGCAGGGCACCTCCAGTGGCCGCCATCACTCGGCCAGAGGTTTGGATTGCCCTGGGTGTGGACTGTCATCCACGTACCACGCATTGTTCACTTACTATTACCAAGTTCAGCAGCCCGAACAATGCGCCGACTAGACGGTACCACAGTAGGATGTTAATTCATCCTTCATTAGACATGGAGACCTTCAGTATCTCCTCTGCACTATACACCATGTCTTTACATGTCCCCGAACCCTTGTGGGCCCACTGCCGCCTGTTACAGCCAACCTTTGAGGAGCCTATCCCTCTCGGTCAGCTGTCATGGTGGTCGCTGTAGCTGTCGTGGTGATGGCGGTGAGCTGTACCGGAGGCTGAAGTGGTGGTGCAGGAGAAGATACGGCAGAAGACGACATCTTCCGAAACTTAGCAAACTTTAGTAGACGACTGGCAGTAATGTTAGGTACGGGATGGATATCCTGTGTGCGGGCGACCCGTCTCTTTGGTACCAGGAGTTAGAGGCTACGGATAATAGTATTAGGAGCTGGAGACCTGGCTATGGATAATGGTATCATGGGCTGGGAACCTGGAAACGGATAATGGCGACCAGGAGCTGAAGACGGTTACCGCATGAAGAATGGCATCACATGCGGTCGATGATTATGATGGCCCAAAGTCAAGGAGTGATTGCTGTATGAAAGTTCATATTATGACAACTGGCCTAACGTTGTTTTGAGCAGAGAAGCGTAAACTCTAAATGTTCTGAAGATTGCCTAACTGTTGATGGACCTAAAGACTGAGATGGCGCCCATACTTATCTATGATTCTGTATGATGACTGCTTATATGGATGATAAGCACACTCTATTATATAAACTGCAACATTTGCAACTTCATTCTCACAGCCATGCCGGTGTATGTGGGCGGCATAGAATTATATACACGTGAGACGATGGCTACCTACATCACAATTTAGATAAGGCGCGACTATCTCTCGCGAAGGCCGAATGCTCACAGAGGTGACGTTCTTAACACACGCACACAATGCATCGTGATCCATCTGGATCGCATGGATACCATACTACATGTTGATTTGTAACTCCTACATAAATCCTAAAATAATCAATAGAGATTCTATACATATTATAAATAATGAAATCTACATTGATTATAACCTAAATCATAATAACAAATATAATTATCTCAACTCTAAATGCTATAAATTTGCATAAATGTAAATATCGATTACAAATATCCCTTACGCTTTTATAATTGGCATGAAGTAATTTATTTCATTAAATCGACAAGAAAGCATGCAAGACTGGATAATAATCTGTCTACTTATATTGTAGCGGATTTGGAGTCCAAACATGTTGCGGGTGGCATAAGATAACGTGTTTGTATGGAAATGCGATTGCTATGTATGACCTCACGATCATATGCTAGCAATGGTCGTCACACTGTCTGGCGAAATGTCTATCAATATTAAGATAGATGTTGGGGGAGAAGGATGACAACTGCATGCCAGTCTCTTCCATAAGTACCAACTTTGTTCGGAAACTGAGTCATCAAGGATTGCGGGCTGACATCCGCATACACGGACAACTCTGATTATGTCTAACCTTCTTCAAACAAGAAACTGTGCTCGACATCCTCGGAGGACGCGATCTTCTCATGAGGTTACCATAGCTACGTGTCATGTACGAGGTCTGAGTGCAACATCAAAGAGGCAAGCCTTAGGTGCAGACTGTGACCACTATAACATCGATATTACAAGCATTCAAGAGACTGAAATAACTAAACACTCAGAGCAGCAACTACAGACAGGCCATAATCTAGTGCTCATGGAGTAAAAAGAGGCCACACACCGGGGGTTAGGCTTCGCAATCGGACCAAGGGTCTTTGACCATGTCATTAGTTTTGGATACGTCAGTGATCGTGTTGCATTCACCGACCTGGCTATACCTATGCGAAAACACACCATTGCTAAGTGCTGCTTTATCAACGCATATGGCCCAACTACCGAGAAAGCCAAAAAGAATCCAGAAACATTAGATTCCTTCTATGCATAAGTGAGCTTCGCCATTACAATCCCAGCTAGATGGCAACTGTTCGTGTGTGGAGATTTCAAGTTCAAGCTGGTTAAACTCGAAATTGCGGACAGAAGTTCAGGATTTGACTTATGCATGGGATCGTATGGAGAGAGCACACGCAACAGCAATGGAGAATCACTGGTGACATTCCTTAGTTCCAATGGCCTATTTGCCACAAATAGGCTTTCAAACACCCATGCCGTCACGTTGCTGATCACAAAGTCCCAAAAGGTTCTAAGACTACAACAGCTGTCTTCAACCAAATAGACTTCATACTATGCAAGATAGAAGCAAAACCATTACTCCAGAATGCTCGTTCGTATGGACGCAAAGACCTCAATTCTGACCATAAGCTAGTCATTACACGCCCTCAGATGAACGATCTCTACCTAATATATAAACACCATACCAGTCAAGAGGGTAGAGTCACCTGCAACCTACCCAAGCTCATCAGCGACACTGATACTCAAATGTCATACAAAAAGGCCCTCGGGGAGCAGATAGCTAACATAGCGATCCAAACGAAGCCATAATCAAAATACTGAAATCTGAATCATCAGCTACCAGCACCATAGGTGATCTTAAAAACAACCAAACTAGGTATACTGACGACCCTCTAGTAGTAAAACTGTCAGCAGATCAGAAAGCATTATGGCTGCGCATCTATCAAAGTAGCCAAAAAGAAGACCGCACCAACCTACATCAGGAGCGCAATAATTGTCTGCTAGCAAACGCTTAAAAGATCTTGCTATTCAACAAGCAGACTCCCTAGCAGATGAAATCACTGTCACGGGTGATTGTCACAAAATATTTCGGGCAGCCTGAGCTCTGAGACTTACTGACCACACGCCACCACCCACTGTACACAACTCTAAAGGACACTTTATCAGGACTGACCAGGGCAAAGCTGAGGCGATTCGAGAATGGTTCAAAGAACAGTTCAGTGACCACGATGATGAGCCCTTGCACCCGTTCTCAGGAGACTCCATGCCATTACTAACACCAATTAAAACACCAGAAGTTGAGAAGGCACTTAAAGCCCTAAAGATGGACGTGCATCTGGACCTGATGGCATGAGCAATGAACTATTCAAATATGCAAGTGGCATTATCTCAAAACCGATCATGCAACTAATCAATTCAGCTTTTATGCAACACCGTCCCATCAACTCTGTCGGCCAAGGCACCCTTATCGAGCTACCCACGCCAAAGAAGCCACCTGCCACACACCCATACCCCAGCCAATCTGCGGCCCATTATGTTCCTCAACAGCATATGGAAAATCCTATCCAGTGTTACTCTCTGCCGCATCCGAGACAAGATCAATGATTTCACCGGGTCATGTCAATGTGGCTTCAAACTTGGACGCAGCTGTGCAGGCATTGTATGGGCTCATGTCCAAACACTGGGATTTCGACAAAATGGGCATTGACATGTCACAAGCCTTCAACACAATTAAACACTCAAAGATCCTAGATGTACTACGCCAGGCCAGTTGCAATGAAGATTAACTACCACTAGTGTCACTACTGCTTCCAGACACCAAGCTGGGTGAGGGAGTCAAGTCAGTGAAGTCTGTAGAGTTTGAGACATCAATCGGCTCCCCACAGTGAGATTGTCTATCTCCTGTGCTTTTCATCTGTTACATTGCTGCTGCATTTAAATCCGTGCAGTTCCATAAGCCCCCAACCCAGTGTCAATACTGGGTTTGTCGCTAGAGATGGAATATGCCGACAATGTGGACTTCATAGACGAGGAAAAGAAACCCCTTGACGAACTTCTCCCAATAGCTCCAAGCAAATAAAAAATTGATAATCTCTTTATGAATGAATCCAAAACAGAGTTCACCCACATATACCTATCTACAAAGCATGAAACTAAAGAAAATGGCGATCCACTTCGTGATGGCGAACCATGGAGGAAAATGAAAATCCTGGGCTCACTGCTTTGCAGTACTGCTAATATTACTGCACGCTGCGTCATGGGGGACATACCTTTCCAGTCCTGGAAGCTATGGATTCGTGGATCAAAGATGCCCATGATAAAAAATACTACGTTTATACAATGCAACCTGCATATCCGTGATGCTGTATAACTGTAGCAGATGGGCAACTCTAAAGGCAGCTTTAGACAAACTCGATGCCTGCCACCGTAAACACTTACGCACCATCACTGGACACCGAAGGCCAGACAGCATAATTTCCAACGATGCACTATGCAAGATTTGTAATAGGTCTGTAAAGGTTGCCCAGCAAAGATGGTCCATGTTTGGCCATGTGCTAAGGATTCCAGAAGAAACACCAGCACAGAGAGCCTTGGCATTCGCTCTACTCGGAACCAGCAAATACAAAGCCAGGAGAGGACGTCATTGCATAAATCTGCTAAGCGTGCTGCGAGGACAAGACACAGTGGGAAAAAGCGAAGAAGGACTGATTACAGATGTAGGATCTTTCTACTTCTACAGTCGCAGAATACAGTAATCATACATAGATGTTGGGCATCATAATTATGTTTCTTTGCAATTTAAAACTTGAAATTCTTAAATTTTCAGGTTTTCTATTTCAAGACAAGTTCTATGCAGGAATGGTGCTGACAAACTTTGAAACCAATTTATTTGGGAGCTGAACTGGAAGCGATCGGCAACTAGTTTACTATGTCGGACCGTGTCATTGTCGGTCTGTCTTTCGGTCTGTCTGTTTGGAAATTATTTTATATTTCTAACAAAGCTGCATAATTCACCATTATAGCATGTCGCAGTTGTTTCGTCTTTTTTCGGGGTGAGGGGCGGAGGTTGCATTGATAACCCTTTCTTGACGAAGCCTGCCAAAAACCGTCCTCTACAGCGGTCTTGAGGAATGCCCGTTTTGAGGCCAAGAGAAGTTATTTTTTGGCAAATTTACCACTGTAATGACTGGCTCGATGACAGAGTCAGTCATTGCAGTGGTAAATTTCCAAAGATTGCCTTCTTTTGACCTGCAAATGGACATTCAATAAGCAAATATTTTTATTTTCTTGACCAAATTTAGACATTAAATGGTTAATCTGATGTTGCAGAATTATATGCGTCGATAGAAGGGGAAATGCCATCTCAGACGCCTTCTATTCGTCTGCACATTTCATTCTGCAAATATGGTATTCCTACATAATGATGAGTGCTCATTTTCTGCGGCTGAAAGGACGGGAAACTTATTTCAGCTGCACTCAGTTTTCTTCAACTTTCTACACCGTGTCTTGTCCGTTGCAGGCGCAGTCGTATATAGCTTTAGCTTCGCTTCCGTCTTTGGTGATCTTAGATTACGTTTCTTTGATCGCAAAAACCTTAGCAAGTTAGTGCTATGGTGTGCTGCAGTATCGCCCACATTTGGAGAACGTGCCATTTCTTGTGTTAAAATTTGAGCCAAATTGGACTAATAGTTCAATTATTCGGAACACGGCAAAGCTTTTTAAATCCTCTTGCACGGAAAGTTTCTTTGTTGTGTTAAAATTTGAGCCAAAACAGATCAGTAGTTTCTGTTTTTCGATAAAACTCCGGGCAGACACACAGAGAGACACGCACACAGACAACCCCGATCGAAATACCTAGTCCCCTCACGGACCGAGGGTAATTAACCGCTCACTTTATATAATACCAATGTCGGGAGTAATTAATTATTGACTCTTCAAAACCGGTCAATGATCTTGAGGAATGCCCACTTGCAGGCCAAGAGAAGATTGTATGTGACAATTTACCACTAAAATTGTTACCGAGCCAGTCATTGCAGTGGTAAATTAAAAAAAATAGTCTTATCTTGGCCAGCAAATGACCATTCAATAAGCAAATATTTTGATTTTCTTGACAAAATTTAACGACTAAAGGGTTACGCTGACGGCAACTTGTGATTCAATCCGTGTTGTCATTCTACACGATAATGTGAGGCAGGGTCGATAAAGAAAGCCCGTGTAGTAAAGGGCGTGTGCTTATTGACAGGCTGGGGGAGATAATCGATCCTCAGACCTTGTACTGAGACCAAAATCGATTCCCGCTCGTAGTAAAGGTGCGTATAAGTGGGCGGGATATACATCACACAAGAAGTACTATAAATTAGTCTTCCAATAGATACAGATCCTAATTTCACCCTTTGATGACCAAATCTGGTCAAGAAAATCTAAATATTTGATAACTGAGTGTCCATTTGGAGGCCAAGAGAAGACAATTTTTGAAAATTGAAAACTAATGGCTGGCTCGGTTACAGAGTCATTCCAATGACCGCTACAGAGGCCGGTTTGGGCCGGTCTCGTCGTGAAAAGGCTAACCAGACATGCCCAAAAATTGTGTGCAGTGATTAAACAAATGCTTCTTTTGTAAAGTATTTCGCCTGTGATTTTCAATAAGGTCCACCTAGCTGAATAAAGTACACGCCAGTTGTAGCGATAGTAGTGTTACGGTTAGGCTCTATAAATAGGCTCAATAATGGATGAATCCAATCCGTCACCCAAGTATAGGACACCATAGTGAATTATGTCACGTGTGGGCTGGCGTCACGATCAAAATGCGTAATGAATGACGTGGCTAGGTCCGTCACGAACTTCTAAAACTCCGTTATGCGTACGAATTGTATGTCTGTACTACTTAATAACAATTCTGTTGAATATTTTGAAACGCATAGGCAGCAACGGGACCCCGGTGAATTAGTTTCAAAATATTCAACAGCAGACCTGTATACTTTTCTGGAAATTGAGATTTAGAGAGTTCAGGGTCCGATCGATCTGAAAACAGACAAAGCGTGGGCGGAGCTTAGCTAGGAATGTGCGGGGCGTAGCTAAAACTGTACTCCTCAATAAAGTAGTAAGGTTAGTAGAAAGATCAAACGTGAAAATCAGGGCACCACAGGAAACAGGATAAAGGGGAGTAGAGTTCATACACAGTCAAGACAATACTTCAAAGGAATGTTTGCAAAAGAAAATCGCTTTGCACATAGGACCCCCCCCCCCCCCTATGTGTGCGGAATGTGATGATTATGAATAGCAATACGTCCGTATCATGTCCATGTAGCACCCGCCCCCGCCCCCACCCTCATGCCTAGATAGTAATCAATAATATGTGTCCATCTCGTCCACGTGATTGTCCGTCCGTGAATGCTCCATATTTCGTGCAATCAGACCTATATATTGGAGAAAGCCCATTATTGATCTGTGCCACCTGGTACAATAAACATTTATTTCAACACAACATGGACGCGTATATTAAAGATGAACATTTTATGGCAGACCTAGAGTGTTTAGGGTTAGGGTTAGGGTCATGACTTACACTCGATTTTTATAAATGTGCCAAAAAGTGTTATTAACACCTCTCGTATATGGGGGAGTACAAGTCCATGTATGCTTGTATGCTACCACGCCACGACCACCGCAAGAGGCGGGCATGCATGGATGAGTAACATGGTTGTACATAATCCTATACCATCGGGTAAACTAGTCCAAACGATGTGGAAGAACATATTCTAATGGAGGAGTCCAGCTTTAGCTATGCCCCGCCCATCTTTAGCTCAGCTCCACCCGCACTTCGCTCGTGTTGGGATCGATCGATCCCTGAACTCTCTGACTATCAAATTTAAGAAAACTATACAGGTAAGCTGTTGAATATTTTGAAACTAATTTGACTGTGTGCTGTTGCTGCCTATCAGCATGCTTATTAAATGGTAAAGACATACAACCCGACGAACTATTAAGCGTTTAAGACGGACTAAATCAAGTCATTCATGACGTAATAATCCTACACCTCACGCAGTTGATTATGACGTCTTATGATGGATAGATAAGCTGCAACGGTCCATTGTTCAAATTATCCAGCATTGATTTACCATATGTGCGTGTACCCGTGCGTGCGTGCGTGCGGTATTTCCAATACTGGATAGAATTCTCCTTAGCACTCACCGCGTATAAGTAGTATTTGATCCTGAGTAGGTAAAGCTTTGAATCCGGGTATAGACTTGGCAAATCTTATAATCTTTGCCGTACATCGCTCCATGCATTCAAACACGTGCCGACGAATGTCTTGTCGGCAGTCCAGCGCGATTCCTGTAGCGTGATAAAACATCTCATATTCCTCCCGGGATAAGTTGTGTAGTCGTCCAAAATGCTCGCGTTTTAAGGCTTCCGTTTCCTTTTAAAAACAACAATAACAATACAGACCTATTTGAAGCAGTATGCAGTAATACTCGAGCGTGCAAATGCAAAAAAACAACCCATCAAGTTAAATTTGACAGTTCAGTTACAGGGGCGACGGAAGGTTTTAAAAATGACGGTGGAGGTTGACCGAGAGCGGGTGGGCGTGGGTGGGTGGGGTGTCATGTAGAGAATATCCACTCTCTAGTACTGGGGTGTGGCGTGGTCCGGGTTTATCCCCACCCCGACAAAATGTTGAAAATTAGTGAACCTTTCTAGTTTTAGCCATGCCTCGCCCAACTCAATTTAAGAGCCATCCATGTTTTCCCGTATTGGAATCAATCGATCACTGAACTCTCTGACAATTTTCAGAAAACTATACAGGTAAGCTAGCTGTTGAGTATTTTGAAACTACTTTGACTGGGTGCTGTTGCCTATGGCAGAAACAGCGCCCAGTCAAATTAGTTTCAAAATATTCAACAGCATATTTATAGGCTTGTTAAGTGATGACGTATTTTCGGGTTCAGCTCGATTGTTAAATACACAAAACAATTTTTTTGTTTAACAACAATTGATGAGGTCATAAACACGCACTTATGATGTAATAAAGCAAAATACATACTTCCGGGTTGCGAATCACGCGCACGTACAAGACATACAGTTTGTACAAGAACGTCATCAATTAAGCGTTCGTGACGAATTTAGTTAGGTCATTCATGACGTAATTGATTATGACGTCACCTTACACGCCACGTAGTTGATTTTGACGTCAAGTGATTGATTGAGAAACTGGAATCCTCCACTGCATATTAGAAAAAGCTGGGAAAAATTCAGATGGAAGAGATTTTTTTCGAGTCTTACGCGAAGCAAATGATAGCGTGACATAGCCATCCAAATGGTGTAAGAATTTGAAGAATGCTAAACGTATTCAATTGGCATTTATTTCATCAATGGCTTGTCCAATCTGAAGAAAATTGTTGTTGCATACCATCATTGCATCCACCCTCAATCATAATGAAAATGATTTCCAATTTCTTTACAAATAATCTTAGTTTGTTTTGCAACAAGAATTAGAAGAATCTTAAAGCGTTTCAATGGACATTTACTTCATCAATGGCTTATCCGATCTCAATAAACCTCCGGATTTGTTCTGTTCCATCATTGTATCCAGTCTAGTGTTGGGAATTGGTACTATTTTTGTGATCGATGATTGGTTTTATATACTAACCTATGATGAATTAATGATTGATCATAACAGGTTCTCATTTTTTTTACCCATTTTGAATGCAGTAATTATAGCATGTTCAAGGATAATTACCCCTTTCAAACCAAGTCGCACGAATGACAGATTCTTAATAATTTAAGAAATAATCGGTTGAATATTTTGAAAGTGATTTGAGAGGAAGTTGTTGCTGGCTAGCAACAGCTTCCAGTCAAATAAGTTTCAAAATAGTCAACATGCTATTGGTATGGTTGCTTTGAACTTAACATACTTTTTCATTGCTGAAAGAATTAATGTCTTAGACTAAGGAGTAATACTATATAGTTGGAACAATTAAATTTACCAGTAAATTCTTTTCTAAAAAGTATTCGTTTTCTATCTTGGTCCGTTATCATATATTAATAACGTCAATTTATAAACAACCAAAATCGATTTCTGAAATCATGATCGATCGGTTGTTTGAACATGCAAATCAATCAATCATCGATCAAATCGATTAATCGGAACAACACTAATCCAGTCTTCATCAAAATGATAATTATTTTAATAATTTCTATGATTTTACATGGCTTGGTATATTTCTGTACCAAGAATTAGAAAACATATTATAGTTTTTCAATGGGCATGTAAATCAACAAGAGCTTATCCGATGCCAATAAAATGTCCGGCCCTATGTGATACCCCTATGCGATACCGTGCCATACCACACAATATCCTATTCGATATCATACCATAACATCACATAGTAATCCCTATTTCGCAACACCGCCATGCTATGCGATATGTGGCTAAACGTGTAATATGGTATTTACACGTCTATATTTTTTGTTGAGTACATTAGCATTTTATCTTTCATCTGCGAACTCTGTGTGTTTGTATTGCTTCTACAAAGGATATTGGAATATCATCCATATCGTTTTCCTCAATCTCGGATTCTGAAATATTTTCCCTTTGGTGACGCGTATTGCCACGCTATGGACATTTTGCAGCAACCGTCTTGTCCATACCCCTAAACTTACTTAAAATCAACTGAGTGAAGAGGAAAATACATACAAATTCCTGTTTTCTGTGCCCTAATTTTAGCTTTAAGCCAGGTTCTAAAAAGTAATAATCCGTATCTTCTAATTGAGGACCAGCAGTCCAAAATGTCTCTAAAACACTTCTGTCTACTCTGAGAGACACTAAAGGTTTTATATTAAAAAAAAGAAGTGAGTTTTGTCAATTTCGGAATTTTGTTATGGATACATTAAAAAAGGTGGTGGAAAGTGATCAAAATTGGTATGAAATGGGCATTCCTTGATTGTTAAAATGTAAATTCTGAAATTTAAGTTTCAATGTCAAAACAGCTTAAACATAATTTATGCTGCTTTTGAACATTGAATTGTCAATTTGTGTTTGTTTGTAAGAAATTATGTAGTGCTGGCCCGGTGTATTCATAGAATACCAATAAGGCAATAATTGAAGCAACATTCACCATTTTCAACTATGATGTCTTTTCCCATCAAACATAATTTGTGCCAAAATAAATTGCTGATTTATTATTATTGGAATTATACCGCAAAGTGTTGGGTGAAACAAAGCCGTACCATTTAACACTCAAATCAGCAAAAAACAGCTTCTGCACTGGTCTTGAGAAATGTCGATTTGCAGACCGAAAGAAGACTATTTTTGAAAATTTATCACTGGAATGACTGGCTCGGTAACCGAGCCAGTCATTCCAGTGTTAAATCTTCAAAAATAGTCTTATCTTGGTCTGCAAATCGATACTTTTTATGAGAAAATTTAAATTTTCTTGAACAAATTCAAGTGTTAAAAGGTTTATAGAAGATCCGAAGGAGATACAATCTGAAGCTAAAACCTGTGAAGCGTTTCAGAGGAAAGCTAAGAGCAAGAACTGAACCAAATGATGGCGGGGTGGGGGTGGTGTGCGCGGTGGTGTGTGTGTGTGCGTGCGTGCATGCGTGCGTGCGTGAGTGCGTGCGTGTGTGTGTGTGTGTGTGTGTGTGTGTGTGTGTGTGTGTGTGCTGGTAAGCTGTTCAGTAAGTGATATTCCAAGTTTGCATATGCATCTTTGTTGGATGTTGGGACGATTATATCCAACAAAGCTAATTAATGCTGATTGACAAAACAGTAATTACACGGTACAAGGCCTTTTGTGCCATGGTATCAGATCACTTTGCTACTTCCACATCGCTTTGTTACCTGCCTTTCTTTCTTCTCTCTTCAGCAGCGATAGCTGTGGTGAATGAAGCCCCAACAATATGCATACAGACTAATAGAAAGCTGTGCCATGAAGGCATAATGGTAACTCAAGATCTTACAGATCTAGATTTGCTACGGACGATGATATGAACACCCAGATGAATAGGGAAATCTCATTGAAGCTTTCACGTGGGAATACCATTTCCTTGGTAGTCTAGGTTGCCTCGTGAAGGATTCTGGTCTAAAAGATATATTGTTAAGGTAAAGATTCTTCATCCTGGTACTGCCATATAAAGTTATTGATGGATTTTAATATTATTCGGCGATGAAAGCGCATATATCCGCATATGTTGAAACGCTCATGAGCGGGGGAAAGCCTTCGAAGATTGGTGCATTGAAGAAGTCAAAGATGTAAACACAATCACCAATTTTGACACGATTATAGAGAATGCCATTCGCTCAAGGTATATATCTTATAGATGATATTGGCATGCAGCCAATGGAAGCAAAAAACTATTATGCTTAAGTTTAATTAATCCAGAGAGAAATTCCTACCCTCAGACTGTGATTATTGTATGTGAAAATGGTTGAGATAGCAATGCAGTCATGCAGAACGAGATGGCAAGTGAGATCAACACGGTACTGCAACATCACGTATGCCTCAATTCACGGCAAGTGTGCTGGTGGATGGCAGCCATCGCATTCTGGATGTCAGTCAAGAAAGTTACAGGCATGTTCACATCGTAGCAGATAGGTATGAGAGAATTGGAGATACATGCATAAGCTTGAAAGATGCCTGCGGTTGTCATTGCAGGCCATCCATACAGCAGTCTGCACTGGTCAAATTGAACTCCAATAAACAAGAACTCCTTAGAGTGTTATTTGAGAACTGTGAAGAGCATATTTCAGTATGGCTGCCCAATCAATAATATTGTAGCTTGCTGCCCATTTTGTCGACCGCTTTAAGTCGTGACAATTACCATAGCCATAGCCATTGCAATTCCTGAATTGATTAGCAACCAAGAAGAAGAGTGTTTCTTCATGCAATGCACGCTGCCAAATATTGAGCACATGCAGGTAATAAGCAAGGCTAAAAATACATTTATTGATGTCATTCTTTGGAAAACTTGCCGAATTTGGGATTAGAAGAGTTGCATATAGAGTAGATTATATTGTTCATTCATCTCTATGTCCAGAACATTGGACTAAGTGAAACCAGAGTAATTTATCTAGTGCATTCAATGAGTGTATATCATAAAACAAACTTCATATATGGCAAAGGGAAAAAATTTGTCCAAATGCATTAATTTCTGAAAGACAAACTGGCCTTTCTTTGTCTGGATATAAAGATTGAAATATTAGACGAGGTTATAATGCAAGCCATGGACGTATCCAAGGACAACCTCCTCATATTGTATGGGGAACATCCTGGTGATTATTCTTCTGCAAAGCAGCTCAGAGCATTCTATTATGGTCGCTTTTTGTGGAGATACGCTGCTTGCCATGTACAGACGAGGCATACAGACAGCATATCTTGAGAGGTTTATTGCGGACAGCGGTGTGGATAAAAGCTGATTAGGCAAAGCCACTGCTGCCCAGCATATATACACCTGTGCAAAAGTTAAGCACCAGCAAAAACAATAGAACGTAGAAACATGACGGTACAACTAGGCTGCCATACTTTTTGTCCCCGCGTTAGCTGACATAATTCCAAGTACGAAATGCACATGCATGCATGACTTCACGCCGCTTGATGTCCGTGCGTGGCGGGAAACAGCACACGTGTTCAGTTATGTAAAAGTCCAGTTTGAGGTGTAGAACATTACATACAGATTTAGGCGACAAGATTAGGAATTTTGTGTTCATGACCGTGGTTTATTTGTACAGAGAGAATTAGCTCTTGATTGTGAACCGCTATGGCAAGACGAAGGTTAAGTGATCGTGTGAAATGGCAAATCATAGGCATGCATACCACTGGTATGTCATGCAGAGAGATTGGCAGACAGCTGAACATTAACCATACTGTAACCAGTCGTTTGATTGCAAAACATGGGCAAACTAACGAGGTGAAGGACAGGCCTAGATCTGGAAGACCGAAGAAGACTACTGCCTGTGATGATCGAGCCCTAGTACGCCTTGTTAGGAGATCTCCATTCACCAACAGCAGAGTGCTCAGCCAGCAATGGGAAACGCGCAATAGAGTGTCAATGTCTACCGTCAAAAGGAGACTGTATGCTGCTGGCATGAAAGCTAGGAGACCTGTAAGACGTCCTCTCCTCACTTCACACCACAAAGAGGAGCGTCTGAGGTGGTGCAACGAAAGAAGACACTGGAACATGAGATCCTGGAGACGGGTACACTGGTCCGATGAAAGTCGGTTCCTGCTTCATGCCACAGATGGTCGAACTCGTGTATGGAGGTCCAGACGCACGGCGTACGACCAACGTAACATCATGGAAGAAGTTCCATTTGGTGGAGGTTCCGTTATGATATGGGGGTGCATCTCATTTGATTGTAAGCTGGATCTGTTGACTGTACCTGGAACACTAAATGGACAAAGATATCAAGATTCCATACTGGATAGAGTTGTGGTCCCTCATTTTGTAAATCATGCACCTGGAACCCACCCTATATTCATGGATGACAACGCCCGACCACATCGTGCTAGAGCTGTGCATGAATACCTCCGCCAGAATGCCATCGAAACCCTACCATGGCCAGCAAGGAGCCCTGACATGAACCCTATTGAGCATATCTGGGACATTCTGGGAAACATGGTGAGAAGGAGGGATCCTCCTGTGCAGAACCTACAGGAATTAACAGACGCACTCCATCTTGAATGGCAACGAATACCACAATGGCGTATCAGTCGGTTGGTGACCAGCATGAGACGTCGTGTCCAGGCCGTCATCCAGGCACAAGGTGGATATACCCGGTATTAATAATGACAGTCTCAAACTCGTGCACAGATGTTAAACTTCGTTTTCAGACACCATTAATGACAATCTAGCCACGTGTGTCAACTGTAGGGCAATAGTTGTCAGTTGTGTCAACGTAACCATATTCAGGCCTCGTTTTCAAGTTCAAACAAAAACATACAATGTTTCCCCACCATCATAATCAGCATTCCTCTAGTTGCATTATTACCTCTTGCACTAAGATGGATGGGTACATAAATGTTTATGCTATTGCTTTCTTCATAGCACATGAATATACCCTCGCATGTGCGTAAAAATAGGGTGGTGCTTAACTTTTGCACAGGTGTATATGTAATTGACAGGAAAAATGGCAATGATGACCAGAGTGCCTGTTCTCATGAATGATGCCTTGCCAGTAAGAATCGTATTACACCAGCATATTGCCGCTGCCCAGAAAAGTCGAGCAGCGGTTGTAGTTGTAAAACCAATATTGGCGGCTGCGCCATACGATGTTCTTTTAGAAGTAAGCCGACAAGGTTTAGCTTATCTTTGAACACTGGGAATCTTTCTGAAGATTGGCGAAACATTGATTTTCTCAAGAGAAGGCTGATCGACAATGTGATGATCGCCACCATTTTGTATCCTCAATCGATAGTGGGTGATGTCATGCAAGTTCCAATGTATTACATTCTTTATTATGCAATACTTATCCCGTAGAATATTTTGAAATTAATTTGACTGGCAGCAACAACTTCCAGTCAAATTCTTTTCAAAATATTCAACAACTTACCTGTATGATTGCTTTAATACGAAATTGCCAAACTATATATAACTGGCACCTCTATGACCCAGCGTATATACCGAGGCGGGCACGCTAGGTTTTTCTGATTGGTTACAAAGTAAGTCATGACAGCCATGATATGGTGTAGAAATGTACCAACATTTAGCTACTAAAACCTGAATATCTTTCTTTAGCAGCAAGATAAAAAGCTTAAAACTACCTGCATAGTTTATGAGTGGCCTATTAGATCACCTGAATAGCTATCAAGAGATGAGGTTAGTTATCCTTTGAACTGCTCTCCATACCACAAGGGCAGAACAAAACTGCCATTACGTGTCAATGGGTTTGGTAAATGGCGATCGGTATCCACCTTTTTAAAACAAATGTGTCTTACATCATATTCCAGAGTTATATTAAAGGGATATTTTTCCATTCAATCATTTGTGCTTTGCCATATTTTGTAAAGTTCATTCACGATTATCTAAACTGGAATCTCATTTGTGAGTGGGTTTCATTTTCACCAAAAATCTTTCTGACTCGATTTCCTCTACATTTCACACTTCACAGATCACAATAAGAACATCTTCAATCTTCTTCTCCTTAATACTTTCATTTGACACAGTTACATTCTATACAGAGTTCGTAACATTAACGCGCCCCTGTAAAACAGAAGGTCCAGCATCAACCACGTCCTTGAACCTATGATACACGCCAATAGTAATACATCTCATCCCTTAGTTGTTATTATAAAGCTTCGGGTACGTTTGTAATTAGTTAACATTGACATTTTGCCTTTACGGTGCGACGAAAATTACTGCTTCTGCTGCTGCTACTACTACTACTACTACTACTACTACTACTACTACTACTACTACTACTACTACTACTACTACTACTACTACTACTACTACTACTACTACTTCTGCTTCTACTACTACTGCTACTGCTGCTACTACTACTACTACTACTACTACTACTACTACTACTACTACTACTACTACTACTACTACTACTACTACTACTACTACTACTACTACTACTACTGCTTCTGCTTCTACTACTACTACTACTACTACTACTACTACTACTACTACTGCTACTACTACTGCTACTACTGCTGCTACTACTACTACTACTACTACTACTACTACTACTACTACTACTACTACTACTACATCATCGGTTCCAGTCGAATCGTGTGGTTGTGAGATGGGTCATTGAAAGCTAGTTTGGTGAAAGAGGATTGTTCCTCTGGATGCAGTTCTAGTGGTAAGCTACTCGCTTCCCAAACACTAGGCGGAAGGTGTCGCGGAATTCACAGGTTCGAACCCCGCTTGGGTCGAGAACTAAAGAAAATGTAAAAATTACTTTCCAATGGTGACTGAGCTATATCCTAGTTCCAGTGCATCGGCAATAACAAGGTTAATAGAACTAGTGATACTAATGCTTGACAATAGTACACATACTACTAGTTTGGAAGCTGTTGGACAGTAACAGATTATGTACTCTGGACGGGATCTACAGGATTCAGTCATAAGACGTAATGGCCCGGAGATCGAAGCAAATTGGCAAACGCTCGAAATGTGACGACTAGATATCTGATTTCCTATACAATCTTGAGCTCTCTAATGATTAGTTCCTATTGGAGTGGTCGTGAAATCCTTGTTGCTGGTTTTTTCAGGTGTGATTATGTTCTTGTGGGATTATATTCACTGGGATTTTGTCCAAGTGGGATTTTGTCGGGATGGGATTTTGTTCAACGACATTAGGTCTGACGGGATCGTGTGCAGGATTCAATTTTAACACTGTGACTTGGCGACATAAAAAAAATGCCGCGTTGCTCACTATTAGAAATGTCATTCACCAATGAACGAGAAACTTTGTTGAATATCAAGTGTTGTAAATACTTTGTCGCCCAGTAGGTTAAACTGTTATACAATAGGCCACATATTTTATTTCCTGGGCGACAAAGATGTTGCTGGCACAGTGCTAAAACGCACACACGAGCAAGCACACGCGTACGCACGCGCGTACGTACGTACGTACGTACATAGTACGTAGGCTACGTATGTACACAGCCATAATATCATTTCCCCATTGTGCCAGTTTCTGGGCCATGATAATTCATCAATTAATATCGAATATTTTAGGCGGAGGGCGATTCTGAAAAGGCCTCTAGATTTTGAGTTTAATGCGCCCGAGAGCCACACACCTACATCATATGCCATTTTAAAGCTTATTCTATGTAGTGGAGATGGCAGGTTGTGCAGTTTCCGTGAAAACGTGTTTATTCGGTGTGTAGGTGCGGGCGCTTGCCATATATAGTTATTTTAGGGAGCCGCGATAGCGTGGTCACCAATGGCCGAATTAGTAGCCTCTTAATATATATTCAAGAAAGCTTACTGTCAGCTATTGTTACAGGACAAAGTAAGATTGAAAAATTTGTTGACAATACCTTGTCAGTTGGTAAAATAAACAGTTTATACTCCACAATCGCACAATTAAATCTAAAGACATTTGCCGACATGACAGCAAAGACCGAAATTGGGTTTAACGGTGACAAACGCATGTCAGTCCTGCATTATTAGTCTTTTGTCGTGCATTAAGCTTGGCAAGAAGTCACGAGGATGTAACTGTGGATAGTGTGCTTTCGCATCCCATTGGCCCTGTACCAACAACTCTCTTCCATGATGATGAAACGATGAGGAAAACGAATAAAGCTGAACTAGGTCACAAGCTCGAAGAGATAACTACAAAACAACATGAACCTCAACAGTTTGATAAAGATCGGACAGTGTATATAAGAGACGCAATGGCTACCATTCAAGTTCTTGATGGACATAAATATTGCTCATTTAGTTCTCTTGCTGAGAGTTACATGAAAGTCATAATGTGTGGATTTAAGAATGTGTTTACCTTCATAGAGGTGTTTGATAGATATGACAATTTACTTTCAGTTAAGAGTGGAGAAAGAGATCGTCGGGCAAACATTAGTAGCCGTAGTTTAGGTTCATTGGAGTAATTGCTGGTCGGTCAGTTCCTCAGTGGAAAAAAGTTCTTGAATGTCCAATCAAACAAACAGTTGATTAGGTTTCTATGTGGCTTTGCGATTAACAATTCGCCACAACAACTTGCATCCAATCCCGAGTACAAGATATACTTAGCTGGTTCTGCTGATCCTCAACATGTACAATTGGTGCATGCACTTGGAACAGAAGTTGCTCAGACACTATACAGTAATCATGAAGAAGCAAATACACGAATGCTGTTTCGTGCAATACATGCGGACTCAACATTCCAATCAGAAAATATAAAAGGCAGGATTGTTATCAAATCACCAGACACAGACGTTTTAGTTCTCGCGATTCACTATTTCCATAGGATGCACAATACGAAGGAATTCTGGATTCAGACTGGGACTGGGACTAATAATATCGATCTGCAACGTTACATTCCTGTACATCCAATTTGCGCAGCCTTGTCAATAACATTGTGTCAGATAGTGCCTGCTGCACATGCGATAACTGGTTGTGATAGTACATCTGCATTCTTCAGCATTGGCAAGAAATCAGTATTTAAGTTTCTTTACGATAGGGCTGATGACTTTAGTAATCTTACCGCTCTGTCAGGTCAGGATGGGGATTCGATTACCGCTGCTGGAAAACTCATAGCCGTACTGTATGACCCCAGAGAAAAGTTTAAAGCGGCTCACAAAAACTTTAATGATCTATGTGTACGTTTATCATACCAGAAGAATGTTAGTCTCATAAAGATGCCCCCTTGTGAAACTAGCTTTGTAGAGAATGTAAAACGAGCATCGTGACAAACTAAAGTCCCATATTGTCATGCAAAACCTCGGGAAGACACGCATGTGGTGCCAGTATTTTACAAAGGTCTTATGGTTTCTAAAGTAGTAGAGGATCTCATTTGTGCATGTGGAGGAAGAAGCATGTGTGGAATAAACTGTATGTGTAGTCGACAAAACTTACCATGCACAGTTGTGCTCCTGCAATGGAAGTGAAGATTGCAGAAGTAAGCACACACATTATAGTGACATTGCGGATGATGAGGATTAGTAAAATGTATGTAGATATTATGGTATATGGAATCATGAACATAAAATAATATTCATATGGCTTATGGACATGCTTCCTTGTAAGGCATAACCATATTATGGCTACGCCTTAAAAGGAAGCGTGTAATGATAACCATATCAATGTAATGCTAAATTCATTTTTCGGTATATTAATGAAAGTTGAATTCAGAATGACAGTTCTCGATGGCCATGGGTTGCATATCGCCACAATACAGTCAAATGTGATTATAATAGACAGATGTAATCACAAAAGTCACGGTCTCAACAACGAGCATATTAAAAACTACCATCTTTGGAAGTAAAGGCGCTTATCTGGTGTAGATAGAATTGGCTGCTGGTTAAATGGAGTTAGTTTAACGCTTTAACCAATGGAATCCCCTTTATATCAACTTCATGGTAACTACATATACAGAGGAAAACTGTTAAACATTTTGAAAATAATTTGAATGGAAGATGTTACTGACTTAGGCAAAATAGTTTCCAGGCAAATTAATTACAGCGTAAACAATGTATCATATCAGGTCTGATTGCAGGTCGAAAGAGTTAACTAAAGGGCATTCGAGGGAGGGACTTTCTACACATAGATATTATGAAGCAGTGTACCAAATGCGGCAATTCTTCTTTCTTGCATTCTGGATATATAGCCAAAACATGTTTTTGCTATCCGCTTATAGTGTCCTGGCCTAAATCTGTGCCTTTCTTACCTCGAACGGTAACTATTTCTACCCAATGACATCGTGGAGCTTTGTACAAAATTTGGTTATTCTACCTTCTTTCATTCATGAATTATCATGCAGACAAACAAATAAACAAACAGACAGACAGAAAGACAGACAAACTGATAGCACCGATCGCAAGAATCACGATATACTGTCAGAACTACTATTATGGACTTAAAATGGCCCTGGATATTATTTTACCAAAGGTAATGAAATAACTGATTGACTAGGGTTAATCTAACTAACCCTCTGAGACATTTCCAAACATGTCTGGTATTATTTTCCCAAAAGGCAATAACATAAAATGAGCAAAAACTGGTTTTAGGGTCCCCTTGTTGTCCCTCCTTTTCCCGGAAATTGCACCACAGCAGCACTCCACATCATATATATTCCGAAAGTAAAGATTCGGGCCTTTTGAATGATGTATGATGTGGGTGTGTGGCTGATGGGTGCATTAAATTAAAAAATCCTGCCCCTCGCCGCTCGGCTATTTTAACAATCATGAAATACTTACGTAATGTTTTCTTTGTTTTCGCTCAACATCGTGTGAATTCTCCAAAAAGTCGGTAAACGGGTTTTCCCTTTTATCCGCGTCCACAATAATCCTCGTTATGTCACTATAACTGTCCTCAATCTGACCAAACCGAAATCCTGCATGAAAATGTTCCGTTATCCAGTCATGAATTGCATTCTTATCATCAAGCTCTGAGGAATCGCATGCCATTGAAGTAGTTGGCCTCTGCATCGATGCCCCTGAACTGGCATAACTATGGCTCAAATCTTCAGTTGATAAAACATCGAATTCGGGTTCTTGCTTAATACTTATAGGCTTATTATATAGAGCATTATACGATGCCGATTGACTACTACTCCGGGCAATGCTATCTTTTTCATTGTCTTCCTCATTGTTGTTTTCATCTTCCTCGTTTTCATCATCATCATCGTCTTCGTCTTCGTCATCCGAATCAGAGGCAGAGATTCCACGCTGCAAGCACTTTAGTTCCCGGATGTTCATGGTCTTGCGTTCGTAGGTGTAGCGACCGATCTTGATGGCTTTGAAAGCAAGATAGATTAAAGTATAGTGAGTAAAGTAAAACCATTTATTTCTCAATGGAGGGATAGGGGGAGGGGGGATGGTGGTGGTGGCTACCATCTGTCGCTCAAGCATCTGATGTCATAATCAATTACACCACTACTTAGCTGACATCACAATCATAGCGACGTATGTAAGTTTGTTGAGCATGACGTCACGCAGGTGCATGGGGAGCAGGAAGTGTGTAGTTTGGTTTTATTTCATCATCACTGTGTATGACGTCATCATTTGTTGCTATCTAACAAACATTAGTTTTTTCCATTTAATAATCAACGTAAACCCGGAAATACGTCATCAGCTAACACGCCCATATCTCCGTCAAGGAAATAGAAAACTCTGTCACTGATGTTCGACCTGGATGTCTTTGAGGAATTTACAATTTTAAAAGTATTCTGTCTATTATTTTGAAACGAATTCAGTCAAATTAGTTTCAAAATAGTTAATAGCTTGTAGCGTTTCCTATACGGGGATGGATGGAGGGAGAGAGAGAGCGAGAGAGAGAGAGAGAGAGAGAGAGAGAGAGAGAGAGAGGATGGAGAAATGAAACACGCTAAATATGCATAGTAGAAATGTAATACCAATGCACGTGTGGTGATGATGATGACGACGATGATGATGATGATGATGATGATGATGATTATGATGATGATGATGATGATGATGACGAGGAGGAGGAGGAGGAGGAGGAGCAAGAGGAGGAGGAGAAAGATGATGAGGAAGAAGAGGAGAAGAAGGAGGATGAAGAGGAAGAAGGAGGATGAAGAGGAAGAAGAAGAAGAAGAAGAAGAAGAGGAGGAGGATGAGGAGCGTGGAGGGGTGGGGGAGCGAGGAGGAGAAGCGGTTGACAGGATGATGATGATGATGAGGAGGAGGAGGAGGAGCAGGAGATGGAGGAGGAGGGGGAGGAGGATGGGGGGGGGCGCAAGGAGGAGCGCGAGGAGGAGCGCGAGGAGGATCACGAGGAGGAGGAAGAGGAGGAGCACGATGAGGAGGAAGAGGAGTCGGAACAGATGGAGGAGGAGTAGGAGGAAGAGTCGGAGTCGGAGAATGGGGAGGAGTCGGAGTCGGAGTCGGTGGATGAGATGGAACACTAGGCGACTGAAAATGAGGATGATGATGATGATGATGGTGGTGGTGATGAAGGGGAGGAGGAAGAGGAGGGGGAGTAGAGGGGGAGGAGGAGGAGGAGGAGGATGAGGAGGAGGAGGAGCGCGAGAAGCAGGATGAAGAGGAGGAGACGGTGGACAAGATCAAACACTATGCGGATGAAAATGAAGATGATGATGATGATGAGGATGAGGAGGAGGAGGAGGAGGAGGAGGAGGAGGAGGAGGAGGAGGAGGAGGATGATGATGATGATGATGATGATTCTCTACAATATCTTGAAGTAGGTCTCTATATTGTCTAGCTGATACCTACCGTCTTTCGACATGCCCATTTGGCAGCACTTCTGGTATCTACAGTATGGACACAAATTGCGCCCCGGATTTAAGATACAGTCTTTATTTTCACTTTTACATTTGTATTTTCGCTTTCTGAAAAAACTGCGACGGTAAAAACCCTAGAAGAAAAAGCAAACACATAATAATGCCATTTTCCTGCGCTCTGAGATGTTAATATAGCAATTCAGTTGGTATTTAAAATTATCATATAAACACGACTTTCATCCCGTTTAATATTTCTCAATATGAACACACATGTAATATTCAGCGAAAGATTTTCATTGGTTAGATAACGGGTAAGAAATATTTTCATTGTTTCATTGGTTAGATGACGTAATAATCCCACATAGCCAGGGACACCACACCGCAAATGTTTCCAAACGACAACGGCGTGGTAAATGTAACCACGACCAATACGTTATGTTGTTGATTTAAATTTTGTACTTTGAAATTACTTTTATTCCAACTTTTAAAATTTCTGCGTCTCATGCAAATTTACAAACGTGTTTCATAACTAGGTAGTTAATAAATACGTTTGTAAATTTGCATGGTAGACGCAGGAATTAAAAAAATTGGATTAAAAGTCCGAAATAACGATGCTTTCTTTGTCATTATTTTTTGTGGCGGATTGGTCATTGATAATTTGCTTACACACCTTGCACGCCTCACAGGTGTAGACGCCATAATGGAAGCCTGACGACACCCCTCCACAGATCCGACACGGGGGTATCAGCGACACTTTGAGAGATTTCCAGTGATCCGAAGCCGAATCTGGAGAATGATATGTAAGCGTCTGAAAACAAGATCATTAATACATTCATGTATGACCTATGCCACTGCCAATTTACTACATCCATTGTTACTGCTGCTGCTGCTGTTGTTGTTGTTGTTGTTGTTGTTGTTGTTGTTGTTGTTGTTGTTGTTGTTGTTGTTGTTGTTGTTGTTGTTGTTGTGGTTGTTGTTGTTGCTACTGCTGCTGCTGTTGGTGCTATGCTACTAGGGTGGTATTCCTATCACGTACTGTGCTTGCAGAACTCATTAATGTTTCGAGGTCTACATTCAGTACGGAGAACGTAGGCGCTGTTGCCTTGAAGTTGAGAGCTAATGGTCAATCAAAAAACCTTAGTACATACAAATTTGAATATAGTCCAAAAACTCCCGAAAATTCAAACTAATTTATCAATTCAATTCTATTCAATTTATTTACACTCAGGCCACAATGTGGCATATGGGGAACAGTAATGAATAAATTTACAGGGCCGATGGCGACAATCCACCCGTTCCGATAATCGTGATCTTTGAGACGCTGACCTCTTGGCCTTATGCCTTCCCCTTCCCCACAATCAAGAAGCTCGTTCAAGACACCAAGGTCAACGTCCCACCCAAAGGCTGGTGATGATTTCTCCAGTAGAACCTCAGCTACCACGCCGCACTATTTTCGATAATCTTGAGCTTATCTCTGTCGATGGACGTGTCCTCAACAGAAAACTAAATCAACACGCTCCTTGGGACCCAAAGAGCAATCTCCCATCCATGGCTGGTGAAGATACCCCATGCAGTAGAAGTTGATTTACCGCACACGACACGTACGTAAATCCCTCACGCACTCACAGAAAGCAAGATGAATGTGAATATGGATATTGTGATAGTCTCACAACTCCTCTCAGTCTCTGAAGAAACAACTTTAACATATCATTTTATGTTTATGATAAGGATGCGACCAATGGCCATTTCCATTTTATCCATCAATCATATGATGATATAATCAATTACGTGAAGTGTAGGATGACGTCATAATCAATGACGCCATGAAAGACGTAGATAAGTTCGTCACGAACGATAAATTAATTGATGATGAACTAAGCGTTGTTATATGAATTGTATGTCTACTATTTAATAAACATTCTGTTGAATATTTTGAAACTAATTTTACTGAGCGTTGTTCTTGGGCAGCAACAGAGCCCAGTCAAATTAGTTTCAAAGTATTCAACAGCTTACATGTATGGTTTTCTGGAAATTGATATTCGGGCCGTTCAGGGATCGCTCGCTCGCAACACGAGCAATGTGTGGGTAGAGCTTAGCTAGGGATGGGCGGGGCGTAGCTAAAACGGGAGCGGTCCATTGTTTATTAATTTTTCAGATATGCCCGTAGCTATTTGTATCTGTAATAGGCCCCCCACCTACATGTTTTAATAATATCGTTACTACCCTGATAACGCCCACTCAAGGCTGGATGAGCCCCCAGTTAGAACTAAGAACTGTAGCTACCACGCCGCACTATTTTCAATGATCTTGATCTTATCTCTGACTATGGACTTTTCCCACACTAGAAAACCTGGGACTCAAAGGGCAATCTCCCACTGTCTGGTGAAGATCCCTCATACACTAGTTAGATGAGTCATTGCGCAGGAAACGGACGCACGCACGTAAGCCCTCATGCACGCGCAGAAAGGTCCAAAGAACGAAGAATCCAGATATTGATATTGTAATAGTCTCTAAACTAAAAGAAATTAAACATATCATTTCATGTTTATGATAAAGATGCGACCAATGGACCGTTCCGGGTTTAGCTATGCCCCGCTCATCTCTAGCTAGGTTCCACTCACACCTCGCTCATGTTGGGAGCGATCGATCTCTGAACACCCTGACTATCAATTTCCAAAAAACTACACATGTAAGCTGCTGCATATTTTGAAACTAATTTGACTGGGTGCTGTTGCTGCCTAAGGCAGCAACAGCACCCTGTCAAATTAGTTTCAAAATATTCAAAAGCATGTTTATTAAATAGCAAAGAATTACAAAGACATACAATTCATACAAGGTGTAGGATCATTTGAAATTTGATGACGGTCTATATGGAACCCTTTGTGACGTAAATATTGGGACGTCATCATACACGCGCTGAGCTGATTATGACGTCATACGAGGTCAGATGGTGGATGGATACTCTGGAAAGGTGAATTGACAACAGTGATAAACAAACCGCACATCACCTATCTGCTCTTGCGTACGTGCGATATGACAGACACACAATATAGTATTGATTTCAGGGTAAGAGAGTCAGCTGTCTGCAACACAGATACCATTTGCACTGTGGTATATTGATCCCGAATTGGCTGATGATAAATGAATTGCATATATGCAGACAGGTCTGCCACAGATGTTATGACGAACAGAGCCAGTGGGTGTAGTCAAAAGGCGACAAGCGTAATAGATTGATTCCTCTCACTTCCAAGGAATCCAGGGATGCAACACTTCAAGGTCACTTGAAGTCAAAGCAACTACAGATGTAGTTAATAAGACCAATATCGCCTAAGCATTTGTCAGAAACAACGACATTCTCCTAAAGCCCTGACATCAAGCATTGCTGCTTCACGATTACAGAGGCCCATGGCTGGCCTCAGAGAATATCTCGCCAACACAGGACGATGCAATAGAAGATTCCAAATCATTTCTCGACAATGATAACGTAAGCAATTTGAACAAGGATTTAATCAGCAAATTCCAACCACCAGCCCCTCTATCTATTCGAGATCCATTGCCCCTCCTAAAACATAGCCTCAATAGTGATTGATTAGACAGCATATATGAATGGTAGGAACGGATCCAATGCTTATCTACAGGGCGGGTACATGGAGAAGAAAGGGCACATACCTGGGATGGGTCAGGGAGGCGTGCCAGGATTTAAAGTCTAATAGACCTTTCAACTCTATCCATCCAGCATATGACATCATAATTAACTACAAATTGTATGTCTTTACTATTTAATATATATTCTGATGAATATTTCGAAACTATTCTGATTTGGCGCTGTTGCTGCGATAGGAAGCAACGGAACCCTATCAAATTAGTTACAAAATATTCAACAGCTTACCTTTATAGTTTTTCAAGAACTTGGTTGTTAGGGCGATCGAGGATCGATCGATCCCAACACGGCGACGTGTGGGTGGAGCTTAGCTAGAGGCTGGCTGGGAATAGCTAAAACTGGAAAGGTTCATTGGAATATTTGTATGTGTTGGAGGAGAAATGGTGCACAGAGTGGCACCGGTCTCCATACTGGAAAGCGTTTGAAATTTAAATGCAATCAGATTGTGTCTCCTGCACCTCTTGAGGTAATAACGGTTGCCATCTTAGTGGATTATGTGAAGGATTTGTAGGAGAAATGAAACACTGGAAAACGTCTAAAATTTAGATGCCCTCAGAGTGTGATTCGTGCATTTCTTGAGGTAATATCAGTTCCCGTCTTACTTGTGTCCTT